>CM032446.1:202932908-203062908 GCA_019049505.1 Pachyrhynchus sulphureomaculatus
CGAAGTGTCATATATGTACCAAATATAAAATGGTCATCTAATTTAGTTTAAGAGTTACCGTTACGGAAGACAGACAGACACAGAAAAGGCCATAGTCTGTTTTTGTTATATAGGGACCCTAAAACGTGAAAAAATCACAAAGAGTGATTTTTTCATAAGTAGCCTTAAGCAATAGATGTAAAAAGAAACAAGCAATTTAAATTCCTCATCTGCTGTGTTAATAAGATCCAATTAGATTATAATGTAGTGAAAAAATTTACATGATATTATCAGAATAGATACTAATGACATTAAATCAAAAATATATGAATAATTAAAAGAGTTATTTACATATTCTTGTGCAATAAACATGGTAAAATGAACAAATTGTGTAGTTGGAATTTCGAACGGAAATCGTGGGTTTCTGAACACGAAGGAATAAATTGAAAAAAAGCCGTTGTGCATTAGGTCTTTATTTGTAGAACAATTTTTTTATTGCTTGGCCATACACTTTACCTATTTTCTAGTTTATTTATATTTAAATTTAAACTAGAATTCTAACAGTGATTTAAAGCCAATTGGATTCAACCCACGGTCTTTAAAATTGAAATAAAATCGTGGGTTCTTGGATAATTTGCGTTTGGAAATAGTTTTGTGTTCTCAGTTTTTGCTTAATGTTTGTTATTTATTTGTATTTTTTTTTATTTCATTTGTACTGTTGTTCAGAATTAATTTTTGTGTTGTTACCTATGGAATTAAAATAATGATATTAATCATAATTATCATATTTAATAATATTTAATATTCGTATATATATATATATATATATATATATATATATATATATATATATATATATATATATATATATATATATATATATATATATATATACAGTCGACACTCTATATAGTGAAAGACCAAAATGTTGACCGAAATTTCACTATAGAAAGTTTTTCACTATATAAAGAAAAAATCCGTATATATTGCTATGTATGTATTTTATATTGGTAATCATTTACTTGTATTTTATAAGGTACAAGCAACAAAAAAATTGCAAAATTGAATTATTAGAAAAGATTTTATTAAACATTTGAAAGTTTAAATAGTACATAGCATGTACAGGGCTAAATACATACATAAAGTCCGTACGTTATATCTTTACCCGTGCGTCATAGTTTTCAGGCCATATAACAGACGACTATTATATTATTTGTCTCTTTTCACCAATAAATCGTAGGTATTGGTAAAAAGAGACAAAAAATATAATAGTCGTCTGGGATATTGCCTGAAAACTATGACGCATGTGTAAAGATATAACGTACGGACTTTATGTATGTATGTACTACATACGAAATAAAAAGAATAATACAAAATCTGCTAATACGTAGGTACATACTACGTACATACGTACTAGGAAAAATAATCAATTATTTTCTTTTGAACATTACTTTTGAAAAATAATTGTTGCTCAACAAAATTCTCGCATTTATTCAAATGCATAAAGATTTGATCAGGTACACTTTCCTGGCCCCTGAGAGTAGTTTGCACAATGTCAAATGCATTTCTTATTTCATTTTCACTAAATTTAGCAGGACATTCCCCGGTTTCAGTTTCTTCTTCATGATCTTCTATACTTTTTATATCGTCAATTATGTCTTGGTCAGTTGGGAGATCTGTCGTGCCAACATCATTGTCGACTTCTAAGAAATCTTCAAGTAAAAAATCTGCGTCGACGGTAGCAGTTTTTTGTAGAATACCCCATTGTCTTTTTAAGGTAGCGAGAGGTCTTCTTCTTCCCATTCGTCAATTTTTTCAGTAAAACCTGCTTTAGAAATGCAGTTTTTGATAGTTTTCTAACTCCAGAGATTTAACTCCTTTTAAACAACGGGGATTTTTGCTTTTACCTATGAGCAGTAATTTCAGTTTTTCAGAGCCATCCATGTTTGCTCCAACCATAAGTGTCACCCTTTCTTTACTTGTTTTAACACCAAAACATTTATCACTTTTAAAAGCAAAAGTTTTATTTGGCAAACATTTAAAAAACAAACTGGCTTCATCACAATTGAAAACGTTTTTTGGCTCGTACTTTTTCAATGCACTTTTTAAAACAGTTTCAGTCCAAATGTCACAGTCCTCCTGACTAACGCTTGCACTCTCGCCAGACACCGTCTTGAAAACAATTGAATTGTGAGTCTTCCAGGCACTCAACCACCCTTCACTAGCTTGAAAATTAACGCAGTTAAATTCTTTAGCAAATTGTAGAGCCGTTTGCTTTATTAAAGTTCCCGATATTGGTACGTTTTGATGCGTACGGGCCACTTGAAACCATCGTAAAACTGCTTCATTTACATCCTCGTAAGTACTCACCCGTACTCGTTTTCGACTGCTTGGAACACTAGGTTTCTTGATGACACTGTCGCGACTTTTTATTATCAGAGAGACAACTTGGAGAAACATCAAATTTTGCAGCAACATCAATTTTTTTGCAGCCTTTATCAACTTCCTCCAAAACTTTAATTTTCTCAGCTAAACTTAAACACACTCGCTTGGACATCTTACTTGATTCTTAAACAAAAAGAAACTGAACCTGAATTTGCGAATTACTAGGCCTCGACTATAAAATGGGTTTTTCCCCGGGGTTCTATAAAATGGGTTATTCCCCGGGTTTCTCATAGAAATCTACCTGATTTATTGCCAACCATTAGGTGTTATAAACGCGTTAAGAACCTTTTCAAAAGAATGCGTCATAAAAATGGAATTCGTGCTAATGTTAGATAAAAATGGGAAACTCGAAATGGCCAAGATCTCAATAAATGCATAAAAATTTATACATAAAATTCCGGTAAAAATTTTATTATTATGGAGTTTTACTATTTTACAGATTCACTATATGCAGGGCTTTTTACATGAAATTTAATTAAAATATTCTAGGTCTTGAAAAAATTGCACTATAAAGAGTTTTTCACTATATAGAGTTTCATTATAAACAGTGTCAACTATATATATATATATATATATATATATATATATATATATATATATATATGTATATATATATGTATATATATATATATATATATATATATATATATATATATATATATATATATATAAAAATATAATTAATATTTAATTATTTTGTCAGAAATCATATTCATCAAAAATAAAAAGGTGGTGTTCTTAGCACCTAATGATCTTGAGTTATTACGGTAACCCAGTACCATTATTTGGTGGAATTAGTTACAGCGATTGTTTTTCAGTTTGAATCCATCAGATTGGGCGGATGGCGTTTTCGATTTAATTTTGGCTGAAGTGGAAACTTTGATTACCTTTTAAAAGAAAAGCCCTTCTAATGATAAACCTTGTTTATTGATTGATTGTCATACGTTAACTTCTAAATGTTCAAGTACGGGGTAATAAGTTCGAAGTACTTGACGTTTGCTTCAAAAACGCCCAGCAACCTGAGTGGCGATGCTTGATGAGTGGAGTGTTCCGACATAACTATGTCAGGTTCCGCAACGTGAACTCTTTTAAAAATAACTGCTCCCTGGGATTTTGTAGCATTAAATTCTATTTGGTTATTGTCACCCCAAGATAAAATTTCTATCAGGTCTTTGTTAAGTTGAACGACATAAGTAGCTGATGTTCGTCAGTTCAAAGTGAATGAAGAGACAAGTGTATTTTCATTTGCAAAGCTGTAGAGTGGATTTCTAACTTCCAGCAGATCGTTAATGTAAACGAGAATTGAGGAATAGTATGCAGAATTCACCACAAAATGTATTAACGAAAGCTCTTACACCTTCTAGGAATTACTAACGCTTCTTGCTAATAGTAAAAATTATTTTAGAATCAAAATTATTACTAAAATTAAAAAAAAAACGGGGTTATATTTGGTATTTGTATTACAAGGCGTCAACAGATACTGTTTGGAAAGCTGACGAAAATGCTTTTACGCCTAAACTCACTGTAATATTTCTATTGCCAATAATTCGACTTAAAAATAACGAACACCTTCTTTTCTTATAAAGACATCCACAAATACACGTGGTACGAATATACAAAAGGGTTCAAGACAATAATAGAGTATCTTATAGTACGACAAAACTTTGGGATCAAGGTACAGGACGTTAGGGTGAAAAGGGGAGCCGACTGCGGATCCGACCACTGCCTAGACACATCCAAAATATATGTGCCGTTTGTAAAGATGCATCGAAGCAAAGATGATAACACACAAAACGAAAACGAAAAAATAGACATAATAAAATACAACCTTGATAGTATAACCGATGACAGCACGAAATACCTATATCGCAAGCGTCTAGAACAAAAACTCTTTGAAGAAAGCAGTAGAACCATAGAAGATGAATATCAATACATAAAAAGATGTATGATAGAAGCAGCTAAAGAGGCACTAGGTACAGAGAAAAGGAAACCTAAAACATATTGATGAAATGAAAAAATAAAACAGCTAATTCAAGAAAAAAAGGAACTCTACGAAGAACTAATACAGAAAGGGAACCCACGTACAAAGAAAAAATACAAAAGAGCCAACAGGAAGGTAAAGCAAGAAGTTCTTAAAAAGAAAAATACACCATGGCTTAAGAAAATGCGATTTCATCGCCCAACAACTGGGAGGCACGAAAAGTTCAGAAGCCTGGAAAACGATAAAATCTATAAACACAACACAAAAACGAGGAATAAACGTGAACATTATATCAGACAGTGAATGGATATCATATTTCAAAGAACTCTTAGAAGAAAGGCGACCTGAGTTTCATCAGGAAAATGTTACCTACAATACCGATAATAGAATACAGTTGAAAGATACCCATGTCAAGCAAGCTAGTAAAACGATCAAACTAAGAAAATCGCCAGGACCTGGAGGAATCTACCCGGAACTTATTAGATACAGACCCCGAAACTCACACAAATGATAAAAAACCTATTTGAGAAATGTTTGAATGGCGAAAAGACCCCGATGGAATGGAAAACATCGTATATTACAACAATACATAAAAAGGGACCAAAAGACAATCTAAAAAATTATCGAAGGATAGCAGTGAATCCAACAATTGCTAGATTATATTCACGGATCCTTAGAGACCTAATCGAAGAAGACATAGAAGAAAAACAACCGAAGAAACAGGCCGGATTCAGAGCTGGACACATCTTCACTCTAAAAATAGCCCTCGAAAAATGTATACAGAGAAATAGAGAAACACAGATTGCACTGATTGATCTAGAAAAAGCGTATGACAACGTGCCTGTAGTACAACTATGAAAAGCAATGGAACAATTCGACATAAGATCTACCTTGATAAACGCTACGAGAGAATACTACGAAAATAACTCGGCTAAAATAAAAATTGATCGCACAATACTACCAAAGGCCTCAGACAGGGATGTTGCATGTCACCAATTCTATTTAAAATCTACTTAGACAGAGCCTTACAAGGATGGACAAATAAATGCAGGAATATGGTACTTAGGGTTGGGGACGACACATTATACAGTCTATATTTTGCGGAAGATCAGGTTGTCGTGGCTGAAGATCAAGGGGATTTAGGATATATGATTAGAAAACTCCAAGATGAATACGAGAAAGCAGGGCTTAAGATGAACATGAGTAAATGAGAATATCTAGAAGGGGGTAATAAAATAATTATTGCAATAATCTCCCATTAGAAACGGAAGACATACAAGGAGTAGAAAAATGCAAATACTTAGGGATTACCCTAAACAAGCAAGGGAATAACAGGGATGAGATAAAAGAAAGAATAATCAAAGGTAGCACAGTGACTGGAGCACTAAATTCACTCCTTGGGGAGAAAGATATTAAAAAGGAGACTAAGAAACGAATATATAAGAGCTTAGTGGAGAGTGTGATGCTCTACGGGTGTGAAGTGTGGGATGTTATTAAGCAGAACATACAGAAGTTACTAGCGATCGAGATGGACTTTTTACGAAGGAGCTGTGGGAAATCTCGAATGGAAAAAGTTCGAAATTCGCAGATAAAGGAGATAATAGGCAAGGAACAGACAGTCGCAGATGAAATTGAAAGAAGACAATTGATGTGGTTTGGACATACCAAGAGAATGGATCAAAACAGATGGGCCAGAAGAATACTCGAGTGGATACCACCTGAAAGGAGAAAAGAGGGGACGACCGAGGAGAAGTTGGCGAGATGATGGGGAGGAGGCCATGAAAGCTAGAAACTTGGAGACAGAGACGTGTTATGATAGAAGAAATTGGAAACTGGGGACGGAGAGGCGGCGTCAGCCGTAGATAATCCGTTATAATTAATTAATATTTCTTTTTATTTATTTATTTAATACGACTATCCTACAGAATAATCCAATTATAGGATATGAACATTCAAATATAACAAATACAAATAGATAAGTATCTATCAAATTAGTATTTTAATAATTCTAATAACTATACTACAAGCTAAAGAAAAACAAAAAAAAGAGAGACCTAATCCACAGTTAAACATGACCTACGTAAAGATGTTATACTGCAACAGAAAATATCAACTATATGTTTGTTGTATATAATTCATGCACATAACGTACAGCGGCGAGTACATCAATAAGTTTGTTGTTGGAACAGGCATGTAGAAAACGGAATGGCTTAGGCAAGCGTGCTGAGATGGCACACGAAACCTAATACTTGAGGGGGTGCAAGGGCATTCGATTCTACGCCGAGAAAGGCTAACATACTGAATCTTGTCAGTAGAACATCATTAGGTGGGTATATACCATTTAATTTGAACCAGAGGAACTTCACAAATCGTCTTTGGATTTTTTCAATGTGATTAATGTGGATCTCATATGTTGGATACCAGATAACGGAACCATATATCAGTTTAGAACGAACCAAACCATTGAATAAAGTGATAAGGGTTTCAATGTTTGAAAGGTCTCTAAAATTCCTCATGATGAAACTCATGCACTTATAAGAAGAAGCAATGGTCTCATTTATATGGTTCACAAAACTGAGTTTAGCATCAAACGTTATACAGATCTTTGAAACGATAACATTTTTCAAGATCATTATGGTTTGAATTATATAAAAAATTTACTGGTAATTTCTTTCGAGTGAATAACATAGAAAAACATTTCTTTGTGTTCAAATATAAGTTATTACTAATACACTAACGATTTAAAGTAAGAGGTCATCCTGAAGAGTTACACAATCATGGAGAGAGTCTATGCGTCGATATATTTTCAGATCGTCAGCATAAAGCAAAGAGGACGAGGTGAGGCCACTGGTGATGTCATTTATAAATATGTTAAATAATAACGGTCCTAGGATAGACCCCTGAGGAATACCAGAGGTAGCATTAATAATGACTGACTCAAAACCACGATAATTTACTATCAGTTGACGACCAATTTAATAATTAATTCCACAGTTTGAAAGTTTTTCAAGCAGAATACCATGGTCAAGCCGGTCAGAAGCCTTTGACAAGTCTGTATAAACTACGTCGACTTGCCCTCCATTGTCAATACTTTCCGAAATAAATTGAGTAATTGTAACTAAATTCGTAATTGTTGAACGCCCTGGAAAGAATTCATGTTGGCTTTCAGTTATGAAAAGTTTAACATGATTAAATATAATGTTATACAGCACAATTTCGAAAATCTTTGAAAAGTTGTTCAATATTACCACAGGTCTGTAATTTTCAAGGAGGCTCTTATCACCCTTCTTGAATACGGGACATATTTTAGACTTCTTTGTGGAAAGGATGATTATTTTAAACACAGATTGAAATGAAACGTGAGAGGCTTAGATAACACAACTGCGCAATCCCGAATAAAAAAAGCTGGTAGATCATCGGTTCCAGCGGTCGATTTAGGTTTACATTTCTTTAAGGCACTGATCACGCCCGTTTACTCTATGGTTTTAACAATTAGAGATGAAAGAGAGATAGATGTAAGTAGTTATCAGGAGGGTTGTTCTGAAACATAGAGGAATCAACATGTGCCGATTGGAAGAACTTAGCAAAAAAATTCACTATTTCCTAAGGAGCCGTATACAATTCGTTTTTAAAATAGATGTTGTTGGGAATACTAGTTGTCCTCCTTTTCTCGTTTAGAAAAGACCAAAATGTATTGGGGTTGATAGAGAAGTCCCTTTCCACCTCAGTAACATAATTTCTATAAGCAACCCCAACTCAAGATCGGTTGATCCCTCTGCGAAGACGTTTAAATTCGATTAGGTCACAGATTTCTAGTAAGTGTATACTTTTTCCAGGCTTGATTCTTTTTTTTGATATTGCGTATTATCGAATTATCGTACCATTTAGGATATTTGAGGTTCTTAGGGCGAATAATAGGAACATTGTTGGAGATGACTCAATTCAGTACAACATAGAATTGGTCGCAAGTGTCATCAATATTACTGAAGGACCCCAAGAGTGAAAAATCGGTTTGTAGAATGTTGTTGTAAAGGGATGGGTAATTCGCTCATCGAAAGTGACACCTTTGAGTCTGAAGAAGGGAAAATTTATCATGAATATGCTCAATCAGAATTGACATCTGTAAGGCAGGGTGAAGAAGATCCAATGGTATCAAAGGATAATCCGCACGATATACATTAAGTGGAGTTCTACTAAAAACAAGGTCTAACAGACGATTATTTTCGTTATAACTACGATTAAATTTATTTAAAGATAAAAACTCACATACTTCAAGTAAAGAAGAAATTTGGTTATCTCTATAAGAGGCATTCATAACATAATTTGCATAAGTGGAATGATTGAAATCCCCCAATACTAGTAAGTCGTCTTCATTAGTAAAATAATCAGAGTCCAGCATTTCTTCAAATAGAGTGTCATATGCAACAGTATTACTGTTAGGTGGGATATAAATCAGAAGAATGCAAACTGCACGATGGGACAATTCCAATCTTATGGCGATCATACCAACACTAGGAAACGAAGAATGAAAATCAATTTTAGTTGCGTTGAAGGTCTTGCTCAAAGCAAGCAGTACTCCACCACCCCTAGTAGTATTCGTTAAAGCAAAATTATGAACAGCCCTAAAGATATTATACTGACTACTAAACAACTCAGCATCAAAGACACTAGAGTCGAGCCAAGTTTCAGTGAGTGCTATAAGATCATAGGAACAAAGATAGGAAGCATTAAGAAGGTCATGTGTTTTGGTCTCCAGACCACGTACATTCTGATAATAAATAGAAAATTCTTTAAGTTTGCGCCCCGACACTCTCGACCCCAAGCTATCATTTGATTGCTATATATTAGAAGCAAGAGATGTTTTAAAAGCATCCAACTTAGTTTTATAAATAGGACATTTAACTGCATGCCACGCTGCATGGTTAATATCGGTTTCGACATTTGCATTAACACAGTTAAGAAACTCCATGTATACATAAAACACATTTCCTAGGTTAAGTTAGTATAGGACCCCTACTGTAAGAACTTAGGTTAAGATAGAATAAGTTAACATTTATAATTAGAATAAGTATACTTTTACAATTATAAGAAAGAGGCTGTGCCTATCTTAGATTCAATAAAGACAATGACAATGACAACACAGTTAATGCATTTAAAATGATCAGATTTACATTTAGAAATACTGTGTTTTAGAGAACAATTAGGACAATATCCTATTGTGGATTTATAATTTTTTGAAAAATAAATATATAATAAAATACCGTTTTTAGTCAATTTCTACTGGTTTATTTATAATTGTGATGACGCGTTTCGCTGTTGATGCATCTACATTTTACACTGTCAAGTTAGGTTTAATGTTTACAATTTTATATTATTTCATAATTATAATATTACACCTATTTAAATTGTATTGAAAAACCCACACAGAAATGGAATTAGGAGAATAAATTCAATGGTAAATTGTTTAAATCTACCTGGTCATTGAGCAAAGTACCTGTAGTCCTTAATCGATTTATTTGCATTGTCTCTAAAAGGATAGTTTTAGACCTTTTTGTTGGGAATGTAAAATTTTGAAATTCTTATTAAACCTGTGATTCTCTGTTAAAAGATGATTAGCATATGTTGAATTAGACTTTCTGTGGATGAAACTTTTTTCGTGTTCTGTAATTCTTTGTATAAATGTTTGTCCAGTTTGTCCGATGTATGCTTTAGGACATGACCCACATGTTAATTGATATGAGGCTGGTTTGAAAAGTCCATGTAAAGTCCGAGAGATGGCACCACCGGCGCGTATCGAGGTCATGTTTAGTTAGTAGCATCTCTTGAATGAACGCACACCAAGTTTCAGCCATATTGGTCTATTTCTTTGTGTTTGGCATTCGTGTGAATCAAGAAAGTCGAGTGATTTTCAAGAAATGGGCGAAAAAGAATTTCGTGTGGTGATTAAACATTACTTTATGAAAGGCAAAACGCCTCAGGAGACTAAAGAGAAGCTTGATAAACATTATGGTGACTCTGCACCTTTGATTAGAACAGTTTATAAGTGGTTTCAAAAATTTTCGTACTGGCCATATGGGCACAAGTGACGCTGAACGTTCTGGACGGCCTGTGGAGGTTACGACTCCAGAAATCATTGATCAAATCCATGATATGGTGATGGATGACAGAAGAGTTAAGGTGCGTGAGATTGCTAATGCTGTGGGCATCTCGACTGAACGGGTACATAATATTTTGGATAAACATTTGGACATGAGAAAGCTATCCGCAAGATGGGTGCCGCGATTGCTCACGCTTGACCAAAAACGGAATCGTGTGAAGTGTTGCAAGGATGGTTTGCAGCTGTTCCAGAAGAATTCGGAGGACTTTAAGCGTCGTTTCGTGGACATAGAACTACCACGTATTTTTGGAATGAAAATTAGTCGATTGAACATAATTTACTTCTATACTAAAGTGCTTCGTTTGGCCGTTAGAGGGCATCAAAGTAAAAAAATAAACACATTTTTTAAGATATTTTAAGAACCGATATTCCAATTTGAATGAGATTTAGGGTGCCCATGTTTTGCTAGGAGCTCTAATATTGAACTTTCTGATGGATGAAACATGGATACATTACTATACTCCTGAGACCAAACAACAATCTAAACAATGGGTTATCAAGGCGGAATCTGCACCAAAAAAGGCGAAGACCGTTCCTTCGGCCGGAAAGGTTATGGCGACTGTCTTTTGGGATTCGCAAGGGATAATCCTCATCGACTATCTGGAAAAGGGTAAAACTATTACAGGTGAATATTATTCATCGTTATTGGACCGTTTGAAAACCGAGCTGCAAGAAAAACGCCCGCGATTGGCCCATAAGAAAGTCCTTTTCCATCACGACAACGCACCAGCACACACCTCAGCAGTTGTGGTCGCAAAATTATTGGAAATAGGATTCCAACTCGTTTCACATCCCCCCTATTCTCCAGACTTGGCTCCCTCGGACTACTATTTGTTCCCCAATTTGAAGAAATGGATGGCGGGACAAAGATTTTATTCAAACAAGAAGGTGATTGCAGACACTAATGGATATTTTCCAGACTTGGACAAATTCTATTATTCGAAAGGGATCAACAAACTAGAACATCGTTGGACGAAGTGTATAAGCCTAAAAGGAGACTATGTCGAAAAATAAAAAAGGTTTACCCCAAACACATAAGTAGTTTTTTATTTTTGCACGGACTTTTCAAACCAGCCTCGTATACCCCTGATTTATTATTTTTATTTATTTGAGGTTTGTAGTTTTTGAGATACTTACCTATAGTATTGTTTGTCTTGTAAGCTATGTTGAGATTTTTTATTTGGTTTGCCGAAATACGTTAAGCATTTAAATGTGGTTTTTCTGCCCTTAAAACATGGGTATATTTCTGAGATTGTCTTGTATTTAGGTTTTTTCCTAACGGTGTTATCGATTAAGGTATAACCGTTGTTAACGGTTACTTGTTATTATTATTTTTGTTCTTGTTTCTCACATTTGGTCAATGTGGTTCCATGCTTGGCTGACGGGCCTAAGACAAGTCAGTTAGTATTAGTATTATTATTATTATTATTACTATTATACAATAGTACGAGTATCTACAGTACTTCTTAATTGTTAAAAATTTATTTTTTACGTTGTGATTGTTTGTTAATTAACAGAAAATTTTAGATTGTAAAGATGTTGTGACTCCCGATATTAGAATACTTGTTTTTTTTTTTTTTTAAAAATTGTAATCGAAGAGTAGACATCTATTTTTGCATTTGCCTCATTTCTTTTTAGCAGTCGGAGTTATGATTTAAACCAATAAAGTCAACATTTTTTAGGTAATTTACTAATAAAATAGACTTAAAGTTTGACCTTTCCCCTGGGACTCGATCTATCAGTTATTATAATGTAAAACTCACGAATAACATCTAAACATATCGGTGTTATCGATTAAGGTATAACCGTTGTTAACGGTTACTTGTTATTATTCTTTTGTTCTTGTTTCTCACATTTGGTCAATGTGGTTCCATGCTTGGCTGACGGGCCTAAGACAAGTCAGTTAGTATTAGTATTATTATTTATTACAAAAAGTTCTTCTTTCTCACACTTGATCAATGTGGTTCCATGCTTGGCTGACGGGCCAAAACCAAGTCAGCACAAACGCTATTACCATTCCGTATTAAGGAATGACCTGACAATGTTACATGTTTTCAAAATCACTGACTTCTGAATGTTTCTGTGTATGTCCGTGTTGAGTCCCAATTGCACTAAATGTGGTGTGAATGTTATTGGTGTAAGGCCTGTGGCTGATATAATGAGGGGGACAATGATGACTTTTTCCTGTCTCCATAGCCTTTTTATTTCCGTTGCAAGGTCTGTATATTTGGAAATTTTTTCTGTGTAGTTCGCTTGGATGTTTGTGTCGTTGGGGACAGCTATGTCAATCAGATAGGTGACTTTTCCTTTTTTGCACTAAAAAGTAATATCGGGTCTATTGGCGGAGACTGTTTTATCTGTATGGATACCGATATCCCAGTAGAGCTTGTAATCTTCATTTTCAAGTATGGATGTTGGCGTGTATTTGTAGTAGGGATCTGTGTTTTCTATGAGTCTGTATGTTGTGGCTAGTGCTTGGTGAACCACTTTGGCAGCTGAATCATGCCTGGCTGTGTACTCCGTTCCGGCCAATATTTTACATCCGCTCATTATGTGTTCGATCGTTTCTTTCTGCTGGTGGCATTTCCTACATCTGTCCTCTGCAATAGTCGGGTCTTTGATGATATGCTTTTGGTAGTTTCTGGTTAATATGACTTTATCCTGGATGGCAAGTAAGAAGCCTTCAGTCTCAGGGAATAGCTGCCCATCCCGTAACCAGGTGTATGATTGTTTTTTATTTACGTGGTCTTGTTCTATGTGGTATCTGTGTTTTCCGTGGAGTGTTTTCTCTGACCACGTTTTCATCTTTTCCTGTTGTAATTGGGTGTGACTGTGTGTGTCTGCTGAGTGGTCTGCCCGGGCTAAGTCGAGAGGTGTGTAGTTTTTGTCTGCTTTCACTGTCGCTGTGTGGAGGCTAGTTTGCTTGCTGTGAAAGAATTTCCTAAGTGTTTGTATTTGTTTTGTGTGTAATGATCTGATGTCTATAATTCCTCTTCCTCCTGCCTTCCTCTCGATGGTAAGTCTTTCTTTGCATGCGTTGGGGTGTAATTTCCTGTATTTGGTGAATTGAGATCGTATAAGGATGTGAATATTTTCTATGTCTGTTTGTGACCATTTGATGATACCAAATGAATTAGTATTATTATTATTATTATTATTATTACTATTATACAATAGTACGAGTATCTACAGTAATTCTTAATTGTTAAAAATTTATTTTTTACGTTGTGATTGTTTGTTAATTAACAGAAAATTTTAGATTGTAAAGATGTTGTGACTCCCGATATTAGAATACTTGTTTTTTTAAAAAAAAAAAATTGTAATCGAAGAGTAGACATCTATTTTTGCATTTGTCGCATTTCTTTTTAGCAGTCGGAGTTATGATTTAAATCAATAAAGTCAACATTTTTTAGGTAATTTACTAATAAAATAGACGTAAAGTTTGACCTTTCCCCTGGGACTCGATCTATCAGTTATTATAATGTAAAACTCACGAATAACATCTAAACATATCGGTGTTATCGATTAAGGTATAACCGTTGTTAACGGTTACTTGTTATTATTATTTTTGTTCTTGTTTCTCACATTTGGTCAATGTGGTTCCATGCTTGGCTGACGGGCCTAAGACAAATCAGTTAGTATTAGTATTATTATTATTATTATTACTATTATACAATAGTACGAGTATCTACAGTAATTTTTAATTGTTAAAAATTTATTTTTTACGTTGTGATTGTTTGTTAATTAGCAGAAAATTTTAGATTGTAAAGATGTTGTGACTCCCGATATTAGAATACTTGTTTTTTTTTTTTTTAAAAAAATTGTAATCGAAGAGTAGACATCTATTTTTGCATTTGCCGCATTTCTTTTTAGCAGTCGGAGTTATGATTTAAACCAATAAAGTCAACATTTTTTAGGTAATTTACTAATAAAATAGACGTAAAGTTTGACCTTTCCCGTGGGACTCGATCTATCAGTTATTATAATGTAAAACTCACGAATAACATCTAAACATATATCAATCATTTTTTTATGTCATTTTTAAATCATTTTATGAAACAATCACTTTACTAAAACATCTTTTGCAATATATGTCATGACAATCATGTTATAAGGCCTGGTAAAAAGGCTTAATCTTTATTCTCCATCCTTAGTACGTCAGGTACTCCTAAAAATGATGCTAATTTAATTAGAATAGGTGATTATAGTATTCATAAAAATAAAAAAATTGATTTTATGTAAGCATGATACCGAAAAAATATAAAACAAAAATGAAAGAAGAAAGTTTAGGGTTAAAAAAGGGAGATCTCGAAAAAAAATACCCCCAATATCGTTTGTTTCTCATGGAATTAAGGTATTCTATTGGTAGTTCTTTGTTTATTAATTTACCCAAATTTACCCAAATATTTAAAAAAATGTCTAACAGAATTGAAAAAGATGAAAAAATATTAACGCTGTAATATGCTGTATCACAGAAACTAAACATTTTTAGACCTATATCCTCTTTACGGTGGTATCTTTCTTTACGATTGTTTAAAATCTTTGTCACCAGATGAGGCCTACACTTTAACGTGGAATTTGAACCGCATGACTGCCATATGGTACTCTTAGCCTGCTATTTCACGGTCGCGTTCTACATTTCCTGCTACTACCTATAAGCGCCCTGGCATGGTTGCATGAATTCGAGTCATCCAAACCTTCGTGTATACCACTTCACCAGGGTCAGGCCACAGTCACTCAGGGAGGGGGAAAACACTGTTTCGCCTTTAGTCCTTTATGGTCAGAACAGCCTCCAAATAAACTACAGGCCTCTAACTTAACGTCAGCATTAAAAGTTTTGCCGACGTATGCTGCGTTGCAGTAAAACGTGGTATGGGTCTAGCGAAGTAAATAAGTGTGTGGACTTACCGGAGATCGAACCCAGGACCTTACGCACGGTAAGCGGAAATTATAGCTAGAAGCCAAGACTTCTGTATGCATTATTAGAAAGAAACATTTGCATGGATATTTCCAATTCTTTTAATACCAGATCAGTGCAGGATGTTTTATCGTGTTCGTATAGGGTTTTTTCTAAAACATTGTCAGAATTTATGAGTGATTTTTACAGTAGTATGAATGAAAAATATATTAGATCAACTTTACTCGTCGAAGCGGCATCATTTATTAGAAATAAAGTCAACAATTTTCTGAATATTCATGAAAGGGTAGTACTCATGTTTTTCGTTGTACAAAAACGATTGTTAAAAAAGATGTTGGGATAGTAATGTTAGCGAAACCTTAAGTGGTCCATTTGTATTATCTGGCCGAACGACTGAGTTAAATTATCCCATATTTATCTCAGTCATGTCAGTTATCCGCTCCACAAATTCATAAGTATAATATTAAAAGACTTAACATTCCCTTAAAGTAACGGCCGTTCTTTTTTGAAGATCACAAAGGCCGCACAACAATTGTTAATTTAAAGCTACATGTGCAGAACTTCCTTATTTCTGCTTTACAAAATTTTTGATGGTTACAATTAAAGAAGCTGGTTTCAGTTAGATAGTCCGGTATCAAACACCTCAAAAATATCTTTGAACGTTATTTGAGAAATTTTTCCGAATCACTTGATTTACACAAGAGGTAACATAACTTGGCCTCCACAAAGTTCTGATTTGATGCCAATGGATTTTTATTGTGGGAATGTTTCAATTTGTAGTCATCATCGTCGTTCTCTGAAACAATAACAGAAAATATCCAAATAGAAATAATCAAGTAAATGACGTGCCGAATCTTAATCAATAACCTTATCCCTCTTAGAAGAGTGCCGGGAATGTGACTGTTCAGATTTAGATGGTATTATTTTTAAGATATAATTATCAAAGGATTGTAACAATAAAATATTTTTTTTCTTTCAATTAGTTAGTGTTCCGTATGGAATATTTATGATATTACTTCGGTGTCCATCTGTCACACCCGATTTTCTCCGAAACTATTTGACATAGAAAGATGAAATTTGACACAAATATAGGAATTGATGGCCCAGTGCGAGCCGTCTAGTTTTGACAATTAAATTTTGACTTAAGGGGTTATCTTGTAGGAGCAACTCAAAAAAAAAAAAAATTTAAGGACATCGAGTCGGGTGTCAAATGAAAGGTTCAAAAATATATATGATATATTACTCGTGTAAATTACATGCAAAAAAATGACCAAAAATCGTTGCCCTACTTCTTATCTCAAAAAGTACTGATCAAAAAATTTTTAAAAAATTCTGGAATATTCTCCGTAAAGTGTAGATTGAGCGAAAATTATTACGAGGGCATTATGATTGATAATTTATCTGGTATAAAAAACTATGTGCCTTGACAACATGGAGGAGGTTTTTTAATATACTTTTTAGTATATTACTGTTATCGGGTCGAGTGTCGCTCTTGAACCGAGACAAAATAATTTTATTTTATCTCTTTCCAGTACAATATTGCATTTGGCCAATCACCGATAAAACAAATTTCAATGATGACTAACGAGACAAAATAATTTTATTTTATTTGTTTAGGTTAGTTCAAATATTCGGGTAGTAAATATTTGTTTTAAATTTTTACTATTAGATTCTAGATTGAGCTAGATTCATTTATTTGCTATTAGGTAGCTAAGAAGCTATAACTATTATACATTACTGACTAAGAAAAAACGTGAAAGTAAATATTGGATCTTAAGATATATAACATGCAGGATGAAAAGTTTTTGGTCTGACACATACGTGTCGCACTTTTCAAAAAATTCATATGATTTTTAGAAAGTCAAAATATATGTCAAAATTTCATGACATTTCAACGATTAGTTTACAAGTTACAGTGGTTTTAGTGACGCTACTTTTGATATTTTCAAAATAATGGAAAAAATTGAATTTCGTGTGTTGATTAAACACTGTTTTTTGATGGGAAAAAATACTGCTGGATAAGTGTTACGGGGACTCTGCCCCTAGAAAATCACTCTTCATTTACTGGTATGCTGAATTTAAACGCGGTCCTACAGACATAAATGATGCTGAACGGTCTGGACGCCCAAATGAGGTAATTACACCGGAAAACATTAAAAAAAAACACAAAATTGTTTTGGATGACCGTAAAGTGAAATTGCGTGAGATAGCTGACACCCTAAAGATATCAAAAGAATGTGTTGGTCATATTTTGCATGAGCATTTGGGCAAAAGAAAGCTCTGTTCGAAATGGGTACCACGTTTGCTCACGGTGGATCAAAAACAACGTGTTGATGATTTTGAGCGTTATTTGGACCTCTTAAATGGATGAAACGTGGATCCACCACTGCACACCGCTAGGTGGACAGCAGCCGGTGAAAGCCACCCGAAGCGACCAAAGACTCAACAGTGGACTGGGAACGATTTGGCCTGTATATTTTGGGATGCGCATGGAATTATTTTCATCGACTATGCTGAGAAGGGACAAGCCATCAATAGCCAATATTATATAAAGTTATTGGTGCGTTTGAAGGCAGAAGTTACGATGGTAATTTTGCATGAATTGAGGTGCGAATTGCTTCCTTATCCACCGTATTCTCCAGATTTGGCCCCCAGCCACTATTATCTATTTGCAGACCTCAAAAAAATGCTCATGGGAAAGAAATTTCGCTCCAGTGAAGAAGTTATCGCCGAAACTGTGGCTTATTTTGAAGGCAAAGACAAATTTTTCTTCAAAGAAGGTATAGAAATGTTAGAAAAGCATTGTACTGATTATATCGCTCTTGAAGAAGACTATGTTGATGAATAAAGTCCAATTTTTCAAAAAAAATGTGTATTAATTAGCCAGGTCAAAAACTTTTCAGCGTGTTACATTAAGTTAACCTAGGTAAGGATTTTATTTTATTTTAAAAGCAATCACCGTAATTGCGCGACTTGCACTTGGCCGGTTTTTTTTGATATAAATATGTAAAAATTTAACTTTTTATCTATCCACCCTGTCACTACAGCTAAAGCAGGTGAATTCAGGTAGTAACTATTTCAGGGTAATTAAGGTAATTGTGTCACATACTATAAAATACTAATTATTGCAGATGTGAAATTGTGTTGTATTTTGTGCGCACTTGCTTTGCTATAATATTTACTGTTTAAATCGAAAATCTTGTATCAAAAGCCAGTTTGCTTACTGTCCAATCCTTCGTAGAAATTCCATGTTTTTTCACAAATTTTAAATATAACATTTATTGTTATTATTATTATTTTTAATTGTTAATCACGTCCTGTTTAATAAAAAAAATAACTAGTTTATTAAACTCACTTGCCACAATATATACTCGTAACAACATAATTTTGTCAGAGGTTTAACATCAAAATTTCAATTGATCTCTCAATGTATATCCGCTATCCATTTTATTGTTCGAGAATTTTTTATTTATTTCGCCTAAAAGCGGACGAGATGGTAAACGGTTATTTTTATTTTTTAATGAACGTGGGGAAAACCCCATTGACAATTCACCTACACACAAATTATTACAAAAGGTGGAATATATAACAGTTTGTTGAACTACTGTTTTATTTAATATAATATTAAATTCTTAGATCAAAAGGAAAAATTATACTGTGAATTAAGGAATATATAAATACATATATATATATATATATATATATATATATATATATATATATATATATATATATACATATATATATATATATATATATATATATATATATATATATATATGTATACACACATATATATATATATATATATATATATATATATATATATATATATATATATATATATATATATATATATATACATAATAAAGGAATACTAATAGATGGTGAACGATTAAATCACTTAAGGTTCGCGGATGACATCACTTTGATCGCCGACACAAAAGAGGAATCACAAGAAATGCTGTCTAAAAATAAACTTCTCCAAAACCAAGTATTTGAACAACGAAACTGAAGATAACAGCCAGGAACTATTAATAGAAGGTGAAAGAATAGGAAAGGTAGAAATATTCATATATTTAGGACAAAACAACGAAATATAAAAAATAATTTAAAGGCTGACTGATAGAAGAGTCTTGTTAACGTGGTCTGTGTTTGGAAGGTTACATCCCACATTTAACTTCGACATCCCAAACACAATAAAAGCCAGATTGTTCGATCAATATGTATTGGCGGTATTACCATATGGCACTGAAACGTGTGCTTTAAATAAAAATATAATATATAAACTCCAGGTAACCCAAAGAGCAATGGACAGAAGAATGCTAAATATTAGCCTGCACGATCGTATTCGCAATGAGATATGAAGAAGATCAAAAGTGACAGATAATATAACTAAGTAAGTATATTAAGGTGGAATTGGGCGGGGCATATGGCAAGGATGAACGTTAATCGATGGACACGTCGTATAATTGAATGGAGGCCTAAAAAAAACATAAAAGCTGCAGAGGTAGATCACAGGGTGGACGGATGACATAAAACGATTAATGGTACACGATTGGAAAGCAATAACAGAGTCCAATGGTGACAATTTAGGAGGTTTACATTCGACTATGAGTGGAATAAGCTAATATAATATATATATATATATATATATATATATATATATATATATATATATATATATATATATATATATATATATATATATATATATATATCTAGTAGTGGTTTTTGTCCAAATAAGATGGAGAATATATTTTATCAGTGTGTCACATTTTTTTACATACTAAATTGTAAGTTGATGTATCTGGTATATAGTGATAAAGGTGCATAAAGATATATTTCTCTCTCTTTATCCATTTCCTCAATTTTGAGGGTCGTAACCTCTTTGGAATGACTTTACCGTTCTGTCCACCGTTGCCCTCCATTTCTCTCGATCTTCGGCCAAATGTATTGATACTTAAAGTGGTTGAGCTATACCTTGTTTTATTTGAGCTGAGCATCTTGTTGGCGAACGGCCTCTGCTCTTTGTAACCTTTGGACCTCTCCCATCATTGTAAGCCGGTCTATATTATCACTTGGTCTTCTGGTTACATGTCCACAATACTGAAGAATTCGTTTTAGACACAATGATAATCTTGTGGTTATATTTGGTTCTTTCAGTATAGACTGATTGGTTTTTCTAGCGGTCCAGGAAATTCTCGACATCCTCTTGTAACACTATATTTCAAAGGAATCAATGGATTTACGTTCCTCTGCTCTAAATCGTTCAGGATTCTACGCCATATGAAAATATTGGGAAGACTAATGTCTGGACTAGATTTAATTTTGTTCCTTTGATTATATGTGACCTTTTTCATATCTTAGTAAGCCTCTTTATAGCATTTTTTACTAGAGATATTCTTCTTTTTATTTTACCTTCGCATCTTCCCGCACTATCTATGGTTGATTCTAGATATACGAGGCTGGTTTGAAAAGTCCGTGCAAAAATAAAAACTACTTATGTGTTTGGGGTAAACCTTTTTTATTTTTCGACATAGTCTCCTTTTAGGCTTATACACTTCGTCCAACGATGTTCTAGTTTGTTGATCCCTTTCGAATAATAGGTTTTGTCCAAGTCTGCAAAATATCCATTAGTGTCTGCAATCACCTCCTCGTTTGAATAAAATCTTTGTCCCGCCAGCCATTTCTTCAAATTGGGGAACAAATAGTAATCCGAGGGAGCCAACTCTGGAGAATAGGGGGGATGTGAAACGAGTTGGAATCCTATTTCCATTAATTTTGCGACCACAACTGCTGAGGTGTATGCTGGTGCGTTGTCGTGATGGAAAAGGACTTTCTTGTGGGCCAATCGCGGGCGTTTTTCTTGCAGCTCGGTTTTCAAACGGTCCAATAACGATGAATAATATTCACCTGTAATAGTTTTACCCTTTTCCAGATAGTCGATGAGGATTATCCCTTGCGAATCCCAAAAGACAGTCGCCATAACCTTTCCGGCCGAAGGAACGGTCTTCGCCTTTTTTGGTGCAGATTCCTCCTTGGTAACCCATTGTTTAGATTGTTGTTTGGTCTCAGGAGAATAGTAATGTATCCATGTTTCATCTACAGTGACGAAACGACACTTAAAGTCCTCCGGATTCTTCTGGAACAGCTACAAACCATCCTTGCAACACTTCACACGATTCCGTTTTTGGTCAAGCGTGAGCAATCGCGGCACCCATCTTGCGGATAGCTTTCTCATCTCCAAATGTTTATGCAAAATATTATGTACCCGTTCAGTCGAGATGCCCACAGCACTAGCAATCTCACGCACCTTAACTCTTCTGTCATCCATGACCATATCATGGATTTGATCAATGATTTCTGGAGTCGTAACCTCCACAGGCCGTCCAGAACGTTCAGCGTCAAAATTTTGAAACCACTTATAAACTGTTCTAATCGAAGGTGCAGAGTCACCATAATGTTTATCAAGCTTCTCTTTAGTCTCCTGAGGCGTTTTGCCTTTCATAAAGTAATGTTTAATCACCACACGAAATTCTTTTTCGTCCATTTCTTGAAAATCACTCGACTTCCTTGATTCACACGAATGCCAAACACAAAGAAATAGACCAATATAGCTGAAACTTGGTGTGCCTTCATTCAAGAGATGCTACTAACTAAACATGACCTCGATACGCGCCGGTGGTGCCATCTCTCGGACTTTGCACGGACTTTTCAAACCAGCCTCGTACAAAGCGTATTACTTTTTAGTCAGTTCTTACAATTTTGTTAGCCTGATCGACTATCATCATTGTTTTGTCCCTGTTTATCGTTAAGCCTAGTCTCGCACTCTCTTGCTATCTCTCTGTTTATTCGCTCCTATTAAGATTTCACCATCCCATTCGTTTAACACATTTCTCATTATAAATTCACCATAAACATTAAATAATGTAGAACAGAGAGGATGAAATTGATCGGATGTTGTATTGTTTATTCTCACCACTGCAGTGATGTCCAAGTAGAGGTTTTCAATCAGTTTAATCCGATGATAAGGAACACCCATTTGCTCTATTATTTCCCAAAGCTTTTTCCAGTTGACAAAAATAAAGGCTTTGTTGTAGTCTATAAAGAACATTACCACAGATACGTTATATTCTCTACATTTTTCTATCAATTATCAATTCGAGTATTAAAAGGTCGGAATTTTTCCCAATTGACACACTGAATATACTATACCTTTGTATGGCCTGTAAGAGGTTAACCTAAAATTGAACTAGTTCACTCCGGTAACAAGATCCAAAGAAATTAAATTTTCAAAGATCCTGACTAGCTCGTTGTATTGTCTGTGCGAACGGGAAAGTGCAGTGAACTACAAATTGTATGTTTCGGCACCTGGATAGCGTTGTTATTATGATATCCCCGCCGATATACCAAAGATATAGTAAACGATAGAAAAAATCTGCGAACCTTTGAAAAACAGTGAGAAAAAAATCGTTTTACGAACAAACATAATTTTTTCCTCGTATTTACGTGATCCTTAATTCTCTGGTCTTGAAAAATCTAGATACGAAGGTTGTCTGAAAAGTTCTCGACCTAACAATGAAAGAAAATTTTTTTTTGACGTGAAATATGTGTTAGTTTTCAATATAATCTCCTGAAACTCCAATACATTTATTCCAACGTTTTTTTCCAATAATTCAATGTCATCATTAAAGTGCGATTTCGGAAGGTCAGCAAAATATCCATCCGTAGCTGTAATACCTTCGTCATTTAATATAAAACGCTTTCCAGCTAGGAATTTTTTCAGGTTTGGAAACAGATAATAGTCAGAGGGAGCCATATCTGGATGTTCAAGCAATTCGTACTTCAATTCGTTGAATTTTGCCATCGTCAAAATACTTGTGTGAACACGTGCATTGTCTTAATGAAAAATGATTTTCTTTTTTAAAGTAAGTCTTTTCTCACGAATTTTTGCATCCAACCGATCCAAAAGGTTACAATAATATACAGAGTTAATTGTTTTACTTTTGTGAAGATAATCGATCAGCAAAACACCTTCGTAATCCCAAAAAACTGTTGCTATAACCTTCCCTGCTGATGGAACCGTGTTTGCCTTCTTCGGTGCACTTCCACCGGTTTCAGTCTATTGTTTCGACTGTTTTTTTCCCTCCGGTGTATAGTGGTGGATCCAAGTTTCATCAGCAGTTATGAAACGATGCTTGAAATCCATTTTATTTTGCTTAAAACGATTCCAACACGTTTGAGAAATACGCATTCGAATGTGTTTTTGCTCATTTGACAGCAAATGTGGCACCTATCTTGCACAAAGCTTTTTCGTATGTAATTTTTCATGCAAAATATTTCCAATTCGTTTTTTTGAGATGCCTATGGCCTCCGCTATTTCACGCACTTTTACTCGTCGATCATCTAACACTATATCATGGACTTGTTGAATGCTTTGTGGTGTTGTAGCAGTTTTTGGACGACCTTTGTGTAAATCATCCTCGAGGCTCGAGATTTAAAAAGAGCTGCCCATGTTTTCACAGTGGAAAGTCAAGGTAATGCATCTTTATACACTTTTAACAACTTCGGATAAACTTCTGTTGGTTTTGAATCATCCAAAACAAAGAATTTAATCACTGTATGATATTCAATTCTTTCCGTTTTAAAAACATCAATGACACGTCTGTATTAAACAGCTATTACTACTCAATTGACAGGTCGAAATAAAATTTTACATGTGTTTATATAAAGGATGGAACTTTTCAATACAATTATGGTTTCACAGTTTCTAGCGACATCTATTTGTCAGGCCGAGAACTTTTCAGACAGCCCTCGTATTTTCAACTAGTTTCAGTAGTTTTTGCACATCCTGTATATAGTTTTGACGATTTTTATGAAACCAAAAACTGTTTTTATTTATGAACTCCTAATTAAAACTAGAGTTCCGAACAAATATTAACAAACATATTATTACTTTTTTTGAACAATCGGTATAATAGTTTGAACCTAATTCCACCAAACTTTCCAAATTTTAGCTAAGTTCAATGGTTTTCGAGTTATTCTTAGACCAAAAGGTTCATTCAAACTCATTTTTAAAGCCAATAGACAAAAGAATTGTGACAGTTTTAGCTGTTAGTAAAAACAAATAAACACACAAAATCATAAATTCCCATAAACTGAACAGAACTTAATATCATACGTAAATGAAAATTTACAGAATTTATTGTTGTTTCCGAAAACAATACTAATAATATTTACGCCGGAAGAAACAAACATATTATGCTTTTAGGAAATGAAATCCAGAATAATATTATATTTCATTAGGTTTCTAAATATAGGAAACCATTAAACAAATATTTGAAAACCCTAGTCGAGTCGTCGACAAGTGCCATAAATCAAAGATTTCATCTTTTTACTGGCTTTAATTTCAATAATTTTTGAACGTTCATGTCTATTTTGGCTTCTTTGATTGTGTTAGCCGATACTTGTTGGAAATTCATGATAAAATTATATAAAAACAACACTATGTTTTAATTTCCAATATATTTAAAGTCACTTGACAATTGCTTCACCATACAATGGCTTCTTCAGAAGTAAATGACTTCTGAAGAAGCCATTGTATGGTGAAACAATTGTCAAGTGACTTTAAATATATTGGAAATTAAAACATAGTGTTGTTTTTATATAATTCTATTTTGGCTTTTAATTATTTTTCCCAGTATTGTAAGTTGTATTGAATGCATTTGGCAACCACCAAATTTTGGTGTTAATTCGATATCATTCCCTTTTTGCAAACTAAGCTACTCTTATGTATTGAGTCTGTATGTTACTCTCTATAAACCGATTGGCATTAATGCGTATTTTGCGTTCTTCTGGTTTTCGGTCATCAATGTAACTCGATGCAACAAATCGCACATGGCTCAAAGTCAATAGACGGGTCACCTGAAAATTTGGTTGTTCAGAACCGGCACTAAACTGTAGTTCCCTTTTATCTGTGGAACACTTAAAAAGGCACCAATCACAAGGAAAAGGTGAGAGGGTAGCCTAAGTCGATATCGGATATGGCACTTCAGGAAGAAAATTCCTTATTAGGCATTTTTCAAAAACAAAATAAAATTATTTATCTTCCATAAAGGAGAATATTTACAAAATCAAATAAAATACACTATTACATTTATTTTAAATACACAAGAACACTTAAGCAATCATTACCTAAAATCCGCTGTCGAGTCGCCGACAAGTCTCATAATGCTAAGATTTTATCTCTGTACTGATTGTAATGACACAAACGTTTATGTCTTGCAGGTCGCATTACCAGGCATTTTCAATACTTTGCCTTATTAGGACTTCATATGTGACTGGTGATGACCATTTCAGGATTTATCAATTCGCTTCTTAACAGAATTACGACAAAAAGATAATTTCAGTATATTTCTACAACAATAGAGAGATTTTGCAACACTTATTTTGGTAGGCCACTGTATTTATCTCTATTTGAAGCACCCTTTGGAGCTTGCGCATTAGTAAAGAGAAGAAATTAAATATAAGGAGTCAGCTGTTACCGTTATTTGAAGTATGCACCCACCATTCGAAGCTTGCGCAGTATTGAAACAAAATAAGAGAATCCTTTATTCAGGATAACGATTTGCCTTATTTAGGAACTTAAAAGAGAGGTTATTTGAAGTTCGTTATTTTTATCGCTATTATGATAGGGTCTGTTTTTTTTTTTTACTTAGGTATACAAACCACCAAGAAAATACAGTAAAACTGAAATGATAATCTTTTATTGCAAATAACACTGACAACAGTTAATTAGTGTTCAGTGAAGATTTTGCAGTTTTTGTCACAATGGCATCACACTATATGTAGTGTTAATTTCAAATGAAATTTTATTTATCGCATATTCGTATTACCTTGGAAATATTGGAGTGATAGAAACCTGCTAGACACAGCTTTAATTTAGAAATTTGTGTTGACCCTCTAATACTAATAACCGGTGTGCTTAACTATGAAATGAATGAAAAAAAATTCCCTGAGTTTACAGAAGATGAATACTAATCTAACCTTGCAATTCCTTTACGTTAATACTGCGCATGCTTGAGATAACGATAAGGAAAAAGGCATGTGAAAAATAAGCGTTGCAAAATCTCTTTGATGACGAAAGAGAATTGAGGCACCGGATTGCAGAACTGCCTCTATGCGTGACTCCTGTTTCTCTAGTAGGCAGGAGAGAGGATAACGCTGTGAACGCGTCGATAGACGGACAAAATCATTTTACAACGCATTAATCAACTCGTCGTTTTTCTGTTAATGATTAACGAATTAAGTTGATTTTTGCGTAGAAACACCCTTTAGGCTTATACGCTTCTTATGGATACAGTCGTCTGATAAAAATGTTTGTTTAATTTCTTATTAACAATGAATAAATTTTACGCTGAAAAATTTCAATATTAAATAAATAACTGACCAAAATAACAAATGTCGACTTATTTTTCATCCATTTCCGATTATCATATTAAAAATTTAGTTCACTATGTTAATTTTTGCAGCAATGATGTGGATAAAAAAACAAGCGCGAACAAGCTCTTAGCGCACGCGCGCTAATCACAGTGAACATTTGTGTTTTGAATGCTTTCAGCTGCCAAAAAATCACAATTTTTTTTATTTGATTATTCTATTAAAAAAATCTTTATTGTTTTTTTTATAATATAACACTGAAGTGTTTTTTGTAAGGAAAAACATTCAAGCTGAGTGTATGAAAAAACACTCAATTAGTTAAGTATTTTTTGAAGTGTTTTTATGTAAGGGTATATAAAATTTTTCAAGTAAAAATTATAAAAAGATATATGGACGCTTTAAAATCGTTGTAACAATTTTTCACCCCAAAATTCAAAATTTTAAATTGTAAAAACCAAATGGTGTTTGAATTTTGAAGATAAAAATTGTAAAAGCGATTTTGAAGAGTGAATATACCTTTTTATAATTTTTTACTTTAAAAATTTATATCTACACAGGGAAAGCAAACTGGAAGATACAAGTACACAGCACACAACAAGTGAAACAACAATAAGATATAATACAGACAGCTTACAAAATGAAAGTATCAGAAATCTATACAAGAGTAGACGGGACCAAAAAATACAGCGGACGGGATTTGTTAATATAGAAGAAGAATATAAGTATATAAAGGAATGCCTACAGCTGCACTGGAACCATTAGGGTACCAAGAGAAAAGGGAAAAACACCAATTGGTGGGATGAAGAAATTAAATACGAAATTGAAGAAAAACGGAAAAGCTATGACAAATACTTAAGTTCAAAGAGCACAAACAACAAAGTAAAATACAAAGAATCCCAAGCTAGAGTACGCAAAATGATTAGTGACAAAAAGAACAAATAATGGGAAAAGACATGCTCAAGACTCAACACTCACATAGGAGGAAGAAAAAGCACAGAAAGCTGGAGACTTCTTAAAAATATGAGAACAGAACGGAAAAGAGAAATCTTCTCACCAATAACACCAGAAAAATGGAACCAATATTTGACAAATATGCTAACAGAAGATAGACCAGAGTTCAAAAGTACCCAACATGGAAACCCAAATATAGTTATACGAGGATCTCAAATAAGGATAACATCATCAGAAATGAAACAAGTACGTAAAACGCTAAAAAATGGTAGAGCTCCAGGACCAGGAAACATCCCAGGAGAGATAGTAAAATACGGAACTGAAAAGCTATTTAGCGCTTTGAGGAACTTATTCCAAAGATGCATTAACACATCAGAAGTACCTGAGGAATGCAAAATATCATATATATCAACAATTCATAAGAAAGGAGACAAAAATAATTGCGATAACTATAGGGGAATAACGGTTACAGGATCTATTAGCAGAATATACGGAAAAATACTTAAAAATAGAATAGAAACGGAATACGCGGACGTAGAAGCTGAAGAACAGGCAGGCTTTAGAGCAGGAAGATCCACAATAGACCATCTCTTCTCACTGGCACAAATCCTAGCAAAGAAAACCGCATTTGATCAGGAAGTCCATGTCTTGTTTGTTGATTTAAAAAAGGCCTACGACAGCGTGCCTCTAATGAGATTGTGGGAAACACTACAACAGAGTAATGTAAGCACCGAAATAATTAAAGCCGTAAAATCCTTATACCAAGACGCAAGAAGTAGTGTGAAAACCAAATATGGTATAACGACAGGGTTCCAGGTCACAAAGGGTCTCAAACAGGGCTGCTGTATATCCCCAACGCTATTTAAAATCTATTTGGAGAGTGCACTGAAGAACTGGAAAAGGAAATGCAGCAGTATGGGATTACTACTGGATGACGATACTACATTGTACACGCTGTCATTCGCAGACGACCAGGTAGTAGTCGCTTAGGACATCGATGATATGGAATACATGACACGAAAACTTATGGAGGAATATGAAAAATGGGGCCTAGAAGTCAATATTAAAAAGACCTAGTACATGTGCGTCGGAGGACAACAGCAGGACTTGAAACTGGCCGCAGGACACACCATCAAACACTGTGCCAGTTATAAGTATTTGGGAACGAGAATATCTAGGGACGGAACACTGGTAGAAGCAATACTCGAGAGGAATATCCAAGGAAGAAAAGCGATTGCAATGCTTAATAGTATATGGGACAAAACATAACCATTGAAAATAAGAAGAGAATTTTCAACTCAAAGTGAAAAATATAATAACTTACAGCTCCCAGGTGTGGCCATTGGAGGAAAGAACAGAAAAAATACTAAAAGCTACAGAAATGGATTTCTGGAGACGAGCAGCCAGAAAATCCAGAAAAGACCGCATACCAAATGACACGATAAGACGAGCTTTAGAAATAAAGCACGATATAGTGGACGAAATCAGAACCCAACAGTTGGTTTGGTATGGACATGTACAGAGAATGTCACAAGACCGACTACCTAAAAAGATTTTAAATTGGAACCCTCATGGAAAAAGAAAGCGAGGAAGACCACGCCAAAGCTGGAGAGCAGGAATCAACAAGGACGTACTAGAGAGAGATCTGAGGGAGGAGGGATGGAGAAACCGGGAGGAGTGGAAATTAGGCATCGGAAGACGGAAGACGTTATAAAACCGATTGAGATATATATATATATATATATATATATATATATATATATATATATATATATATATATATATATATATATATATATATATATATATATATATATATATATCTACACAGTTACACCATTTAGTTTTTTATTTGATTTTGCTACGGGAAATTAACATTAATATTTGGTTATTTTATTTCCAAAAGAAATAACTAAATAAGAAAACGAAATGCTTCTTTGGCAGCTGAAAGCATTCAACAAATTTTCACTAGCTGCATGAAAACGCGCGCGTGCGCTAAGAGCTCGTGCGTGTTTGTTTACTTATCCACGTCATTGCTGCAAAAATTAACATACTGACCCGAATTTTTGATATAATACTGGCAAATGTATGAAAAGCAAGCCGACATTTTTCATTTTGGCCAATTTTTTAATAAAAATATTGAAATTATTCAGCGTAAACATTATTCATTGTTAATAACAAATTAAACAAACAATTTTATCAAACGACTATATCCGTAAGAAGCGCACAAGCCTAAAGAGTGTTTCTACGCAAAAATCAACTTGATTCACCAATTATTAACAGAAAAAAGATGAGTTGATTATTGCGTTGTAAATTGATTTTGTCCGTCGATTGACGCGTTCACATTGTTATCCTCTCTCCTGCCTACTAGGGAAGCAGGGGTCACGCGTAGAGGCAGTTCTACAATCCGGTGCCCCAATTTATAAATTCAGCAACTAAACTTGTCTTTACTTTCTTTACTAAAGTATCGTATTCGCGAAAAATCAGGGTCCAAGATTTTTACATTTCTTCACTCTTTAGGGATCCTAGATCACGAAAAACATAGTCACTCATTTCCGTTTGTCTGTTGAGTTGTCGGACACGATAACTCTCAAGCGAAATGAAATATCAATTCTAAACTAACAAGGAGATGAAGCCTATAGTTTCTGAACGATATCGCACGCCAAGGAGGTGAAAGGGGTGGGGGTCGATAAATTTAAAACGGTTTTAATAGTAATATGGAAGTTTTTCCTGGTTTTCTGTTGATTAATAAACAATATTTATAGTAAAACATATAAGGGATGAAAGGGGTGGGGGGAGATTAGAGTGGGTTGCTTCTATATTCTATTATATATCCTTATATGGGTTCTTGAAGTCTAGGAATACAAAGATTAGGTTATTTTTTTCATTGTTTTCCAGTTTAACGCAGGAAGGGAAGGAAGGGGGTGGGGGTAGTTTAATATTATATAATGTCAATAGCATTTTGAGATACTTACAGGTTTTTTGGTTGATGTACTGAACAAATTTTAAGCATGTTATTTATAGTAAAATATTTAAGGGGTTCTAGATTGAGCTAGATTGATTTATTATTAGGTAGGTAAGATTCTATAACTATTAAGATATATACATGTCAGGGACCTCATTAACTTAGCCTAGGTAAGGATTTTATTTTATTTTAAAAGCAATCACCGTACGGAATAGTGATTGCGCAAGTCTGACTTACACTTGGCCGGTTTTTATATTTAACGTAATTTAATATTACCATTACATTTTTGTTTATTTTGCACTGTCAGCAGGCATACGCTATGTAGCTAGAGCCGCCAGGATCCACAAGGCTTATTCATTTTAAGCCATTAAAAAAATCTGTGGATATAACTTCCATCCTTTAGCTCTGATTTAATACTCTGCAACCTCTTTGAGTTCCAACATCTGAGAAAAGACCTCAAGAGTCGAAATTTTTTTTTCGTCAGATGATGAGTTGAAAGGCGATGCAGTGTTATTTTTTGAGGTGCAAACAAAAAATTCTTTTTTAGGGTGGAATGAAACAACTTGAGGAACGCTGGACTAAGACTATTAGTGTAGATGGTATTTATGTAGAAAAATATAGTTTTGCGAATCCTCCTTCACAGGTAGGAACCGAACCAAAAAAAACACCCTCGTAGTATAAACAACATTATTATTGAAGAATGCAGGCTTTCACGACCGGTTAAATTAATGTGGGTTTCTTTTGGGAGTTGAGGTCGTGTTTTCCAGGTATTAACTTCCTGACGTTTCGTTGACACCGCGGTCAACATTTTCAAAGGCAATGTGGCAGTGGTCGAAGGTTTCTTCTTGAGTGTTCGTTGTCAACTGTGTTCGACGACGTAGCGCTGTCTGGTTTTGTGTATTCCGGAGTAGGCGTGGCCATTTGGACTCTCGGCCAGCGATATTTCCCTGTTTCTTAACATTTTTGTTTGTCGTAATGTGGGTGTCCAAGTTTTGCTGAGATTAAGCCCTTTGTCTTTTTTACGTTTATGTTTGTGGATTTCAATAGCCTCTCTGTATAACCTTGGGTAGTAGCTCGATACGTTGGCTAGAAGTTGAATCTGGTCGAACAGTATTTTGTGGTCTTCCTGGGCCAACGTCTCCTCGGCTACGACAGATTTGTCGGTAGGTATTAGTCGGCAACTCATTTTGTATTCAGCTAGCCGTGTATTAATGCTACGTTTCGTTGTACCGAGATAGACTGAACCACAGCTGCATGGAATTCGATATAAGCCTGCAGCGGAAAGTGGATCTTTCTGGTCTTTGACCGATCTTAGACTTTGTTTTATTGTCCGTGTTGGCTTGTATGTGGTATTAATATCGTGCCGACGTAGCAATTTTCCAATGCTGTCCGTTACTTTTTTCACAGAAGGCAAGGCAACTCTTTGGCATCCAGTGGATTTTTTGTCTTTGTCGTCAGTTTTGGTTGTTTTAATCTGACGAGTGGCTCTTTCTATTTCTTGCCGAGAGTAATCGTTGTTCTGTAAGGCTGTTTTTAAATGTATTAATTCATTTGGGAGATGTTTTAGTTGGCATATTCCGGTTGCTCGGTCTGCCAAAGTTTTTATTATCTCTCTTTTTTTGTTTAGGGTGATGGTTCGAGTCCTTGTTTAAATATCTGTCAGTGTGTGTTGGTTTACGGTACACTCTGTGATCCAGTCTCTTGTCTTCTCTTTCAATTGGTATGTCTAGATAAGAGAATTGTTTGTCTTTTTCCTTTTCCATGGTGAATTCGATTCTATTGTTAATTGAGTCTCAAGAACTCGTCCAGATCTTGTACCCCATAGCTCCATATAACAAATGTATCATCAATATATCGGAACCAGTGAGATGACCGCTTGTTAGCTCTTTCAAATGTATGTTACTCGAATTTTTCCATAAAGAAATTGGCTCCAATTGGACTTAGTGGGCTTCCCATTGCCACTCCATCGCTCTGCTCATAGAAATTCTGGTTCCATTGGAAATAAGTATTGCTTAAGCAGTGCTTAAACAATGGAATGTGATGGCCGATGTGCTGTAGCGTCTCGCTAACAGGTACCATCGTAAGAAAGTGAAACCATGTCAAAGCTTACCACTATATCAAGTGGTTTTAGTGTGATGTGTGTTATTTTTTTCAGAAAATATGTCGAATCCTTTACGTAGATGTCAGACTCGCCGATGAAAGGTTGCAATAGTGTTGTCGATATCATATGTAGGTGAGCCAATTGCACTGACTATTGGTCTTAGAGGCACGTCGGGTTTGTGGATTTTTGGTAGTCCATACAACCGCGGAGGGAAAGCTTCAGTTTTGCATAATTTTGATTGCAGTGCTGGTTCAATCGATGATTTCTTAATTAATTGGGATGTTGGGTTTTGTGAAAGTTTTTTTATACGAGGCTGGTTTGAAAAGTCCGTGCAAAGTCCGAGAGATGGCACCACCGGCGCGTATCGAGGTCATGTTTAGGTAGTAGCATCTCTTGAATGAACGCACACCAAGTTTCAGCCATATTGGTCTATTTCTTTGTGTTTGGCATTCGTGTAAATCAAGGAAGTCGAGTGATTTTCAAGAAATGGACGAAAAAGAATTTCGTGTGGTGATTAAACATTACTTTATGAAAGGCAAAACGCCTCAGGAGACTAAAGAGAAGCTTGATAAACATTATGGTGACTCTGCACCTTCGATTAGAACAGTTTATAAGTGGTTTCAAAATTTTCGGACTGGCCATATGGGCACAAGTGACGCTGAACGTTCTGGACGGCCTATGGAGGTTACGACTCCAGAAATCATTGATCAAATCCATGATATGGTGATGGATGACAGAAGAATTAAGGTGCGTGAGATTGCTAGTGCTTTGGGCATCTCGACTGAACGGGGTACATAATATTTTGCATAAACATTTGGACATGAGAAAGCTATCCGCAAGATGGGTGCCGCGATTGCTCACGCTTGACCAAAAACGGAATCGTGTGAAGTGTTGCAAGGATGGCTTGCAGCTGTTCCAGAAGAATCCGGAGGACTTGAAACGTCGTTTCGTCACTGTGGATGAAACATGGATACATTACTATACTCCTGAGACCAAACAACAATCTAAACAATGGGTTACCAAGGGGGAATTTGCACCAAAAAAGGCGAAGACCGTTTCTTCGGCCGGAAAGGTTATGGCAACTGTCTTTTGGGATTCGCAAGGGATAATCCTCATCGACTATCTGGAAAAGGGTAAAACTATTACAGGTGAATATTATTCATCGTTATTGGACCGTTTGAAAACCGAGCTGCAAGAAAAACGCCCGCGATTGGCCCACAAGAAAGTCCTTTTCCATCACGACAACGCACCAGCACACACCTCAGCAATTGTGGTCGCAAAATTAATGGAAATAGGATTCCAACTCGTTTCACATCCCGCTTATTCTCCAGACTTGGCTCCCTCGGACTACTATTTGTTCCCCAATTTGAAGAAATGGCTGGTGGGACAAAGATTTTATTCAAACGAGGAGGTGATTGCAGACACTAATGGATATTTTGCAGACTTGGACAAATCCTATTATTCGGAAGGGATCAACAAACTAGAACATCGTTGGACGAAGTGTATAAGCCTAAAAGGAGACTATGTCGAAAAATAAAAAAGGTTTACCCCAAACACATAAGTAGTTTTTATTTTTGCACGGACTTTTCAAACCAGCCTCGTAAGTGGCTGGATCTAAGAGATTTTCAACTTTGATACTGTAATCGTCTGTATTTAAAATCACTATCGCATTACCCTTGTCAGCTGGCAAGAGTACGATGCTTGTGTCTGCATTCAAGATCGTAATGGCTCGTTTTTTTATTTCCACTTATATTGCTTTTCGATGTTTTAGCATGATTTAGAATCCTCGACGTCTCTAAGTGGATTTATTCTGCAATTTCTGACGGTAATGTTCTTATTTCTAATTCTACATTAGCTATTATATCTTCAACAAGTATCGTTGTGCAAAATTTCCACCTCTGGCAAGAACTGCTATTTCGAATTGTGATAGTTCTCGTTGGGACCGGTTGATGACCGTGCGTGAGCTATCAGGTTTCGGTGCTGGTCTCTTTTTCTCGTACTCTCAAATTTGTTCTTCCGTCTATTTGCCGCCGATGACACAGTTGATTCCATTGTTGTGTATGTTAGCCGGTCAATTTTGTCCCAGTCATTAAAATGTAGTGAGTTTCCCAGATTCAGATGAAGGTCTATTAGTCAGTTTACTCAGGAATATACAAAACCAGCGCTACATCGTCGAACACAGTTGACAGTGAACAGTCAAGTGGAAACCTTCGACTACTGCCACATCACCTTTGAAAATGTTGACCGCAGTGTCAACGAAACGTGATGAAGTTAATACCTGGAGAACAGGGCCTCAACTCCCCAAAGAAACCCACATTAACACTATTATTATTGATATTTCTACCAAATTTGTTGCTGTAGATTATCTATTCACCACTATTCGTATACAGTCACTAGTAAAAACTTTAAAGTAAACATGAAAAAGGACTTTTACCTAATTTCAACAACCGTTTTAATATAAATAATTTTACGAAAACTACCTAAAATATAACCTACAAATACGGTTTAGAAGTTGTCAAGTAATTCTCAATTTAAAGCCGTTTCCGAGCTCCTTAACTCATAATTAGTACTCAAGCCGCGACTTTTTGACTAGGGATTAAAAAATGACCGGCTAAGTGTAAGTCGGACTTGCGCAATTAGTGTTCCGTACGTTGATTGCTTTTAAAATCAACATTTCTGTTACGGAGGTATAAAATGATCAATGTCTTCACAAAATACACCCCAAATGAGTTTTCAACAAAGTTTGTTTCCGAATTTTGTTGAAAACTGATGATCTTGAATTTTTTTTTATATACCAGATAAATTATTAAAAGTAATGCACTCGTGATAATTTTTGTTCAATCTACACCCTGTGGAGAATATTCCAGAATTTTTTGAAAATTTTTCAGTACTTTTCGAGATAAGGGAGGGACAGCGATTTTTGGCAGTTTCTTAAAAATAATACAAAGATAAGTGTGCGCAAGTATTACATTATATATATATTTTTGAACTCGTGTTTTTACAAGCTTTCATTTGACATCCCACTCGGTGACCTGGTAATTTTTTTTTTCACTTCCGATTTCACCCCCCAAAACTAACCCTTTAAAGTCAAAATTTAGGTTTTAAAACTACACGGCTCTGATAGAGCCATCAATTCCTATATTGCCAAAATTCAACTTTCTGCGTCAAATAGTTTCGGAGAAAATGAGGTGTGACAGACGGGCAGACACCGAACTGATGTTATAAATATTCCGTACGGAACACTAAAAACGGTTGAGATATGAACGGCCTATGAGCGGATATGAATGGAGAGCAAATCGATGATGATGATGATGATGTTTGGGGGATCGGGCGCGTCGACATCTTAGGTCATTTGGCGCCCTAATTTTCTTTTAGATTTCTATTTCCAGTTCTTTGAGATAGTTTCGAATTTTATACTTGTTTAATTGATACGTGTTTATTATTTGCGTTAGTGTTGAAGGAATATTGTGTTTTATTCTTATGTTTGCTAAATGTTCTGCTTCAAAAATATGTTTAACTGTTAGCGTAGAGTTACATCTTGTACATAAAGGCTTTGGTTCATTTTTCAAAAGGTAGGAGTGGGTCTGGTATATGTGACCAGTGGCCAGTCTTCTTAGCGTGGTGTTCTCAACTCTGTTCAGATTTTGTATGTGGAGTGGGGGGTACACTAGTGGTTTTATCTCCCAGAGCTTGTTATTGTTTTCTTCTAGATCCCATTCCAGTTGGAACAAATTTCTGTTTATAATAATTAGACTGTTTTGGAAGTCACTTGGGTGGTTTTCCCCTGTTATGGGAATACCGTTATTAATGGCTTTCTTAGCTTCTTGATCAGCTTTGTTGTTACCCTTTATCCCCATGTGGCTAGGGATCCAGATGTAGGCAATTGTTCTATTTCTTGATTTTGCGATGTATAGAAGATCTGTGATTTGCCTTAGATATGCATGGCTAGGATTATTTGTTATGACGGCTTTCAGCGCACTTAGTGAGTCTGACACTATTAAGGAGTTTTTGTTGTCTTTAATATTAATGGCGTATCTGGTTGCTTCTTTAATTGCTAGTAATTCCGCTGTGAAGATAGTGTTGTATTGAGATAGTTTGAAGTTTTTTGAATAGTTATTGTGCACAATTGCTGCTCCAACCCCTTTTTCTGTCTTAGAACCATCCGTGTATATTATTGAGTATTTGGAGTAACACATGTGTAGTCTTTCGAGAAATTTGGATTTTATTTCAGAATGATTTAGATCCTTCACGTTTGGTGTATGGAGGTGAAGGTCTACTGATGGTTTTGGTGACAACCATGGAGGGAAAGTGTGCCAGAGAGGATAGTCAAAAGCTGGTGGTGTGAGATTATGAAGAGTCATAAATTTATTTATTCTATTTGGGATTGACATATGTGGAGATACATGATTAGCTCGATGTGAGTTTGTCAAATTTAATGAATATTTTAAATGTTGCCTTTGTAGTGTCGATGTGTAAAACTTCATTAGAGATAGTTGTCTGTCTAGATGCAGTGGTGGAATAGATGATGTGCATTGGAGACTAGGGATTGGTGTAGTTCTAAATTCTCCCGTTGCCAATCTCAAGGCCCGATTTTGGATGGTGTTTAATGACTTTTTGGCACTTGGACTAGCTGCGTCATATATGAGGTCTCCGTACCTTAGTTTTGAGAGTATCAATGATTTGTACAGTTTAATTAGTGAGGGAAAATCTGCTCCCCATTGTGTACTAGCAATGGTTCTGAGGATGTTTAGGTCTTGGGTAGTACGGATTTTAAGTTGCTTAATGTGTGAGAGCCAATTTAGTTTATTGTCAAACGTCAATCCTAGGATGTTGACTGTAGTAGTGGTTGGGATGGCTTTATTTTCTATCGTTAATGGGTTGACTTTAGGACAGCTTCTGATTTTGCAGAAATGTATGGCACTGGATTTTGTTGGAGAAAAGGAAAGACCATTGCTTTTGGCCCATTCATTTAGAGCAGAGATAGAGGCACGTAGTTTGTTGGTGTTTTCATTAGAAGAGGGGTTTGAGTTGTAAATAATTAAATCATCAGCAAATAATTTAAATTTTATGGGGGTTTGAATAATCTTGGTTAACGATAGCATTGCTATATTAAACAGTGTAGGGCTTAGAACTGATCCCTGTGGTACACCAAGGATCAGTTGGTGAGGGTCTGATAATAAATTGTTTGATCTAACTTGAAATGTTCTAGGGGCTAAAAAGTGTTGTATGAATTTGGGTAGAGCCCCCGTAAAACCCAGCTCCTTCATCTGTTTCAATATGATGGTTCCATTTATTGAATCAAAAGCTTTTTGCAGATCTAGGGATACAAGGCTAGTATGTTGTTTTTTGTGTATTGCAATTCTGATGTCTGTATCGAGTGATGCCAGATGGTCAATGGCTGATCTGTATTTTCTGAAACCGTATTGGTATTTTGATAGGAGACCTTTAGCTTCCAACGTCCATGACAAACGTAGGTGGACCATTCTTTCCAATATTTTGCTTAGGTGGTTTGTCAGAGAGATTGGTCTATAATTCTCCGGGGAAGATCTTGGTTTCCCTACTTTATGAATTGGGATAATAATGGCTTTCAGCCATGATTCAGGAAACTCAGCGTTTAGCCACAAGTGATTATAATATTTTAGTAATAATTTTAGCATTTCTTCTGACAGTTGTTGGATCATTGGTAAGAGAATTGTGTCCGGACCAGGAGCTGTGTTTTTAGAGGCTTTTATTGATGAGTATAATTCACAGATTGTGAAGGGTGTATTGTAATGCTGTGGTCTATTTGAGTGAAAGGTAGTCATATTGGGGTTTATCTGTGGGTTTGGAGTCCCTGGTATTGATTTTTGTTGATAATATAAGGCAATTGCATTTACTTTTTCCTTTAGGTCTGAAATGTAATTGTTGTTTATGTGTAGAGTTGGAATAGAGTTAGATTCGGTTCCTTTCATTTTTCTTATTAATTGCCATAGATGGCCAGCTGAAGTAGAGTGATTTATAGAAGATGTGAGTTTTTTCCAGGAATTTAGTTTGGCATCCTTTAGAACTCTCTTGGATTGTGCCCTCCTTCGTTTAAATTCTATCAAGTTTTCTGGTGTAGGTTTTCGTTTGTATATATTTAGTGCCTTTTTTCTTTCTTTGATGGCTCGAGAGCACTCACTAGACCACCATGGGACTGGCAATTTGTTACTTTTTTGGGGGCAGAGTGGGATGTGTTTTTGGGCAGCTTTTAGAATGTTTTGCGAGAATTCTTTAATGAAAGCATTAGTCTCCCATGTTTTTGCGTTAGGAGGCTTTAAGGCTGCTTTGTACCTTGTCCAGTCAGCCCTGGCTAAATTCCATCTTATTCGTGGGGGAAAAGACAGGTTAATATTTGACGTAGACCTGAGTATTATCGGAAAATGATCGCTTCCACAGGTATCCGGCAGGATATCCCATGTTAGTGTTGGGGCAATAGATTGGCTACTTAAGGATAGATCTAGGGTGGAGTAACTACCCGACGATGAACTTAGATACGTAGGAGAGAGGTTGTTTAGCAATGCAATGTTAAATTGATACATGAGGTTCTCTATCAAAGCTCCACGTGGGGTGGTTTGTGTTGATCCCCACAGCGTATTATGCGCATTCAAGTCTCCCAAGATGATGAAGGGAGTGGGGAGCTGTACAATTAATTCCGCTACGAGGTCCTGTGTGCAGTCTGTATTTGGAGGTAAATAGAGGCTACATATTGAGATTGGGGTATGGAAAGTTGCTCTAATGGCAACTGCCTCGAGGGGAGAATGTAGTTGGATCTCTTCAAAGTCTAAAGATTTGTGAATGTATATGGCAACACCTCCCGATGCCCTTGCTTGATCGATTCTGTTTTTATAGGCAATGTTATAGTTTTTAATTTTTGTATGTTTATTATCTTTGAAATTTGTTTCTTGGAGAGCTAATATTGATGGATTATTTATGTTGATTAGTAATTGGAGATCCTCATGTCTTGGATTAAACCCATTCAAATTCCATTGGAGTATGGGATTGAATTTTATTACGGCTTAGTTATTTGGCACTTCTCGATGTTTTGTTTTTTACCGGATGAGGATCGAGTTCCATGGAAATGTCTGGAGTAGACAGTTCCAGGATGGACTCCCTAGATGAGTTTGGAGTCGATTTGTTAGAGCGGGAAGTTTTTTTCCTACTGGTATCAGAGGGAGTGGGAGTAGGGGTGGTGTTTGATCTGTTTGTGGGAAGTTTGATTTGGGTGGTTTTGATGTTTGATTGGGTTTTGGGTGTTTGTTTACTTTGGTTATTGGTCGGGGGATCAGTTATTGTCTTGTTTTGTAAGTTTGGCGTGGGTGTGTGCGTTGTAGGGGGGGACTTGACGGGAGGGGATGGAATTGTGATATTGGGTTTTGGTGGAATGGACAAAGTAAGTCTGGATGTAGGTTGGGTGGGATAGGAGGAGGTAGGAAGGGAGGAAAGGGGAGTGAGGGGTTCTAAGATCGTTAAGTCGCACTGTGTGGAAACACTGTTTTGGGCAGGTTTTGAGCTTTTTGTTATAGCACTATAAGAAATTGAGAAAGAAGGGTTAAGGTTGAAATATTTCCTCTTTGCTTCAAAATATGAGATTTTGTCTGTGGTTCTTATTTTTTGGATTTCAAATTCCTGCTTGAATTGGGGACACCCTTTGTATTTGGGTGAGTGCGAACCTTTGCAGTTTATGCATGTTGGAGTTTCGGAACAAGGAGATTCTGGATGCTGGGCATGACCACAGGAAGGGCAAAGTGGGTCCTGTGCGCATTTACTCGCAGTATGTCCGAACCTTTGACAATGAAAACATCTCATGGGGTTTTGTATATACTGGCGAACTCTCAGTGAGTACCAACCAGCATATATCTTTGGTGGAAGCTGATGCAATTTGAAAGATAAAATGAATGTAGCTGAAGGCTGGTTTGAATCCCTTTTTGGAGGTATTCTAAAAATTTCGGTTACACCCTGGCTTTCAAGATTCTCTAGAATTTCTTCGTCTGTACAGTTCGCTAAATCCTTGCAAGTTATGATTCCCTTTATAGTATTTAGGGTTTTGTGTGGTGTTGTTGTAACCTCGGAGTTGAGTAATTGTGTAAGGTTGGATGCTTTCTTTGACTGATTTTCGTTCGTTACCTGTATTAATAAGGTGCCATCTGCTAACTTTCTGGTTTCTGCAAGAGTACCAATTTGAGTTTGTAAGGCTTTATGTAATATGAAAGGTGATGTGTTTTTAAAAGAACCTGATTTCATACTAATTTTGAAAAAACGATCATACACTGGCAGTTCCGGAGAAGAAGGAAAAGACTCTATTCTGGGTCTTTTGGACCCGTTTTTTTTGTTATTTTGTTGTGGCATATAAGTCCCACGAGTAACCTAGGAAATAAAATGTCGACCATGACAGAGCCTGGTTATCATGGCAAGGCTAACTTACTGCCGAATGTCGCCCGGTGTCCGGCAGGAACCGTTAACAACTCATTCAAACTGAGCCATTCATCCCCTCAGCACGGTATCTTAACACTTTGGGATTGCGACGAGAAACATATAAAACAAGGACTGATTTATGAAGACAAACACGAGACAAGACAACGTGACTCGGGTACCTCGGGATTGTCAAACCCGTACTAGTGAAGTCAGAGACTTCACTAGCCCCTGAGGGGGGAGAGCAAATCGAGACTATTCCTCAAAGTTTTGCAATAAATATTATCTCGACATCATTCTATACCGAAGTAGTACCAAATAACCACTAAATAGTATAAAATGTGAATAGAATTTACTTATATTATAGAGTATCACTGCTTTAGTTATACTGAATGGTAAAAGTTCCAAATATGCAGTTGTATGGTAATCTATAATAAAAACAGATTTATTTAGATGTACGTAGGACTCCACAGTAGACAGTAAACAAATATAAGTCGATAATGCTAATTTATTGAAAATTATTGCAAAAATACTCAGGTTAAATGTAAATCTAACTACGAAATTTTATTGTGTGTCTGTGATGAAAAAATTACCACAATACATAAAATTCTAATATGATTATTTTCTCAGAAATCATGAAGCCTCGTGCATAACTTTGATGTTATAAAATATCTTGGAAATGATTAACAAAACAGTAAATATTTTTATATATGGAAACTCACACCAGGGGTAGAGGTCTAGGGCCAAACTGCTGCGTAGTTTCTTATGAAATGTTTTGGAGGAAGTAAAAAATAAACAAATTTTTGAACATTACTTTCGTAATATTTTTTGTATTGTTTAAGTTAATGATCGTTGGTCGTTCGATCGTCATCACAACCCTTTTTGTGAAAGTAGCAGATGTTACGGGTGTGTTTAGTGTACCGTACGGAACACTTATAAGGTCACTTCGGTGCCTGTCTGTCCGTCTGTCACATCCGATTTTCTCCTAAACTATTTGACATAGAAAGTTGAGATTTGGCACTAATATAGGAATAGGAATGGCCTCGTCAGAACCGTGTAGTTTTGAAAGTTAAATTTTGACTTAAGGGGTTAGTTTTAGGGGGTCGGAAGTAAAAAAAAAAATTATCAAGTTATCGAGTGGGGTGTCAAATGAAAGCTTGTAAAAGCGCGAGTTTAAAAATATATATAATCTAATAGTTGCGCACACTTTTCTTTGTATTATGTTTAAAAAATCGCTGTCCCCCTTATCTCGAAAAGTATTTATCAAAACATTTTGAAAAAATTCTGGAATATTCTCCACAGGGTGTGGATTGAACGAAAATTATTATGAGTGCATTACCTTTAATAATTTATCTGGTCATTGATCATTTTATACCTCCGTAACAAAAATTTTTACTTTAAAAGCAATCAACGTACCGATCACTAATTGCGCAAGTCCGACTTGCACTTGGCGGTTTTTTTTTAATGGGCAGAGCACACCTGCTACAGGGAAATCTCTTAAGCGTTACAGAAGCGACGCGCGTGCGAAAAAAGCGATTCATCTTGGTCTTGAAGCTCTGTAAATTGCATTCGATGAAAAACACAGTCCTAGACAAATCATTCAAAAGGGTTGAGGTTATCCACATAAAGGACTGTTGGAAAAGACTTGTACGAGGAGTGACAAACAGAACCTGAAACGGATGTAAAGTATTAGCGCGACGTATATTCCTAGCAAGCACCGCTCTGAAAAGAATTATGCAGACTACATCAACTGAACACTTTCCATGAAAATACTTGTAGAGTAGACATAAGTCGCCATCTATGGCGGATGGTCCAAGGAATCAAGGCTGTTGGTGAGTTCTGAGTCTCCAGTCAAGCGAACGGTTCTCTACTGAATAGAATATAACAAATGTAGTGTATGTTTAAGATCAGAGCCCCAAACATGGCAGCTGTATGTTGTCGTTGCTCGAATTTGAGATTTGTCCAGAATTAACAGTTATTGTGTAGTGTAAAGCTTTCTAGTACAAAATAATATTCCCCGCTTTTGAGAAGCTCTCTTTGCTATGCATGCAACATTTCGGTCAAACCAAGGCTTGCCGTTAGAAAAGCATTTCTTTGGAAACGAGATGTAAGCTTCCATATCAGTCAGATCTCAAAAAACGTCTAACCAAGGGAAAGTTCGAAAATATTTCATGAGTTCTTCCCATTTAGCAGAGTTCTAGTGCCAAATCTTGCGTAGTTCAGGTGTGACCGATCGGTAGAATACTCGAAGTCGAAAGCAGTTTATGGTCGGAAGAACCTAAGGGTTTAAGGTAACAGTATAAATCTTAGGATCGGTGTTTAAAAAGAGGTCAAGAAGATTGGCGAACTATTCGTCTAGATCAGGGATCCATGTTGATTCATCGATAAGCTGAGTAAAGCCACAACTGATTGAGGATAATTCAGCTTCATGACCTTTTCGTCAGTCGTATTCGAATACTTAAGCCAGTTGATGTTGGGGGCATTAAAGTTACCCAGGATGGCAATTTTGGATGTAGAGGATCAGAATCCATGAACATTTAATTCTCTGATTTAGTAACATTCCTTCCTATTAACAGCATATAGGATTGCGGTTGCAGATATTTTTTAAACTATTGAAGAACTGCTCATACAAATAAATATATCACATGCGATTTTTATTTGCATTAGTAACATCTGCTAAATTAAAACGTGCATAAGACGATCGGTTATTTTCTTATATTACCTCTAACCTTTAATACTACGAGTATTAGTAACTAGCATTTCCCTTGGCAAAAGCAAATGCTGTTGCTATGGATAGCAATTTTTCCGTAAAAATATTATTCAAAGTATTGTCCATCGCCAGCCACTATTTTCTCCCATCTTAAGGACAGCATATGAATACTACGTTGAAAGAACGATTCATATTTTGAGGCTATCCACGAATTGACCCAGTTCTTGGTATTCTCATAAGAATGGAAGCGCTGGACATGCCGTGCGCCATCGATGGGAACACGTGATAATTAGAAGGAGCAATGTCTGGTGAGTACGGCAACATGTGGCCGAGCGTTGTCATGTTGAAAAAGTCACTTTATAGTATCTTTTGCCATATTGCGGTCGTTTTTCCTTCAACGCTCGGCTTAGTTGCATCAATTGTTGTTGGTAACGTTCTCTAGTAATAGTTTCGTTGAGTTGGAGCACCTCATAATATAGTACACCCAGCTGATCCCACCAAATAGACAACATAAGCTTGAAGCCAGCTAGACCACTCATGATTTTTTCTACTTTAGATTAGCATAGCGTATCCATTTTTGAGCACCAATTATGATACGATGCAAAAAAACCTTTTCGATTGTGCCGTTGAAGCAATTGTTCACAGGTGAAATATCGCCTTTCAATGTCTTTCGGTTTCAAATCGTACTGCATCCAATTTCCTTGCTTTTAAATCATTCCCAGTGCATGCAAGCGCTTGGAAATGGTTATGCGTTAAACTCCTAATGATTCTGCAACTTCTTTTTGTATTTGGCATGGGTCTTCATAGAGTAATGCCTACGATTCTTCATCTTTAAACTTTTTTAGCTGGGCTGGACGTTCTTTGTCTTTCATATCGAAATCACCACTTTTAAAGAGTCGAAACCAGTACTCACATGTTTTTATCGATGAAATATAATCACCATAGGTTTCCGACAGAAATTAATTACTTTTAGCAGCGCTTTTCTTCGAATTAAACAAGAAAAGTAACACTTTCCGCAAATGGTGTTTTGTTAGCATGTAATTCGATTTTTTTTATGGGTCTAGCACACGTGCTGCCGGGAGGTTCCTAAAGCGCTACAGGAGCGACACGTGTGAGGAAAAAACTATTCACGTTGTTCTTGAATCGCTGTAAATTGTACTCGGTGGGAAACACAGTCCTGGGCAAATTATTCCAAAGGGATGATGTTCTCCATATAAAAGACTGCTTGAAAAGCGTTGTACGAGCATTAACAAGCTGAACCTCATACGAATGTGAAGTATCAGCGCGACGTGTATTTCTAACATGTACCGCTCTGGGAGGAATTAAACGGGCCACATCCTCCGAACACTTGTAGAATAGGCTCAAGTCGTCAACCGTTCGACGAACAGCTCTTCTCTGAATAGAATCGAACAAGTGCAGAGTATGTTTGGGAGCGGAGCCCCAAATATGAGAGCAATATTGCATAGTTGGTCGAATTTGAGCTCTGTAAAGAATTAACCGTTGTTGTGGAGGGTAAAGCTTTCTGGTTCGAAATAATAATCCCCACTTTTGAGAAGCTCTCCTTGCTATGCCTGCAACATGCTCATGCCAGGACATATTTGCTCCCAAATTAACGCACAACAAATTGATGATGTTAGAGGAATGGAGTGCCCCGCCATAACTATGTCGGGTTCAGCAACGTTAACTTTGTCACTCCAAGATAGAATTTCTTTTAGGTCTTTGTTAAGTTGAACAACTTCCCGCTGTCTGCGGACAATCGCCTGAGCAGCCGATGTCCGAGGGTTCAAAGTGAATGAAGAGATAATCGTACTGTCATCTGCAAAGCTGTATATTGGTCTTTTCCAGCAGATTGTTAATGTAAATGAAAAAGAGAGTAGGAGATAGTATGGAGCCTTGGGGCACACCGGCGTTGATAGTGAAGGTGTTAGAAAGAAATCCGTCGACCGACACTCGTAAAGAAATGTAATTCGATATATTCAATGCTCAAAAAAAATGTTGTTTACACTTCGGTAAAATAACATATACTAAAAATTAAAGTCTAATGATGGTGCTTCACCATGAATATAGCAAGAGTATGCCCCGATGCGATATAATACATATACACATACAAGTTACGCCATCTCTTAGAAATTCCTCAAAATTAATTCACACTCAACATAAAGTTTGGTGGGCCAGATTTGGTGGTGCTATTTATAGTGAATTTTCGATAAAAATTGTAAATTAAGTAAAATCGAATATTAATCGGCGATAAAGTACCTCTTTTTGAAAGGCTGCTAAAGGAATTTACAATGACATGCAAAAATGTCGTTCCTACGCCACTATCAAAAACTGGTCTGCGGATTTCAAAAGAGGAAGAACCAACATTAATAATAAACCCCGTGCTAGAAGACCCTTTTCTGTGGCTACTTGAAAGAATGTTGAGGCTGTGCCTGACATGCTTTTGGATAGTCAACGAATTGGGCTGAAACGGAGAGCGGAGACTCTAAAGATTTCAACGTAATTTTCACACTGTTCATTCTGATTTCGGTATGAAAAAATTCCCAGCCAAGTGGATCCCTAAGTGTCTGAACCCCGACCAAAAATGATTGAGAGTCACAACATTCAAACTGATTTGTAGCAATTTTCATGAGGATTTATCTATATGATGTATATGAATATGATATGATATATTGAATGGTAACTATGAAGGAAACGTGGGTCTATCACTAAGATTTAGAGATAAAGTCGAGGGAGTGTCTCGACTTAAGAAGTTTTGCTTTGCTTGCATTTTTTCGGACAAGCGTGGGATACTTATTTGAGATTACTTAGAACATGGCAAAACAGTAATTGGAGAATATTTTTCTTTATTATTAACTAAATTTTGTTAAAAAATTGTGGAAAAATACCAAGAAAAAGGATCTAAAGGGATGCCGTTTTTGCAAGATAATGTGTTCGCTTATAAATCGCTGTTGGTTTTGCAAAAACACAGGAATTAGTCTTTAGACTGATTATATTCCATATTGCTCTGATTTAGTTCCCTGGGATTATTACCTACTTCCGAAACTGAGAAAACATTTGAAAAGCTACAAATTTCATTCATTCATTCAAAACTATATGGTTCTGATGGGGCCATCAATTGCTATATTTGTGCCAAATTTTAACTTTCTATGTCAAATAGTTCCACATAAAATCGGGTGTGGTAGATGGACAGACACCGAAGTGATCTTCCTTGCGGAACACTAAAAATGCTTAAGATACAGCAGCTTCGGATTTTAAGGATTTTTTCAGTACTTCTTCAAAGTAAAGATTAAATAAGGCTGATGACAATACATATCATTCTCGTACGCCTCCTGTGATTTCAATCTTATCAGAGGCCTGTTCTTCAGTTAGTATGAATGCTTTCTGATTACAGCACAGATTGGTTATTATTCGGATATCTCTACTTCAACAAATTGCTTTGTTATAATTGATGAAACACACACAGGTTCTATCTATATCTAACCATCTCTTTGCGAGAGAACATCGATTGCGAACAATGCCTTCCTGGGACATATATATATATATATATATATATATATATATATATATATATATATATATATATATATATATATATATATATATATATGATTTGATGATGAACGGGGAATTTATTCGAACTAGAAAAGTTTAAAAATCTGCGGTGATTCATTAAAAATGACACAAAAGCTTCCTAAAAAAAACATACTCTTTAAATATTGAAAACAACATAAAAACTGATCCTAAAAAAATCTGGTGCTATATTAATGACAAGAAGAACTCTCATGTTATACCAACTACTATGTCTTATAATAACAACATCCTTAATAATCCTAGACATATAGCCGAAAGTTTTGCATTCTTTTTTCAAGACTCTTATGTAATGTCTTCTCAGAAACAAAGAAACGTGGAGAATAATTTATTCCCATCACAGAATCCTATTAACATGGAGAAAATAACGGAACAACTTGTTTTTAAAGTATTAAAAAAAGTTAAAACCTACAGCTACTGTTGGTCCAGACAAAATTCCTGCCTTCTTGTTAAAAGACTGCGCCTCTGTTTTTGCTCATCCTCTTACAATATTATTCAATTTATCACTTGACACATATCTGTTTCGCCTGTTTTCAAAAAAGGTGACAAGAGTTGTGTAACAAACTATAGACCGATAAGCATTATTAATAACTTTTCAAAGGCTTCGAAATCATATTACATGATTATTTATATAATTCAATTAGCACGCAGATATCCCTGCAACAACACGGTTTTGTGAAGGGCCATCCGACGGTTTCAAATTTATTTTGTCTTACGCAAGACCTTGCGGAATCACTTGATGGGGGTGAGCAGACCGATGTGATTTACACTGATTGCTCTAAAGCCTTTGATCAGCTGGATCATGGGATTCTGTTGGACAAGTTATTCGCAATTGGCTTTTCTGGTAAGTTTGTACAGTGTCTTAGTCAGAATTCTTCTAGCTTTGTTGCCACATCGGGAGTGCCGCAGGGATCACATTTGGGGCCACTCCTTTTCAATATATTTATAAATGATCTTACTCAGAGAGCGGGGGTGTTGAATACCTACTTTATGCTGATGACGTAAAGCTATATTGCAGAATCAGAGACCTGAACGACTGCATAAGACTACAGGATGGCTTTAATCTTATAAACAATTGGTGTAGTAACAACAAACTCCTTTTGAATGTATCCAAGTGCAACGTACCTTTACAAAAAAATTGAGTCCCATACAATTCAATTACAGTATGAACGGTCAGGTCCTAGAGCGAAGTCAGTCGGGGTCTGATTTGGGTGTTTTGCTGGATACTGCCTTGTCTTTTCGTGGCCATTGCAAAGATTACGCCAGAGAGTTTTAAAACTATTGGGTTTCATCATACGTAATAGTGCTGACTTTGTTGAATATGATACTCTAAAATTGCTTTTTAATAGTTTCGTGAGATCACGGCTTGAATACTCAGTTGTTGTTTGGTGCCGCTTTTATCAAGCGCACATTCAAAATATTGAAAAAATTGAAAAGAGTTTTTTAAAGTACGCTAGTTTTAAACTCGATGGAGTATATCCCGAAATAGGTTATCCCTATGAAAGTCTCTTGGATAGATTTTCGATGGAAAGTTTAGAGGCACGCCGAAACAAAGCCCAAATTATATTTTTACATAGATAACATCAAACAAAATTGATGCAAACAAAATCTTGCAGTGTCTGCCTTTTCATGTACCTAGACCCGCGGCACGCAGTCTGCAAACTTTTAATTTACCAATCCCAAGAACAAATGTCCTAAAATTTTCTCCCCTTTTTCAAATTTGCGAGAAATATAATCGAATGCAGAACCAGCTTGATATTTTCAACTGCAGCGCGATAAAAATAAACAAATGTAGTTTTAAAATATGTTGTTAATAAGCTATTTAATTTTAATTAGGTTTAGTACATTTCATCATATTATTTTCCCATTCTGTAATTGGAATACTGTAGAATGTGGTAAATAAAAAAACAAATAAATAAATATATATATATATATATATATATATATATATATATATATATATATATATATATATATTAATATTCAAAATGTATCACTTTTAAGAAGATTTTTCAACGTATCAGATTTATTGTGCGATAGTTAGTTAAGTTTTTGGCATTAGTTTTTTTTGGAACTGTTATTAAAAAGGTTGATAATAGCCACTCTTTTGGAATACGAAAATTAAAGATATGGAAGATAAAGTATCGTAGAATCAAAGAAAGGTTGCCAAAAGATAAAAACCCAGCAAGAAGAAAATATAAATCAATAAGGATATAAACTAAGAAATTAAGAAATTATGATCAAATACCGACAAATAACTGACGAGAAATTCGAAAAAGGATACAGAAATTTAAAATATGCAAATTTGGAAGAAAAATGCACCTTCAAGAATATACTCCTGGACGGGGCTATCAAAATATGCGGAGTGTGCTACGCAAACAACAGTAAATGACAAAGAGCTTGGTGGAATAGTAATATCCAAGAAGAAATTGCGATGAAGAAAGAGTGGCCAAAATATCTCAAAAAAAAACACCAGAACAATATGAACTATATAAAGGAGAAAGGAAAAGAGGTACAGAGTTGGTAAGAGAAGTAAAAGAACAGTCATGGAAAGAATTTGGAGATAAAATGGAAAAAAATAGTAAAGAAAATCAAAAGCTATTCTACAGAGTTCTTAAATCATTCAGGAAGGAGCAACCTATAACCGAATTATATGTGAAAAATAAAAACCAAGAAATCCTAACAGAGAAAGCAATAATGGAAATATGGAAAGAATACTTTGAAGAACTATTGGGAGGTAATGAAGAAAAAGAGAATACAAATTATGAACAATTGGAACAACGAAATATGGAAGAAACAGAAAATAGGGAACAAATAAAATGAAGAGAGTTGGAGGAAGTTATAAGAAAATTGAAAAATGGAAAAGTCTCAGGCAGCGATAAGATAACGTCTGAAATGATTAAATACATGGGGAAGAAAGGAAAAATAATATTGTTAGAAATAATTAATAATGCATGAGAAGAAGTAAAATTTCTGACCGAATGGAAAATATCGTTTATTACACAATCTACAAAAAGGGAGATCATAAGGGTTCCAATAATTACAGAGGAATTACTATACTAAACACAATTGTCAAAATTTATGAGGGCACCATAAAGAATAGGATAAAGAAAGTAATAGAACTACAATTATCGGAATCGCAAAGTGGATTTAGACCAGCAAGAAGTACACAAGACCACATATTTACACTGAAACAGATTATAGAAAAAAGACTAAAACAAAATAAAAGTCTACTCCTTGCTTTCATAGACTTAGAAAAAGCATTTGACAGTGTTCCGAGAAATAAAGTGTGGAAAAGCCTAGAAAACAAGGGAATAAACAAAAAGACAATAAGGATCATAAAGGGAATATACAGCAACAATGTGCATTATGTAATAAAAAACAACATGAAGTCGGCTGGATTTACAACACAGGAAGGTTTGAGGCAGGGAGGAAGCTTGAGCCCAATATTGTTCATTGTATACATGGATGAAATAATCAAGAAGTGCAAAATAAAAGTGAAAAGAATGACAATCGGATACTGGAAGCTAAAAAGAATAGAAATACCTGAAGAGGCTTTGGCTGATGATATTGTACTAGTGGCGGAAAATGAGAGACAATTACAAGGAAACTTCGATATTTGGAATAAAGCGTTTGAAGAAGAAGGTATGAAAATTAATATACATAAAACAAAAGTAATGACAATGGAAAACCAACAAACGAACATTTACAAAGAAGGGAACAAAATACAACAAGTGGAACAGTATAAGTATTTGGGAGTGATAATGAATAAAACTGGAAAACAAGACAAAGAAATTAATGAAAGAATCGAAAAAACGAACAAATTTTACTATGTAATAAATTCGTTAGGAAGAAAGAAGTGACGAAACAAACAAAAATAAAAGTGTTCAAAGCAATTTATAGGACAATAGTAACATATGGACGGGAATCATGGACCCTAACAGACAGACAGTCTGTTAAGGTCCTGGGTGTACTGAGAGCAGTACAAGAAATTACACGGAGAGACAGAATAAGGAATACAGAAATAAGGAGAAGGCTGAGAGTACAAGCAATTATGGAATATATACAATAAAGACAGCTGGGTTGGTGGGGACATATACAGAAAATGAAGGATGATAGACAGGTAAAACAAGTGTATGATGCTCGAATACAGGGAAAACAGAAACGCTGAAGACCTAGACAGACCTGAAATAGGAGTATTGGAGGAATACTTAAGGAGAAGGGAAAATCCTGGAAAGAAGCAGTGAAAATGGCAAAGAATAGAGACAGATGGAAGAAGTTTATATGTGGAGATTGAGATGGAAAAAAAGGAGATTGTATAACTGCTCTACACCATATGGTAGAAGGGATATATGAGTATATATATATATATATATATATATATATATATATATATATATATATATATATATATATATATATATATACATATATGTATATATATATATATATATATATATATATATATATATATATATATATATATATATGTATATATGTATATATATATATATATATATATATATATATATATATATATATATATATATGTATATATATATATATATATATATATATATATATATATATATATATATATATATATATATATATATATATATATATATATATATATATATATATATATATATATATATATGTATATATATATATATATATATATATATATATATATATATATATATATATATATATATATATATATATATATATATATATATATATATATATATATATATATATATATATATATATATATATATATATATATATATATATATATATATATATATATATATATATATATATATATATATATATATATATATATATATATATATGTATATATATATATATATATATATATATATATATATATATATATATATATATATATATGTATATGTATATATATATATATATATATATATATATATATATATATATATATATATATATATAATATAATGAATTGTCAAAAAAGTGGGGTCTGACCATGTACCATAAAGTGCCGAATATCTGAAAGAAATTTATAACAAAAATAATTTAATTACTGAAGTAAATTGTCTAACATTATAAGAAACCAACGTGTTATAGTGGATAAATCGCGTTACTTTTTTCGTATCTATCTCGTTATTTAACAAAGTAGCTAAACAAAAACGTGAATAGTGATACGATCAGTAAACGTAATTGTAAACTTATTGGGAATCCTATTGCGTAACAACAAAACCACGACCGCAATGAAAATAATAATATATTACAATTTAATTGTCGTACCTAAATAAAATATCTTTGAGGAATGCAACATCAGTTCTTAACTTCTATTGATTTAAGGTAGTTTATACTAGAGTTTTTAATTTACGTTTTCGGGACTAAGTTCGCAAGTGTTATTAATATTATATATTAATATGCTTTTTCTAATAGTTATCTGCAATTGAGTGACAAAATTTTCTGTTGTTTCGATTTCAGTCATGTCAATAGTATAAAAAATTATTTTCAATAATCTTCATTAAGCATATCATTGAGTTTGTTGTCAACGTATATTACCACTGTAAGGTAACTGTAGATTACTGTCAGAAAAAGCATACGTCTGTGCTTTGTTTCTATAGAATATAATAATTTACAACTACAAATTTATTTTTGTAAGTATGTATATTATCTCACGGAATTTTAACAAAAGAAATAATCATATCTAAAACAATCATTTCCGTTTACTCTCATTGTGCCAATTTAAATGGTGGTTTAATGTCATCGATAATAGATGGCGTCAGGTTCTACACCAATTTAAGTCTGTTTTAAGAGGGTTAATCCCTGCTTAAGTACGCTTTATGCGCTAATGGTTAAGGTCAGCAATATATATGATGTATGTATGTATGTATGTATGTATGTATGTATGTATGTATGTATGTATGTATGTATGTATGTATATATATATATATATATATATATATATATATATATATATATATATATATATATATATATATATATATACCAGGTGTACAAGTATGAAATGCGGATTTCAGACAACAGATGGTGCACCAATGCAGTTTGTGCTATAAAGATTTGACACTGCGCCATTTTGTTGTGTCATCAACAAGTGTCAGACGCGCACGACTGATAAAATGGAAAAGTGTGTGCATCGTGTTGTGTTTTGTTTAATATGTCGAAATTTATACAGAACAAAGGGCATTCGCGGACAGTATTAATTTTTTGTTTTCATTTGAAGAACACTGCTGTTGAATCATACCGATTACTTCGAGAAGCTTATGGTGAACATGCTCCATCGCAAGATACGTGTGAACGATGGTTTCGGCGTTTCAAAAGTGGTGACTTCGATGTTGCAGACAAGGAACATGGAAAACCGCCAAAAAAATACGAAGATGAGGAATTGCAAGCATTGTTGGACGAAGATGATTCACAAACACAAAAATAACTCGCCGAGCAATTGGGCGTTAGTCAACAAGCTGTTTCCAATTGGCTACGTGTGACATTTTGCTCGCTTGGTACAAAAGGAAGTTTTTTTTGCATCCTATAGTCACAGGGGATAAAAAGTGGATTTATTTTGAGAATCTCAAGAGCAAAAAAATCATAGGTAGACCCAGGCGCACCATACACATCAACCGCAAGATCGAATCGCTTTGGCAGAAAGACGATGCTCTGTGTTTGGTTGGGGCGTGGTCTATTATGAGCTGTTAAAACCTGGGCAAAACCAGTTCGCGACACGTTGGAAGCACTCAGCTGGGAAGTTCTACCCCATGCGGCTTCCTCACCAGACTTGGCTCCTTCCGATTACCACTTGTTTGCATCGATGGGTCACGCACTTGCTGAGAAGCGCTTTGGTTCGTACGAAGATGTGAAAAAATGGCTCGATGAATGGTTCGCAGCAAAAGGGGAAGATTTTTACTGGCGTGGTACTCACAAATTGCCCGAAAGATGGGAAAAATGTATAACAAGCGATGGAGCATACTTTGAATAAAGCACTTTTTATCATTCTTCCGAATTAAACATGTTTTTTTTTAGAAAATAAATCCGCATTTCATACTTGTACACCTGGTATATATATATATATATATATATATATATATATATATATATATATATATATATATATATATACATATATATATATATATATATATATATATATATATATATATATATATATATATATATATATATATATATATATATATATAGATGCGTGTTTAATTATCGGGAATCGGTCTGGACTGTAAAAAAACTCTTTTCTTCTTCAATACTCAATGTATCGTTATCGTTTAATAACTTCTTTAGGAGGAACTACAATACGGATTAAATATATTGAAAACAATGTTATTAGAACGTTAAAAAATATAAAACAAATAAATATGAACAAACGAATAAATAAATAAAATAACGTACGAAATTGCGAGTTAGTTCTCGAAATCAAAACTCAACATTTCGATTTTTCCACACAAACTGAGAGTAAACAGCCTCGATGCATATGTACTAACGTGAATTCCAAATGAACTGAAAAAACAGTAAAAAATAACCGGTCAAGTGCAAGTTGAACTTGCGCAATTAGTGTTCCGTACGTTGATTGCTTTTCAAATAGAAAATTTTGTTACAGAAGTATAAAATGATCAGTCACTTCACAAAACACACCCCAAATGAGTTTTCAACAAAGTTTGTTTCCAATCTTTACTGAAATCTGATGACCTTGAAATTTTTGTTTTTTTTATATACCAGATAAATTATTAAAGATAATGCACTCGTGATAATTTTCATTCAATCTACACCCCGTGGAGAATATTCCAGAATTTTTTCAAAATTTTTTCATAAGTACTTTTCGAGATAAGGCGGGTGGACAGCGATTTTTCGCGAATTTTTAAAAATAATACAAAGAAAAGTGCGCGCAAGTATTACATTATACGAGGCATGTTTTTTAAGTAAGTACCGTTTTGCGATTCCGTCGCCGCAGCGATACGGTCGGCGTTCCGCGCATGCGCGCTGGTAACATACATCTCATGTCTACGCACTGACGCCATTACAGTCTGATTCTTCATTGTATACGTTGTTTACTGAGTGTTTAAGATGCCTCCGACAATCGTGAGTCCCGCCGATTGTGAAGTACGGGCTGTTATACGATTTCTTAGTGCTAAAGGCGTAAAACCGATCGATATTCATCGTGAGATCTGTGAAGTTTACGGACAAAACATTATGAGTGATGGAATGGTAAGGAAATGGGTGAGAGCATTTAAAGATGGCCGCACAAATGTGCATGATGAAGAACGGAGTGGGCGTCCTTCGGTCGTTAATGAAGATTTGGTGCAGAAAGTGGACGAAAAGGTGAGAGAAAACAGACGCTTTACAATTTCATCATTCTGCGACTGCTTTTCTCAATATTCTCGTAGTGTTTTGTATCGCATTGTGACCGAGAACTTGAATTACCGGAAATTGTGTTCACGCTGGGTTCCAAAAATGTTGACGGATTTGCACAAAACCCAACGTTTAGGCAGTGCATTGACTTTCCTTGACGGGACCACAATGAAGGTGAACATTTTTTAGACCAAATTGTTACTGGTGACGAAACATGGGTGGCCTACGTCACACCAGAATCGAAACAACAATCCATGGAATGGCGACATTCATCATCACCCAAAAAAGTGAAGTTTAAGCAAACAATTTCTGCCCGCAAAATCATGTGCACAGTTTTTTGGGACAGAAAAGGAGTATTGCTAGTGGAGTTTCTGCCTCGTAATGAGACAATCAATGCAGCGTCTTATTGTGAGACATTGAACAATCTGCGTCGTGCAATCCAGAACAAAAGACGTGGCAAGTTGAGTAAGGGTATCGTTTTGCTGCATGACAATGCCCGTCCACATGTGGCTAATCGGACCAAAGATCTCATCAAATCTTTTAAATGGGAAACTCTAGATCATCCTCCATACAGCCCTGATCTGGCGCCCAGCGACTACCATTTGTTCCTGCACTTGAAGAAGCACCTGGGTGGTCAGCGTCTTCAAGACGATAACGAAGTCAAAACATTTGTGATACAGTGGTTAACAAGTCAGGCGGCAGAATTTTATGAGGAGGGTATTCAAAAACTGGTGCCACGTTATGACAAGTGCCTCAATATTCACGGAAATTATGTAGAAAAGTAGATTAAGGTACAGGCTTTCATGTAAAAATAAAATTATAGCGATATCTTTGCACGTCTTTTTTTAATTCCAAAACGGTACTTACTTAAAAAACATGCCTCGTATATATATTTTTTACTCGTGTTTTCACAAGCTTCCATTTGACACCACACTCGATTACCTAGTAAAAAAATTTTTTTTTCACTTCCGATTTCACCCCCCATGGCTCTGATGAGGCCATCAATTCCTATATTATTACCAAATTTCAACTTTCTATGATAAATAGTTTCGGAGAAAATCGGGTGTGACAGACGGACAGACGGACAGACAGACGGACAGACGGACAGACACCGAAGTGATCTTATAAGTGTTCCGTACGGAACACTAAAAAGACTTTATTTACTTATTTTATACCAAGAGGTAGCAAAATTTTAGTTATTAATATTGTAATTGTAAATGATTAATAAGCATCGATTATGTTGCTGTAGATATTACTAAGTTGATTAGTATCTGATTTATAGTTGAATGAGCTGGGATCCCTGTTTATGTGGTACATTTCTTTTTCTTTTCTACATGCGTTGATCAGTGTTATTTTGACTTGGCTGGCGAGACGCTTGCGACTACCAAGTCAAAACAACACGAATCAACGGATATTCTCCCGTATATACAACGAAATCAATATATATATATATATATATATATATATATATATATATATATATATATATATATATATATATATATGGATTTCGCTGTAAATACGGAAGAATATCCGTTGATTCGTGTTGTTTTGACTTGGTAGGCGCAGGCGTTTTGCCAGCCAAGTCACAGTAACACTGATCAACTCATGTATTCCAGGAGTTACATGGAAATACATTTCTCCGGATAAAGATGCAAATTTGTTATATCGTACTGATTCATTGTACTAGTACTGATTTTTTTTACCTCCTTTGTCGATCCTAGTTGGGCTGATGAGTCGTGATAAGACGAAACGCGTCCCGTGAGAGAATGACGGATGAGCGAACAGTAGATAGCTGCTGAAATATGGACTTTGTTCAATTTTAGTGGTTTGCACTGATTTTTATATGCTTGGATCCAATCCTAATAATCACGCTGCCTAGCGGAAATCATTGTCATCTGAGATAGTGCTCCCGTTAAATAATTCCTGTATCGGTCTGAGGCTTTAAATAGCTCCCGCCAGAGTGCAGGTATGCCTTCAAAATAGGTTTACAACAGCTAAATGTGGAAAATGTTGAAACTTACTGATGATATGTAATCAAACTTTATCGTTTCCGTAGTTACAATCTCAAATTACTTTGTCGTAAAATAAAAATTTACCTCTGTTTTGCAATTAGTTAATTTTTTTCTATAATATTTATTGTTAAATTACAACGGCTGTAAAAAAAATATTTTTTACGACACACCAAGAATGTGATGAGTAAAAAGACAAAATCAAAAATTGGGTTCTAATGCCGACTACAATGCAATAATTAGCGGAATAGTTAGGTAATTTATTAAGTTATAACAACTTTATTATTTGGCAGATAATACCAAAATTTTTGCGCCTAAGTTAGAAGCAGATAGTATAACCTCGGTCCTTGAAAACTTGGTTGTTCTGGAATATTTGCGTGTATTTGTTTTATTTCGCATTCAATATTATTTACATAGAGTAAATCAAGCCACGAATGTGCGACTAAAAATAGATGAAAATGGTTCGACTTTAAGTAAATAAGTAAATCTCGAGCAGCACGACAAGTGTTGTAAACGTTCACAGTTCCTAAGATATGTTACAACGTATTATTTGTGGAATTTTATATCCGTATCACTACAAGATGTATTTGGAATTCAAGGCAACATCTTATTCTCGGATAAGGCATATTTATACCGTAACGACCACATCAATAAGAAGAATTATTGTCGTTATTGGATTCTGTTAAAACTAAAACTAGAGCATCAAATACTATTACATTTCTCCATGGTCCCATGTTAATTGGGGACGATATGTAAAGATAAATCGGTTCTTCACACTCGCTTTACAAAATATTGATGGTTAGAAGTAGAGAATCTGTTTTCAAAAGGATGGTGCCACATCACACACTTTAAACAAATCTTTACCAGCCATTTGAGAAATTTTTCAAAATAAAATATTTTCCAAAGAAGTTGACGGCCGCATAGCACTGATTTGTCCCCGAAAGATTTTTTTTCGAAGGGATATATCAAAACTAATGTTTACAATTGCAATTGGTGCTTCCTCTATCAATTAAAAAACATATTTAGTAAGAAATCACAGTCCACGGAAACGACGCGCTGAGCAGTGATTAATAACTTCAGGGCTCACTTAGGTAAGCGCCGGGAACGTTTAGTGCGAATTTATATGAAATTATTTTTAAAAATTATGTTTTGAAGGACTGTAGCTTAAATAAAGATCTTCTCGTTTACGAATTTGTTTATTTTATTTAATAATTAAACTTTTTGATGAGGCACCCTGTCGCAGCATATCGTCATCATAGTTAAAGCTAGACATGCTGCTATGCCACAGCTATTCTATAGTTTTTGAGCTCCAATATATGCTGCCTAACAAATCACGAAACAGTCTGTAATGATTATTAATCAAAAATTTTAACCGTACGTTATATGGAAATAACATAAAAAAGTAATTATATTCAAGAGTCAAGGTTCGATGGTATATCCGCATAGTGGGTATATTTTGATATTTGGTATTACACTGTTTACTTACATATTGCTCGCTTATAGTCATGCCAGTTACCTATAAACAATATCTGACAGTCAATATTTATTTAATAATTTTTAATCCTTTTCTAAAAGCGTAATAAAGTCTTGTGTACCGACAGTGATAATGATGATATTTAAGTTGCCGTGCATCTACTGTGCCAATAGAAATTAATCGCACAAGATTAATTAATTAATATCTTTATTAAGTGATAAGACAAAATTTTTGCGTATATTTAATTTACTGGGAAGTTCTAGGTCAGAAGGCGTTGTTAAGATAGTGAATTTAAAGGCAAGTGTTTTATTTTAAAATTACAATAATAATATTATTGTGTTAGTTATGAGGTATTTGTCACATTGTTACATAATAAAACATTGTTTTTTTTTATCGATTAAAAGTGTTAGTCAGCTAATTTACCTTGGTATTCTTTTAAATGATGTTTATTTGAATTAGAATGACAATGGAATATCCTCATGAAAGTTCATTTTTACGGTTTGCTAGCTAATAATTCTATTATTTAAAATAAATAGCACGCAAAGTTTAGCGGCATTCAGACAAATTTAATTTTTGTGAAACAGTTCGTTTTCGGGTCGTAGAAGCACAGTGAGTGAGATTTTTTGGTGAACTATTAAGTGAAATCTGTGGGACGCCGCAACGGAAAAAAACCAAGCGCAACGAAGATGGTAATTCCCAATCCGATATTAACAGATTTTCCACCGTGCGTTGGGTGGACACGCGTTAGTCGTGTTTTTGTCGGTGCTAAATTCGGAAACCTTCAATCAGAGAGAAACCGGTTATACTCAACAAGGTACAAATAACCACTAAATTGGTAAAATGCAAAATTACACATTTTAAGACCAGTTCGAACCTGAATTAAAAGCCGCAGAAGGCGACGAAAACGGCGACGCATACAAACGAACGAACAATTCTAGATTAACCAAGCCATAACATTAGGTTCACTAAGCTCCTTTTCGGCAGAGTGCACTAAAAAAATGAGGATATTCATTTTAAATATATTGTTTTTTTTACACTAAAGACAAGTTATGCGATCAAAAGAATGTTCAATCTCTATTGTTAATATAGCTTGTTGGAAATGAATGAAAATGGTTATAGACGATAGTCAATATCATTTTTTTGGCTAGAACGCAATTGGGCTTTAAGATCCATTGCAAAAGGCTGACCCAGGCATATTAGTACTTGCTCGTGACACGTGGGTGCTTGTTTCTCGTACGGGTTGCGCTAGAATACAAATTCGATGCCCAAGACATTTGGGCGTTACAGTCAGCAAGTTAGTTACACAGCTTGGGCTAGAAAGATACAGTCCTGGCAATTATCAGGGCGTTTATTAGTACAAAAATTGCGTGATACCTTGTCAAACGCGTGAGCAAATTTTTATACTGCTTTGATTGTCTGACTTTAACTGGGATTTGAAATTCAGGTTATCAGATAATATTCTAATACTGAGATATCAACGTATGTGGCTTCTAAAATAAATAAAGGCCCATATATGTATGTATATATATATATATATATATATATATATATATATATATATATATATATATATATATATATATATATACTAGCCGGGCCCGCGGCTCCGCTCGCGTGGACTTGATTCACTACTATCGTCACTGCTTATTCCTTATGTTACCCAACGTAATAAAATATCTCCCATTATTTCTCTTTATCTCCCATTATTTCTCCTTATCTCCCATTATCTGACCTTTTTTCCCATTATCTAGGCTTATCTCGACTTATCTCCAATTATTTCTCCTTATCTCCCATTATCTCACCATAACTCCCATTATCTAGACTTATCTCTGCTTATCTCCCATTATCTCTCCTTATCTCCCATTATTTATTATCTCCCATTATCTCACCTTATCTCCCATTATCGAGGCTTATCTCGACTTATCTCCCATTATTTCTCCTTATCTTCCATTATCTCACCTTATCTCCCTTTATTTAGGCTTATATCGAATTATATAGAACATATGTATAAATTTATAAAAAACACGTAGATCGGATAAGTGGTTCTCGAGTGATAAGCGCACTAACAGACAGAGAGACGTTGCATTTTATATATATTGTATTCTTTGCTACATGATATTGTTCCATATTTAATGCTTTAGGGAGTGTATTGCAAGAGAACGCGCTAGCGGCAAACTTTTCTCCGACTTAATTCACTATTATCGTCCCTGCTTATTCCTTATGTCACCTAATAAAATATATCCTATAACCTGGCCAGAGCAGTGATAAGCACACTAACGGACGGACAGACAGACAGACACACAGACGGACAGAGAGACATTGCATTTTATATATATTATAGATATTCTCTGCTACATACTATTGTTCCATATTTAATGGTTTGGACTGTGTATTGCAAGAGAACGCGCTAGCGGCAAACTTTGTCCGACTTCATTTACTATTATTGTCACTGCTCATTCCTTATGCTACCTATCGTAATAAAATATAGCCTATAACCTGGCCGGAGAACATATGTATGTTTTTTAAAAAAAAAGTACGAAAATCGGATAAGTGGTTCTCCAGTGATAAGCGCACTAACGGACAGACAGACAGACAGACAGACAGACAGACAGACAGAATACGTTGCATTTTATATATATTATAGATGTAATAAAATATATACCTATAACCTGGTAAGAGAACATATGTATGAATTTAAAAAATCACGTAAATCGGATAAGTGGTTCTCGAGGGATAAGCGCATTAACGAACAGACAGACAGACAGACAAACATTGCATTTTATATATATTATAGATATAGATTATTATTATTATTATATAACCTGGCCAAAGAATATATGCATGAATTTAAAAAAAGACAGGTAAATCGGATAAGTGGTTCCCGCATGATAAATGCACTAATGGACAGACAGACAGATAGAGAGACATCGTATTTTGTATATATTATAGATTATACATTACAGATATTCTTTGCTACATAATATTGTTCCATATTTAATGGTTTAGGCAGTGTATTGCAAAGGCACGCGCTAGCTGCAAACTTATTTCCGACATCATTCACTATTTTATGTCACTGCTCATTCCTTATGCTACCTATCGTAATAAAATATAGCCTATAACCTGGCCAGAGAACATATGTATGTTTTAAAAAAAAAGTACATAAATCGGATAAGTGGTTTTTCAGTGACAGGCGCACTAACGGACAGACAGACAGACAGAGAGACGTTGCAGTTTATATATATTATAGATATATATAGATATACATATATAGGATCTTATAGCAATCACTGGATATATTAAAACGGTGATTCGCGGGGTCATGTAGAAGCACATTCAATATTTTTTTTCGAAAATTTTTGAAAAATTAAATAAAAAGTAAAACAAGATTTTACCTTTTTTCGTTTACAAGTGGTTGAGCGAAAACAATATCTTCATTTTATCATTTCTTTAGGGTTGACTTTTTGCTTTATTATTGCTACAAAGAGGCGCCAGTTCCAGTATATGTAGTGAATTTCATAACACCCCGTATATATACTAAAATCTGCTCAATTTTATAGCTCTCATAGAACATTGCAGATTGTCCCAAAGTTTAATTTGCCTTCAGTCTTCTTCTTCGTCTTTCTTATATTGCCTGTTTTATCTCCATTAGGCGTCTTCCGATGTGGACGTCTAGCATTCCTTCCACCTTTTCGGAGGTCTGCCTCTAGTTCTTCTACCGCAGGGTTTATTGAGTTTGACCCTCTCTTCTAGTTCTGATCCATTTGGATATTTTTTGGATTTTACTTAGTTTTTGTGGATCTTTGTTGCGAATTCTGTGGTGGATAGTTTTTCCATGTATGTCCCTAATCACCTTCATTTCTGTTGTCTTCATCATTTGTGCTGTTTTACATGTGTCAGCTCTTGTTTCGACGATATATGTGAGGATCTGTTTCACTGTTGTATTATATATTCTTATTTTACTTTCCACTGTGAGGCATTTATTTTTCCATACTATATCCGTCAACCTGCTATTAGTGATGTCTTTATAGACTGTTGTTTTACTTCCCTGTTTAAGTCTCCGTAGTTTGTTATCATTAGTCCCAGGTATTTAAAATTATTGACCTTTTCAATAATACTTCCTTGGATCTCCCGCTTGTATCTTAATAATTCTTTTGAAGCTACCCTACATTTTGTCTTGGTTGTGTTGATAATCATGTTTAGTTTTCTCGCTTCCACATTGAAGACATGAAAGATCTTCTGAAGGTTGTCCTCGGAATCGGAGATGAGGACCGCACCATCAGCGTAGCAGATTATCTGGAAGTGTGTGTTGCCCATTTTGTATCCTCTAGTTTTTGGAAGATTCTTCACTATTCTGTCCATGATGAGGTTGAAGATTAAGGGACTAATCGCCTTGTCTTATTCCGGCGTTTATTTTTACTTCCTTGTTCAGTAGATGTAACTTGTATAATATTGCCCACAGTAATAACTTTATAAAACTGAAAAGCCATTTTAATATTGATATTCTTTGTTTGCTGGTACTGCCCATTAATTTTAAATAAGTACTTAAAATTTCTCAATTTGCATTTAGAGGCTTTACTTGATCGACGATTATTGTATCTCAATGTTCTCTATATACTTTATTTTAAGTCAGATAAATGGTAGGAACATTGCTCAATATAATTAAAAACATTTTCCTTTTTTTTTGTATGGGTCTCGCAAACGTCCTGCAGGGAAGTCCCTAAAGCGCTACAGAAGCGACACGTGTGCGGCAGAAGCGATTCACGTTGTTCTTGAATCGCTGTAAATTGTACTCGATGGGAAACACAGCCCTGGGCAAATTATTCCAAAGGGATGATGTTCTCCATATAAAAGACTGCTTGAAAAGCGTTGTATGAGGAGTAACAAGCTGAAGCTCATACGGATGTGAAGTATTAGCGCGACGTGTTCTTCTAACATGCACCGCTCTGGGAGGAATTAAGCGGGCCACATCCTTCGAACAATTTCCATGAAAATACTTGTAGAATAGGCTCAAGTCGCAAACCGTTCTTCGATGTTCCAGCGAATCAAGGCCGCCGGTCAGTTCCGGGTCTCCAATCAGACGAACAGCTCTTCTCTGAATAGAATCCAACAAATGCAGTGTAGGTTTGGGAGCGGAGCCCCAAACATGAGAGCAGTATTCCATAGTTGGTCGAATTTGAGCTTTGTAAAGAATTAACAGTTGTTGTGGAGTGTAAAGCTTTCTGGTTCGAAATAATATTCCCAACTTTTGAGAAGCTCTCTTTGTTATGCCTGCAACACGTTCATGCCAGGACATATTTGCTCCCAAATTAACGCCCAACAAATTGCGTGACGATGTTAGAGGAATGGAGTGCCCCGACATAACTATTTCGGGTTCAGCAACGTTAACTTTTTTAGAAAAAAACTGCTACCTGGGTTTTTGTAGCGTTAAATTCCACTTGGTTACTGTCACCCTTAGATAGAATTTCTTCCAGGTCTTTGTTAAGTTGAAAGACTTCCTGCTGAGTAGCCGATATTCGAGCGTTCAAAATGAATGAAGAGATAAGCGTACTGTCATCTGCAAAGCTGTAGATTGGATTCTCGGTCTTTTTCAGCAGATTATTATGGTAAATGAGAAATACAGTAGGAGATAGTATGGACCCTTGAGGTACACCGGTATTGATAGTGAAGATGTTAGAAAGAAATCCGTCGACTGCCACTCGTAAAGAACGCTCTCTAAGGAAAGATGAGAGCCACAAACAGAACTTCTCAGACATACCATAAGAGCGTAGCTTAGCCGACAGCCCATCGTGCCAAACACGGTCGAATGCCCAACTCCTAACTCCTACTCGATTCCTTTGCATTCTAGGCAACTTCGTCAAAGAAACAAATAGTTTAATAAAATTACTAAATTTCATTATTGCCCTTAATCCTCAAAATGAAAACCAGTAAAACAAATTGGCGTAATTTTTTATAATATAGACAGTCAATTAACTTGTCTAAAGTGAGATGGAATAATTTTTTCTTGGCACCGGCTGACAACGCAACTAAAACACTATACTTTGACAAAAAAGAGCAAAAATTAATTATTCTTAAATTCATAAGACGGTAAAAGAAAATGGATCAAACATAAATCATTATTACATTAAAAATATAAATCTAATTTATAATAGATTTGATATCACATTTTACATGTATTAATTTAAATCATTACACAAACGTTCCTATCACTATTACTATTCCTTGTAATAATAAATGCAATGTATTAAATATAGTCATCTATATATATTATATGAAGTGAAAAGATCCGAGACTTTCGGAGAGATGGCAGCACATATAAAAAAATCGTATGATTTTCAGTTGGTGTAAACTCCCAGAAGATTCGTGTAAAATTTTTATGACATTTTGTCTGTTAGTTTGCGAGTTACAGCTGATTGAGTCACAACTACTTTTGATTTTTGCAAAACGATGGAATAAAAAGAATTTCATTAGTCACTATTTTTGATAGGAAAAAATACAGCCAGTGCCCAAGAGAAAAAGGTCGCAATGTAGCGGAAAAAAAAGTGTTGCTTGACCGAGATAATATACCAGCTGACAACTCTGTAAAATCGATCGTGAAATTGAACCAATTGGACTACGAATTGCTTCCTCGACCGCCATATTCACCAGATCTGGCCTTCGGCGATTATCACCTCTCTCCAAATTTAAAAATGAGGCTTATGTTAGAGGGTTCGACAAATCGTACTATATGAAAGCTATCCAAATGTTGAAAGATCGATATCGTTCTTGAAGGAAACTATGTTGAGGAATAAAATCGATTTTTGGGGAAAACCCTGCGTTTTCCTCAAAAGAATTTTTTACCCCATTTAGCATTTCTCTACCAAGGAGAAAGCAGGGTGGCCTGATGTTTGTCTCTGTGATTATTTGGAATATCCATTCATTCTTTGTTTGTGTCTTGTGCTATCCTTCCTTTCTCAGCCCTTTTACTTATAACTGTGTTATAATTTGATCATGCTAAAATATGGCTGCTTCTAACTGGTCTCTGCTGGAAAAAGCGTTAACAAAAAATCAGCTCGATGTTCCCAAATCTATAACAAGGTTGAAAACGGGCAAGCATTCTTTACACTTTCACAGAGAGTTATCGAGCACTAGAGTGATAATTCAGAAGGGACAAAGAAGCAAAGCAATAATAAATATGATGCTAAAACATCTAACTTTGTGATAGAAATGTTTTGAAGGGGCACTAACCATTGTTCATTTGTTTTTTTCTAGTTTAAACTCTTGCTATGCTTATTCATTTACAATTACGTCTCATTTAAGGCAGTAATTTTAGAAATTTTAACCATAGCTATATTGACAATACGAGGATCGCCTTTCAAGTTTTTATAAACGGCCACTAGATGGCGCTATAGAGATGTGACATTACCATTGTTAAAAAATTTGACATTTGTTATTGGTAAAACAGTCACAGCTCAAAAATTAACAGAGTAGTTTGTTTACAGTGAGCGTAAAAAAAAAATAGTTTTTTGAACAAATGGTAATTTCTCGAGAAGGTTTTCGTTGGATGATTTTTACGATTTTAGTAAAGGCCTAATTCAACAACAATATCTCAAATCGCTTCGTTCAACTTTTGGTAATGAATCACCTTTAAAAAGGAGTGTTTGCAATTGGTTTGCAGAATTTCGTCATGGTCGTGCTTTCGTCAGCGATGAATTGTGTGAAGGTCGACCAAAATCGGATGTTGTTTCAAAAAACATCGATGCTGTGCGCAACATGATTGAACAGGATCGGCATGTAAATTTCCGTGAGATAGAGGCATCCTTAGGCATATTGAAGACTGCAGTACATTCGATTTTACATGAACATTTAGCTGTGAAAAAGATCTGTATTCCGCATAATTTGACCGAAACTCAAAAACAGGCTCGTGTCAGTTGGTGTAAGGAAATATTAAAAAAATTCGACCGAGGACATGCAAAATCCTTATACAACATCGCAACAGGAGACGAAATTTGGATATATTCGTACGCGCCGGAAACTAAGTAACAATCAACTGTTTGGGTGTGAGATGCACCGAATTCAACAAAAGTGATTCGTTCGCGAAGCACTTCCAAGACAATGATCTCTTGCTTCTTTGGTTTTACCGGGCATGTTGCAACCATTGCTTTAGAGGATCGAAGAACAGTCAATGCTGAATGGTATACAACAATTTGTTTGACAGAAATCATCGATGAAATCAGGAAAAACAACCGAAAACGTCGCATCATTCTTCATCATGACGATGCCTGTTCTTGCAAAGCACGTCAAACAATTGATTATTTGACGGAGAAAAACATCCTATTAATGATTCATTACCCCTTTTTGTTCCTGAATGTCAAAAAAAAATGCGTGGACAGCGATTTTCTACACCTCAAGAAGCTGTTGAATCCTTCCAAAACATTGTTCTTGAGATACCAACTTCAGAGTGGAAAATATGTTTCAAGAATTTATTCGAACTCATGCAAAAGTATATTATTCTTAAAGGCGAATATTTTGAGAAACAAGAAAACGATTTGTACCAAAAATTTTTTTCTTTCATTGTTTTTGTAAAAACTTAAAGGTAGTCCTTGTATTTTATGAGAACCGAGACTGTCTCTCATGGTAGAAAACATCAAACAAAAAATCATCTTGAATCTTTATGATTTTTAATTGTTTTTTTCATGGTATCTCGGTTAGTATTTAGTTTTGGTCGTTATCAGGTAAGTCCTGCGGGTATTTAAAAGAAAATTAGAGATAAGTAGATACAATAATATATAATACATGTCCAAAGAGACATTTTTATTCACTCTTTAGTACGAGGCATATTAGAAAAATAAGGGCTGTTTGGTCATAAAAAAAAATATGTTCGTTAGAAAAAGTTTTTATTGAAGGTTTTAGTTTCCTATAAACCTTTTCTACATAATCGCCGTTCACTTCTAAGCACTTTTCGTAACGCCGCACCAGTTTCTTTAATCCCTCTGCATAGAACATCTTCGCCTGGGAATTGAACCAGTTGACCAGTCTTGAATTCCTCATCATCTTTAAACCGTTGTCCACCAAGCCACTGTTTCAAATGCAATTGTTGCACTTGTTGAACGATTTCATCGGTCTGGTCACTGGGCCTGCCACTTGGCTCTTCACCATGCACATTTGTGTGGCCATTTTTGAACTCTCGGCACCATTGTCTAACCTTTCCTTCACTCATTACTGTAGAGTCATAAACTAGGCACAACTCCTGATAAATTTGAGCAGCTGATGATCCTTTTCCACACAAAAATCGAATCACAGCACTTCGCAACTAGCGGGAGCATTCACTGACAGGCAAACGACTACTGAATCAAAACAACAAGTGGCTTCGGAAACAATCAATAGAGGGTGCTGCACGTGTACAGCTTTCTTCAGATTCATTAATATTTAAATATAAGCAAACGACACTTACTTTTCGAATACGTCTCGTTTTTAAAATAATAAATTTTGTTATTTTTGTCACACGTCTGGTTATAAAATCTTACTCCATTTCCTTTTATAGTATTGAACGGACTGCAGAAATTCAAGGGAAGCTTTCCGAAAGTGCACTAACCGCCAGTTAACTTGCTTAACTAACTTAACTTCTGAAGTTGGTATTTAATTAGGAGCAAAAGGACATGAAGAAAGTAGCATTTTTTGCGGTGTGCGTGCTGGCTATATTTACGAACGTGTACGATGTGGAAGCCAAAGTGTTCACCAAATGCGGTCTGACAAAGGAACTGTTGAATAATGGATTTGACAGAACTTATGTTGGAAATTGTAAGTTTTTTGTTTAAATTTTTTAATTCTTAAGATTTCAAAGTAATAATTTGTATGCTTTAGATTTATTTTATAATGATTTCATTTGATTAACAAGAATTTACATTTTTACAGTGTTAATCAAGAAGAAATTCTTTTTAATTTTATATATAGATATTAGAAGTTAAACTATTAGTTAAACTATTAAAAAAAGAGATATTCAAAATTGGTACGAATAGGTGCAAAATTTGAGTACGAGGCTTGTGTGATAAGTACCTGGTATCGACCAGAGATGGCGCTACTATTATTTAAAAAATTTCACAAGAATCCTGTCAAATTTTCAAGTCGCTGCGTGATTTAGTTTGTGAGTGGCAGCCATTTAAATAGAATATTTTTTGTGATTTTACAATAATTGAATAGCGAGCAGTGACAAAATATTTGTTTTTGAAAATGAAACAACAATTCATAAGAAAGGAGACAAAAATAATTGCGATAACTATAGGGGAATAACGGTTACAGGATCTATTAGCAGAATATACGGAAAAATACTTAAAAATAGAATAGAAACGGAATACGCGGACGTAGAAGCTGAAGAACAGGCAGGCTTTAGAGCAGGAAGATCCACAATAGACCATCTCTTCTCACTGACACAAATCCTAGAAAAGAAAACCGCATTTGATCAGGAAGTCCATGTCTTGTTTGTTGATTTAAAAAAGGCCTACGACAGCGTGCCCCTAATGAGATTGTGGGAAACACTACAACAGAGTAATGTAAGCACCGAAATAATTAAAGCCGTAAAATCCTTATACCAAGACGCAAGAAGTAGTGTGAAAACCAAATATGGTATAACAACAGGGTTCCAGGTCACAAAGGGTCTCAAACAGGGCTGCTGTATATCCCCAACGCTATTTAAAATCTATTTGGAGAGTGCACTAAAGAACTGGAAAAGGAAATGCAGCAGTATGAGATTACCACTGGATGACGATACTACATTGTACACGCTATCATTCGCAGACGACCAGGTAGTAGTCGCTCAAGACATCGATGATATGGAATACATGACACGAAAACTTATGGAGGAATATGAAAAATGGGGCCTAGAAGTCAATATTAAAAAGACCGAGTACATGTGCGTCGGAGGACAACAGCAGGACTTGAAACTGGCCACAGGACACACCATCAAACACTGCCAGTTATAAGTATTTGGGAACGAGAATATCTAGGGACGGAACACTGGAAGAAGCAATATTCGAGAGGAATATCCAAGGAAGAAAAGCGATTGCAATGCTTAATAGTATACTATGGGACAAAAACATAACCATTGAAAATAAGAAGAGAATTTACAACTCAATAGTAAAAAGTATAAAAACTTACAGCTCCCAGGTGTGGCCATTGAAGGAAAGCACAGAAAAAAACTAAAAGCTACAGAAATGGATTTCTGGAGACGAGCAGCCAGAAAATCCAGAAAAGACCGCATACCAAATGATAAGATAAGACAAGCTTTAGAAATAAAGCACGATATAGTGGACGAAATCAAAACCCAATAGTTGGTATGGTACGGACATATACAGAGAATGTCACAAGACCGACTACCTAAAAAGATTTTAAATTGGAACCCTCATGGAAAAAGAAAGCGAGGAACACCACGCCAAAGCTGGAGAGCAGGAATCAACAAGGAAGTACTAGAGAGAGATCTGGAGGAGGAGGGATGGAGAAACCGGGAGGAGTGGAAATTAGGCATCGGAAGACGGAAGACGTTATAAAACCGATTGATATATATATATATATATATATATATATATATATATATATATATATATATATATATATATATATATATATATATATATATATACTATTTTGTATGATGGTGAAACTATTGTAATGACGATTGGACGAAGTAGTACATTTGGTAAATTAAAAAATTTAGGAATTTCCGAGTTGCGTGTTAAGATTTTTATTCAGAAATTAGATTAGTTTGGTAATCCATCCCTCAATTTTACTGGTTCTCTAAAAATATAGCCTAATTTTCAAATAATTTCAATAGTACAGAGCAGAAAATAAATCTGTGTAAAAATAAACACAGTTATATTCTCTCTACGGTATTATTGGCATTAGTAAAAAACTGTTATACGTATAGCAGAAAAACCACCCTTCAAAACACATAAAATAAAATTGAACTCGGTAATCATTTAGCGGAGAGGTACCTCTCCAAAATTAGCAGATTTTCTCGTCTGTGCCAATAATCTGTGGAGCAATTTATGACGGTTCTAGCAAGAATATATCAAATTTCGTGCATCAGGGTCTCGATGCGATAACAATAAATATAACTACTTTCATCAGATGAACGCTTTTATTTGATTACTAGCCGCGCCCGCGACTCCGCGCGAGTGGACTTGATTCACTATTATCGTCACTACTTATTCCTAATGTTACTTAACGTAATAAAATATATCCTATAAACTGGCCAGAGAATATATGAATATTATAAAAAAAAACACGTAAATCGGATAAGTGGTTCTTGAGTGCTAAGCGCAGTAACGGACAGAGAGACGTTGCGTTTTTTATATATTATAGATCTTTTGTTGATAAATATTAAGTTACGAATTAAAAAAAAGACGTAAATTGGATAAGTGGTTCCCGAATGATAAGCACACTAACGGACAGACAGACTGACATAGAGACGTTGCATTTTATATATATTATAGATAACATGGCCAGAAAACCTATGTACGTTTTTAAAAAAAGCACGTAAATCGGATAAGTGGTTCTACAGTGATAAGCGCACTAACGGACAGACAGAGAGAGAGACGTTCCATTTTATACATATTATAGAAGATTATAGGTAACCTGGCCAGAGAACAAATGTAAGAATTAAAAAAAAAAACGTAAATCGGATAAGTAGTTCTCAAGTGATAAGCGCACTAACGGACAGACGGATAGACAGAGTGACGTTGCATTTTATATATATTATATTCTTTGCTACATGATATTGTTCCATATTTAATAGTAAAGGCAGTGTATTGTAAGAGAACACGCTAGCGGCAAACTTTTTTCCAACTTGATTTACTATTATCGTAACTGCTTATTTCTTATGTTACTTAACGTAATCGGATAAGTGGTTCTCCAATGATAAGCGCACTAACGGACGGACAGATAGAGAGAGAGACAGAGAGACGTTGCATTTTATATATATTATAGATTATTTTCAGTATTGATACATGATTTGTGATCGTTTTTAATGGAATACTATTAACTTACGCCCCTAAATTTATATAAAGGGTTATATACACCTGGGCACTGAAAAAAGGAAGTATATTTAAAAACAAAAAAAATATTAATTATTATTATTAAGTGAATAATACCAAAGAATGCCGATTATATATTTTTATTGTATTTTATAAGAATTTTTTTTGTTAAATATGTTTTAGATGTTAAAGATTATTTTTTGTCGTGTTAAATGGTGAAAACTATGGCGACTCGTTGTGTCTGCAGGATAACTCTACAAAAAATAATCCAATTTACAAAAATTAAAATTAATCTTGCAAAATAATGCAGTGGTTAAAAATTGTCAAAGGGTTTTTTTTTTCAAAAATAAAAAATTTACGGTGTTTCAAATTTTAGTATGCAATTTTCAACCAACAAATGTATGTTTAATTATTTTATAAAAAATTGATTATTAGAGAAATTAAAAAAAAAACCTCCCAAAATTTTGTAGAAAAAGTAAGATTTAAAAAAAAGTTAAAAAATATTAAAAATTGACTGAGTAATATTGCAAACAATGTCTGAAGACAGGTGGCCGTCTCAATTTTTTTTTTTAATAATTCTTAGAAGTATAGTGAATAAAAACCTGTTAAAAGAATCGAATTTTTGAAAATTTAAGGTGTATGTAAGCCCATAATTACTAAATACTTACTTACTCTTACTGCACGAGTGCAACTTACATTTGTTTAGCTTTTTATTTTAATAATCACTTTATTTATTCCGCAAAATATATTTGGAACCAACATATACACTAGTCACAAAAATTAAGGGATATTTAAAAAATTCCAAATTTTTGAGTGATTTTCAAAGAGCTGTAGCTTGGAAAGAAATGGTTGTAGAGAGAATCAAAAAAAAGAGATTGAAGCTTCGAGTTTGTAGTTTTCAGATCTGGAACTGGAAATTTTTTAGCATCAGCAGTTTTTGAGTAATCATAAGAAAACCAACGAAAAAAAAAAATTCCAAATATCCCTAATTTTTACCTTTTTTCCAACCAACATTTTCACTTCGAAAAAATATTTTTTGTCAAAAACCAATAATTACAACTTGTATAGAATACTTTGCAGTTTTCAAAACTCTACTTGGATTTTCTGTACGATCATTATTTCTCGAGTTAAAAATGTCTTTTCTGTTTTGATCGACGAAAACTCATCGACAAATCATCGTACAGGGGTCCGGAACCACTCAAATTAAAGGCAATTAAATTATCTAAAAGAATTTTGTAATGAAATTGCCAAAAAAAAATTATTGAAGTCCATAGACCTTTTTAAAGACAAGTAAAAATTTGTAAAATTTTTCTTTCGTTGGTTTCCTAATGATTACTTAAAAACCGCTTAGGTTAAAAAATTCTGAAATGTGAAAACTTGAAGCTTCAATTTTCTTCTTTTTGATTCTCTCTACGACTATTTCCCTCCAAGTTACAGCTCTTTAAAAATCACCTAAGAATTTGTGATTTTTTTAATATCCCTTAATTTTTGTTACTAGTGTACTTTAAAAGTAGTTCATTATTTTTAATTTGAAATCTTTTTCTCAATTGTAAAATTATAGTATAAATATAATAAATAAAATAATATGTCATTTTTTGTGTTTAGGGGTGTGTCTTGTTGAAAGCGAAAGTGCTAAGAATACCTCAAAAGTAACTGATAAGGCTAATGGAAGTAAATCCTACGGATTATTTCAGGTACTGTAAAATATTAGATTATTCTCTCTTTTGTTATGAAATTATTTATTATCTGATTTATCTCTGTGTTTAATAAAATACAAGTTACTAATTCGTTCATCCGAATTTATTCGGTCACCTTCAAAGTAATCTCCTCCCACTGCAACACACTGATGCTAACGTTTTTACAGTTTTCAAAATACTCGTTATACTTGATTATCGATACTGTTTACCAAACGGCCAGCAAATCCCTTTTTTATAGCGTCTATAGATTCAAAAGGGTGTTCACAGAAAGGTAATTTTAGCTTAGGGAATAGGAAAACATCGCAGGGAGCCGTATCTGGTGAATACAGTGCTTGTGGAAGGGTAATCGTTTCATTTTTACTTCCCTTTTTAAAACAGTATTCGTGCAAAAATCACGCTCCGAGATTTTTTTATTTCATTATGTTTTAGCATCTTTTGATCACGAAAAACGTAGGCATCCATTTCCGTCTGTCTGCCAGTGGGCATGAAAATTCTCGAACGAAATAAAAATATATCGATTTGGATCGAATGGAACTTATAGTTTTTGAGCAATATGATTTTAGAAGAAAGGGATTTTCTACATTGTTATAAAAATTTTTCCCTGTTTTATTCAGAAAATGAATAAATTTTAGACATAACTATTTGGGATAAAAATTAAATGGGGAGGGGGTTAGAGAGGTTATTTCGTATTTATTTTGTTAGGAGTTCTTATCGGAGTTCTTGAAGTCGAGGATTCTGAAAATTGTGCTATTTTTCTATTATATTCAATTATTAATAGACCAACATATAAAAGATCAAAGGGGTGGGAATTGAAGTCAAAGTAGTAGAGAGAGGGACACGGGGCGTCACTCCGGTCCTTATAAATTAAATTGCTTTATAGCGTTTCGTCGGAGCAAAACCAGGCTTTTGTGTACGAATGTTTTATAGAGAGTAAATGAACCTCCGAGTGCTCAACTGACTAAAAAAATGGGTTTACGAGTTTGAAGAAAGTAGTTCGACTTTGCGTTCTAGTGTCAAGTTTCAATAAACAGACGGTTATGAGCAGTAAATATGCCCAGGTGTTCGTTACGACGTATCCTTCTTTAAGAAATCTACTTTATACTACAAGATACAGCTGGTTCAAAGAATATCTTAATCTCCGATGTCAATAAACACAATTATTGGAATCTGACGAATTCGAAACAAAGGTATCAAAAGGCTTAACATTTCGCTCAAGTGACGACTTGGGCAGAAACGTCGGCACGTGGAATATTCGTCTGTCGACATCACTTATTTGAAATACATATTTTCTCGCCATTCGAAAAGTTTTCCAAATAAATTAATTTCTAAAAGAGACGACGTAAATTGACATCTATGTAACTCTGTTGTGATGCCATTGGATTTTTTACAGTTACAATTGTCCTTCCTCAATTAAAAGAAAAGATCGGGCAAGAAAGGGCTGCTATTACGGACACAAGGTTTACATTTAGATGATTATATTTTAGTATAATTTGAAGCCATAATATCAAATTGAACCATTTTTCAATTTGCCGTAGTAAATACTTTTTTTTAGGTTATGTACTTCATATTTTTTAATGCAGTCTACGCAATTTTTTAGTCAGTTTTATGACGAGTAAAATGAATTTATTTTGTCGCATGACAATGAATAGAAGCGGAGATATTTAAGAAATACTGAGCCGAAAGCGCACTAAAATAGAAGAAAAATGGCCTTGAGGTCAAAATTAGGCTAAGAAAATTCGTTTATATTATGTTGGCACTGTTTCAAAGTAGTTAAATTGATTTTCAAGCTGTACCCAAAAATTTTCAAAAGATTTTACGGTATTTGCCTCCACTATTTTAATATTTTAGCTAAAGCCGGTGGACCATTGAATATTTTAAATTTTAGATATCTGATAATACTTACAGTCAATCAAATACGAATTCGTCGCCCTTTCTTGAGCCCACTGTTAATCTTCAATCGCGTTTAGATATGAACAGGAGTAGCTTAGATTCAGGCATAAATGTTTGACTTACTGAGTTCGTCAGTCAACCTTGGAGCCTTTCCATAAGATATATCCCATGTACATTCATCTCATAAAGCAGTTTATTTTTTTTAGATTAACAACAAAGATTGGTGCAAATCAGGAAAAGTCGGAGGAAAATGTAACAAAAAATGTGAAGGTAAGCCAAATTCAGGTTTTAAAATATCGTCTTTTAACTTTTTTATGTTAACAGTGCGTTGTTAAAAAAACAAATATACCAAACATAAAAGTTGTGAAAATATACGGGTATTACAAGTAAGTAAAACTTGGAAACACTTCCAGATAACAACCACTGGAAACATTGTCTTTTTGGTTTCTAAAATGTAACCCAAAATTATCAGCAAGTAAATTGTAAAAATATTTTTTTTCTGAAAGATATATGAAAAATAAAAAAAAATGTTTAGAAAATGTTTCATAATGCTGCAAAAGATTAGAAATTCAATCGACAGTTTTGCAGATAATATTACGCTTATTTCTTTTATTACTTTGAATGTCCCAACATTAGCTACTCATGTAAATATCCACAGATAGCAGAAAATCATTCAAATCAACAAAGACCTGGAAGAAATTCTATCTTTAGGAGACACTAACCAAGTTGAATTTAGCACTCCAAAAACCCCGACGGCAGTTTTTTCTAAAAAAGTTAACGTTGCGAAACTTGACATGGTTACATTCCTCTAGCATCGTCATTCAACTTGCTGGAGGCTAACTTTGAAGCCAATATCTTTGGATATGGATATGTTGCATATATAGCAAAGAAAACTTCTTAAAAGCTGGGAATATTATTTTAAATTGGAGAGCTTTACACTCCACAAAAACTTTTAATTCTGTACAAAGCTCAACTGCTTCCATGTTTGAGATACTTTTCTGAAACCTACGTTGCGCCTAATTTTTGATGCAGAATTCACCAGCAGTTTTGATTCCTCAGAACATCCAAGAACGGTTGGAGACTTCAACCTATTCTACAAGTACTTTCATGAAAAGTATTCTATGCAGCAATTTTTACGGCCTGAATGAAATACTGAATATTAATTGCTTCAAATTTTAGCTACTACAGAAACGAATACTACCATTAATTCTCTGTAGACTAATAATCTTATTATATTATTATTTCGGCCTGGATTTTCTTTACCTATACTACGTTTCGCAATTTGTTCTGATTTTCTATAAAAATATAAATTTTATTGCGAATAAGTTGTTAAAAGATATTATTAAAAGTATGCAAAATCATGGTTGGTATAATTTTCGTTCATATTATTATTTTAGTATAAAAGTCACTCGTAAAATCTTCAATCACCAGCAGTCTTGAAAAGAAAAATAGTATTTACGCACATAAATGCCAAGGGTTTTGGACCAATCTACGTTTATAATAAAGTGGGGGAATATAACTCTCTATACAATAAGGCATGAAGGGCCAGAGTGAGTTATCCTTGTATTTCTGGGAATAGCATTGTAAAATACCAATGAAATATAAATGTTTTGAAATGCAGTGATAGTATTGATGTTATATTATACATGTTGTTATAAAAATGGTTCATTATACTTATACAGGTTATTTTTGGGGCTAAGTAAGAACATTTTTATAACTTCTTTCTCAATTCGAAAATTTTTACAATTTGATAAAAGTCCTCATTGCCAGCTCTCGTGGGACGTCTAGTAAGATTGTGACCATTGCTGCTTTCTTAGTAACATGATTTTTTGTTAAAACATATTTTCTTCTAACATTAGATGTGCAAGTAAAAAACAACAAAAAAATAGGATCATTGTGCAAAAATAGTATTTTTATATAGCTATTGTTTTAAATATTTCTCAGATAAAAGGTTAACCTTCATTTAAAATTTTTACCCTTTAAATTAAAAAACACTACCTAATTAAATCATTGAATATGCTGTTACAATGCACTACATTTGAATTTCTTTGTCTTAATAACAAATATTACATTCTTAAGGTAAAAAGAGGTTGCTCTACAGAATACTGTACATGTATTAAACAACTTGCCGTTATTAAAACAAAGGTACCGTATTGAAAATTTATCTAATGAAATGATTTATGTTAATTATATTTCTCTAATCAAATTATTGTTTCATAATATGTTACCAATATAAACGCTTAAAAAACCTTTAAGACCTAAAATGCGCACTAGATGGGGTCAGTAGTCAGACATGATGAAAGTTATGACACAGTAAACATAAAACACTGTCCTATTTTTTATCACGCATGCGTCCCCTATAATATTCACAACAGGGCGGCATGCGCGGTTTCGGGTTGTGTTTAAATCTGGATTGTAAGAAGAATCTGCTCCGAAATTCATTTCCAATAAATAAATGACCCCTTTGATGTAATAATTGAAAATAATTATAAAAAAGATGTCGAGAGGAAGTTTTTGTTGTGTGGTTAGTGCTTGTAAAAATATATGTGGTATCCCCAAAGGAGGGGAGGATTTTCCAAAGATCCTAAAAGGTAGTTTATTCATTTATTATGTTTATATAATATATTATGCAATATATTATATAAACATTATGATAATTGTGTTTTCATATTAGAGATACATTTCATTTGTAAAACAGTTGATGTTTTATTATTGTTAAGTATTGGTTGTTATTCCACTTGTACTTTTTTTCTGAATTCAGGGCAGAATTTGAATATTTCAAAAGCTCGCGGGCATCATACCAACAATATAGCGACAGGTCATGTGATCATTACAAACTCCAACTCCTTGAGAACAAAGATGCCGTGTCGGACTGTCGCTAGGTTGTTCTATGTTTACTGTGGTAATGATGTTTCGCTTTAAACTATGAGAAACATATATATATATATATATATATATATATATATATATATATATATATATATATATATATATATATATATATATATATGTATATATATATATATATATATATATATATATATATATATATATATATATATATATATATATATATATATATATATATATATATATATATATATATATATATATATATATATATATATATATATATATATATATATATATATATATATATATATATATATATGAGGCTATGAGCGCAATAGTGGCCTAACCCCCAAGTAAGCATCCCTATTGGAGATAAATGCAACTTCTTTTTTTGTAATATTTTTTGCAAATTTTTCTCAGTAATAAGTTCTGATAATCAACAATTTTGTTTTTCTGTCATAAATAATTGCTATTGTTGTAATTTTGGACTACTTACAATAGAATAATAAGGAAAAATAGTTTTGTGGGTTAGGCCACTATTGCGCTCATAGCCTCATATATATATATATATATATATATATATATATATATATATATATATATATATATATATATATATATATATATATATATATATATATATTATTACGGAGAGCATAGCGGAGCGTCTAACTGGGAATGGTGTAATAGAACGAACACATGAATTGGAACAAGGAAACAGATAGACACGACACAGGAACGGTTTGCTTATTGAAACGGCCGTTTTGTATTGCAGTGATAAAAAACTTTATTTTGTATCGTACTGGAACTAAAACTAAAAATTAAATAATGTTTTAATGAAAATGCAGTGATTATTAATGAGTGTGAAAAGTTTCAGCTTTAGATAGAAACATGTTTATGTAGCTTTTTTCGTTAGTGAATAATTAATTTTAAATGACTAAACTTTGTTTCCTCGGCATCGGTTTTTTTTTACCGAGAAATAATTTTAAGCAGTTAATTTAAATTGAAGCAAATAATTTCCAACACACAAACAACCATTGGCGTACACGAAAGACCGTAAATTTTTAGTGTCAGTTTTCTCTTCAGTTATAGCGAAGCGCCATTTATCACTATTTTACCAGAGTTCCTCATGATATAAGAATTTACCTATTTAAATATATTTATAACATCCTGTATATATTATTGCCTTTCGATTAGACTAGACACAGAATAAAATGATGTTATCCGTAAAATCGTGAGTATGGTATAGCTGTTTAAGAGGAACTGCAATAACGATTACCAGATTTACCTACTTCAAACAAACAATTTTAAACTCCTGCAGTAATACATTTTATCAAGTCTGTCCTCATCACTTCTCTCCGTTTCCCCTGAGTTCAGACACTTGTAAACTAATTAAAATTATCTGATGCTGCAGAACTGCCATTAAACGTTCCGTTTGCGACAACATAGGGGGTTATCTAGATAAAATGATTATCTAATGCAACACAATTATAAATTAAAAAATAACTTAATAATAATTAATTTGCAACAAATATTAACGGTATTTTATTTCCGTTATTATTTAAAAAATCCTGAAACAACCCACTGTGCAACATTGTAAGAGCGATAAAGTAATTCAACAGGTACAAGATACACTTGTTATATAGTTATTAAAGCAATAACATACATTATGCCAATTGTATCTGTATAGATACAGGTGCGACCAAAATTGATTACAATATAGACAGTAGCGTAGCTAAACTCAAGGAACGAGGAAGGGTGGTAGATGAATACAAAAAGTGAGAGGAAGAAAAAGAAAGGGAACACTAATGATGAAGCTACTTATAGAGGGGAAGCCAATCAACAACCGGGGAAAGATCCTCTAGAAATGCTTAGATTCTTCTCAGCACTCAAACGCAACTCCAAATCTATGACTAGGAAAGAGGGAGATTTTTTGTACACAAAAATACGTTTCATGCAGTATAACTTTTAAAATTTCCATTCAGTTAAATGTAATGGTCGGGGGAGAGATTTTTTACCAAAAAAACGGTAAAAAAACATCAATGTTCCAAAAGAGGACGATTTTTCGTAATTATAACCCATTTATATAGTAAAATCTTAAAACTCGAAGACCTGAGAGGTCGCAAACAAGAAATCTTTCATAAAGTGGCAAATTTATCCTCAACTTAAAAGTCGATGACCAGGGGCGAGAGATTTTTCATAAAAAAGAACCCTTTTATGTAGCAGAACTTTGAAAATTTACATTCAATCTAAAACTCGATCGTTGGGGAGAGGGTTCACAAAGAGAACCATTTTATATCATGGAACTTTAAACACTCCATAAAAAAGTTTGTAAAAAGCCATTATTTTCCACCTTCATTGGAGCGGAAAGGGCATAGGTCATCCATTAGTTATGCCACTGGCTAGATAAAGATTACAAACTCTGTTAGAAATTCATAAACATATTTTAATCACATAATTAGATTAAGAGGTGCCAATGTCGTTAAAATAATGTTACCGCTAGTTTCAATACCAAAACTGTTAGAAATCCCTATACATGTGCAGGCTGTGACTAAAGTAAAGAATTATTTTGTGCATTTTGGTGGCACAACATGTTTAAAAGTGACTGTTTAAAGTCATAGTCAAATTTTATTTCATTTATGGCTTCCTTTGCTATTGTATTCTTAAATCGGCTTTCGAAATTTTTGCATTACTACACGTTTCAGGCTCCACAGATCTAGAAAAACATAGTTTTCCTCCTTTTCATCGGTCCCTCTGCCTGTCGGTTTGTTGGAACGATAACTTTCGAAGGAAATGATATATCGAATTAATAAAATATTTCGTTTCAAGTTTAATGGGAATTTTTTCTGGTTTTTGGGTAAGCTAAGGAGCACATTTTAATGGTTAAACGGGTGGGAGGGAGTGTGAGTATGAGGGGTTGCAGCGTATATATGCTGTTCCACATCCGTTTCGGTGTTCTGAAACGAGGTGTCGGAAAATAACGTTATTTTTTCATTATCTTTAATTTAAGCAGGAGCATATAGTAGTCGAATTTAATGTGAGATTTCCGTTGTAAATATCTCTGCTTAACTTTTTTTTGTGATTAATATCTCACCATAAAGAACCTATCACTTAAAATAGCGAGTTGTAATATTTAAACTAAGTTTCTATTAAGTTAGGAGTAAGTGTAGGTAAGGAGTAGAATTAGGTCTCTGCCAGGGACGTACTAGGAAAATCTTTTTTTTTAAATTTTTTTGCTTAGACTTTCGAAAGTAAATGAAGGTATATTTAGACGAAAAGCTCCTATTTTAAATATATCAATTTAGTATTCCGTGCAAAGTATATCTGTTCAATACGATTTTGTCTATATCGAGGCGTTTTTGTCTACTTAAAACAAATTCGATCGTGTTCCTGCTCCCATATCGTTCTACAAGATATTCAGGTCGAACGTCTCTTATATAAATGTGATCGACGGCAGCGCGGCGTTCATATAGTGCGTTTGGTCCTTTTTTAACGAAAAATACGTTAAAAAACTTACCTTAATATGATAGAAAAACACTGTGCAGTATATAGTTGAGTAGGAAATTTACCTGCAACAAATTACCACATTATTAGAAATTGTTTATCAATACAATAAGCCAATTAATAATAAAACAACAAGACTAATACAACTATAAAAATTAGACAACTAAAGGGGTCTTGAAGCTAGGCCTGGTTTTGTTGCCAATATAAACCCTCTAGCTGTCTAGTTGAGTTTTGTTTTAAACAATGTAATATCTCGTATTGTAAATACGACCAAATAAAGATTTTTATTAAAAAATTTGATATATTATCAAGAGTTAAGGCCTTGAAATAAGTAGGAAAATACTACTATACAGTTTTCAGAATTTTAAGACAATCTTTTGCTTTTACCAGTAAAAGTTAAATATTAATCAAAAATAAAAAAAAAACAGCCAAGTGAAAGTCAGACTTGCGCAATATTCCGTACGGTGATTACTTACCTGACATCTATATATCTTAAGATCCAATATGTATTTTCACGTTTCTTCTTAGTCAATAACGTATAATGGTTATAACATCTTAGCTACTTAATAGCCTACAAATCAATCTAGTTCAACCTAAAGTCTAGTACTAAAAGTGTAAAACTTTACACTTTAATACTTACTACTTAAATATTTGTTTAATTATAAACAAATAAAATAAAATTATTTTCTCTTGGTATCCATACGCTTGTCACTGTGTATATACTGAAAAGTATATATATATATATATATATATATATATATATATATATATATATATATATATATATATATATAAAATCATATTGTCAAGCCACAGATTTTTTTTTTTATACCAGATAATACATAATGTACTCGTGATAATTTTTGCTGCAATCTACACTTTATGGAGAATATTTCAGAATGTATTTTTAATCAGTACTTTTCGAGATAGGGGGCGAAGGAGAACGGTTTTTTTTTTTTTAAAACAAAACAAAGAATGCGCATATATATTTTTGAACTCGGATTTTCACAAGCTTTCATTTGTCACGCCATTTGAGGACCTTAGAATTTTTTTTTCACTTACTTAAGTCAAAATTTAACTTTCAAAACTAAACGGCCCTACTTGGGCCATCAATTCCTATATTTGTGCCAAATTTCAACTTCCTATGTCAAATAGTTTCGGAGAAAATCGGGTGTGACAGACGGATACCGAAGTGATCGTATAAGTGTTCCGTACGGACACTAATAAATTGTCTAGTTTTGTACTGTACAGTATTATAACTTGGTTGACTTACTGATTCTTTTGTCAATTTAAACCAATAATTAAGGCACCGGATTACAGAACTGCCTCTACGCGTGACCCCTGTTTCCCTAGTAGGCAGGAAAGAGGACAACGTTGTTAACGCGTCGATCGACGGACAAATTCGATATACAACGCAATAATCAACTCGTCGTTTTTCTGTTAATTATTAACGAATCAAGTTGATTTTTGCGTAGAAACACTCTTTAGACTTATGCGCTTCTTATAAATATGGATATAGTCGTTTGATAAATTTGTTTGTTTAATTTGTTATTACGAATGAAAAAAGTTTACTCTGAAAAATTTGAATTATAATTAAAAAATTGGCCAAAATAAACAATGTCGGCTTATTTTTCATACTTTTGCTAATATGATATAAAAAATTCAGATCAGTATGTTAATTTTTGCCGCAATGATGCGCCTTTTCATGTAGCTAATTGTAGTGAAAATTTGTTTTTGAATGCTTTAAGCTGCCAAAAAGACATTTCGTTTACGTATTTGGTTATTTCATTTGGAAATGAAATAAGCAAACATTAATGTTAATTTGCCGTCGCAAAATCAAATAAGAAAATTTTTGTCGCCAAAATTCGAACACCATTTGGTTTTACAATTTAAAACTTTGAATTTTGGGGTGAAAAATTGTTACAATGATTTTAAAGCGTGCATATATCTTTTTATAATTTTTACTCGAAAAATTGTTATACCATTACATAAAAACAATCCAAAAACACTTAACTAATTGAGCGTATTTTCGTTCACTCAACTTCAGTGTTTTTCCTTACAGAAAATACTCAACTTCAGTGTTGTATTATGAAAAAAAAAACAATAAAGAGTTTTTAACAGAATAACTAAATAAGAAAACAATGTGTTTTTTTAGCAGCTGAAAGCATTTGAAAAACACATTTTCACCGCGATTAGCTGCATGAAAACGCACGCATGCGCTCAGAGCTCGTGTGCGCTTGTTTATTTATCCATATCATTGCTCCAAAAATTAACATACTGATCTAAATTTTTAATATGATACTCGCAAATATATGAAAAATAAGTCGAGATTGGTCATTTTTTAATTAATATTTAAATTTTCAGCGTAAAGTTTATTCATTGTTAATACCAAATTAAACAAATAATTTTATCAAACGGCTATATTTATAAGAAGAGCATAAGCCTAAAGAGTGTTTCTACGCAAAATTTTCGTAGATTCGTTAATTATTAACAGAAAAACGACGAGTTGATTATTGAGTTGTAAAATAATTTGGTCCGTCGATCGACACGTCACAGCGTTATCCTCTCTCCTGCCTACTAGGGAAACAGGGGTCACGCATAGAGGCAGTTCCGCAATCCGGTATCTCAATTGTCAATAGGTTTTAGACCTCTTTAGTGATTGAGGCAGTCAAAAACTTTTATGTTTACGGTCTACCATTTCTACATTCTGAAAAATAGTTCGTATCTTTTTCCATTTGTAATTAAAAGAGTCTACCGTAATACAACACTGGAAACAAAAAAGAGCACAGAAGATATTTATAGTTACTTGAATTTGACGGGATTAACAATACAGAAAATTAAGAGTTCCAAATTCTAGTTGCTGTAAATATCTTCTCTGTGCTCTTTTGTTTACCATGTTGTAAAATGGCGTCCTCTTTAATTACAAACGGAAATACCAATCACAATTATTTTCTCATTTTTCGACAGGTAACATCAAAATAGTGATATCGACAGCAGTTAAATTAAATATGACAATAGTCGTGTTACTTGTTATTATCTTGAGTTCAGGTTTAATTTACATAGAAACTAACCAATAATAGGGTTTTATTTTCTTATAAAGTTGTTGATGTCCTCAAAATGTTATTCGCTTGGAAACTATTTAAAATAATTACGAAATTAATAAAAAATGAATGATGAATGTGGCGTCAGTGCCTTGCCTTTTTACAAATACCTAGTACATTATCATTATTGGTATATTAATGCTATCAAATATCATAAATTTCGAAACGTAGTTATCTCAGTACTGACCGATGTTACTATTGGCAATACTTTATGTATATATAGATATTTTTGCCACAGTTACAGCTCATAAAATGATTTTTTATTTGGTATTTTGTGTATGGTGGTGTTATTGGTATAACAGTCCAGAAAAATTTTATATTAAATAATTTTTGTTATTTTTAAAAATTGGTAAGAAAGAAATGGTTTATTGCATGTAATGGGTTTACGAGAAAAAAATGCCATATTAGTAGAAAATGGACATAAAAATTGGTCAATAGAAATAGAGAGGTCATTTATATTTTAATTTTTCAGATTTCATAGATGATGACATCCGTGACGATTCCGCTTGTGCTAAGCTAATTCAATCGCAGTTAGGTTTCCGGAATTGGGAGGGATGGACGAGAAGTTGTTATGGGCGGACTTTACCCGTTCCACCTTGCTAAAGTCTGTTTACCACCGATTTAGACAGTGTAGTACTGTAGCTGGTAATAAAATAAAAATTTTATGAAATATTTTACCTTATACAAGATCTTGTTTATATAAGGCGTCCCATATAAAATTTAACATTAAAATATTAATAGAAAGACAGTTTGAATGAAAAAACCTTTATTGATCCCAAACTACATTCCTGGCACTCTTCTAAGCGATTCTTGAAATTATTAATTACTGCTTGGTACGGCATTTTAGTGATCGTTGGTATTTTTTGTCGGATATTTTCTATTAATTGTACCAGGAGGCGAGAATTATTCAAAAAAAATCTATCGCTATCAAATCATGGCTACGTGGATTGAATAATTCCCGAAGCTGTGCCTCCGCAGTATCAGTTGGCTTTAATTTCGGCACCAGACGCATCTTCTGGAGTGGCAGATAAAAGTCTTTATGAAGAATTTCTTATAACGAACACTTAGACACACCTACAGCACTTAATGGTTTGCTTAAGAGGTCTAGCTCCCTTCAAACTGACATACGAACCTCATTCCCATTTGATAGGCTTCTTGATGTCCTTGGTATCCGTGTCCAATGTTTCCTTAAAATTGAATCATTTCCTTAAAACTTCTGCAGCTAATTTTTAATTAGGTGAATACTTATTGTTTTATTTACACTCTATAATGGACACTGAATTTGAAATTCTCCTCGAGTGATAGTCGAATAATAATGGTTTTTGCCAATTTCTCACATATGAAAGGGACGTTCTGCTCCGATGGATCACAAAACTACATTTACATTTTGTGTCCCCTCCTTGCCTCCTCTCGCCCGTTTCGTTCGCGCAATAATCAAACAAATTTGAATTTATTTATGGGACCCCTTCTATATTACAGCATGTTTTTTGCTTCATGCTTCATCAATAAGTCTATCGACGCCGGGATTCTGAAACAAATATTAAAATAATGGGCAAACCATCTTTACGAAGTGGTAGTGATTGGCCAATTAAACTTGATGTCAAGTGTCAGTTTAACGTCAATCAAGTTGAAACGAAACCACAATAGCAAAAATAATATGACAAATTATCATTCTAGAGTAGCTGTTAAAGTAAAAATAGTTCTGTTTTAAATTATATTATTTGGTATGAATTCAGGTGTCGAGAACTCACAAGTAACGAGTTGTCGCAATGTGTGTTTCAGAATCTCATTGTTTCTACTAATTAGAACTCATTTCTGGGATTGTAAAATGATATTTAGGTTTTAAAGGTGTGAATTGAATTTCTATAGAAATAAGTGACTAAGTCTAAGTATATTTTATAAGTGGCCTCAGTAGTGTACCCAAGTTATAGAAGTGAGAGGGGGCAGATAGATCCAAAGGGAGTTTTTATCATTAATGAGCAATAATAATATTAATATCAGGCAGGGCTTATTTTGGTGGAGAGGATAAACATGTACCCCATCGCCCCTTCTTGGCTATGCCACTGCGTGACATAATTTTGGTTTTTCTAGTATTTAGTTTTAGATTTTCTCTTGTTATTTCATATCAGATATATTTTAAAATAGTTTTATTATGAAATCTTACTTTTAAGTTACATTTGTAATAGGCCAATTGTGCAATAAAACAGGCAAAAATTAAAAGTTAGTATTAAAATATTAACGGATGTTTTAATATAAATTTCTAGAACACATTATACTAAAATATAAATAGCTCTAAGTAAAATTTATGCAATTTAAAAATTCTACTTAGAAAAAATTAATTTTTCTACTGCTTCTGCTAGAGTTATAATATTGAATCAATACATGGAGCAGAAAGAAGCATGAGGAAGCATCTAGTTCAAAATGGAAACCATGTGTTATATAGAAATTTCTTTATAACTTAGAAAATAACTGTTAATTAGTACGAAAGTCATGTTTACATAATTACACTATGGGAGTTTCTCATTAAAAACTGTATACAAAATAAATCAACATTTTTCTTTTTGGGACTTGTCAATTAAAAAAATAGTATATATTTAAAGACGAAACTCTGACCTAAAGAGTGTCCCAAAATTCACTCAAGATTTAAATTGGGCGCTATTTGTATGGTAAAGTGTTGCCAACAAAACAAAAAATACAGGGTGACAGCTGATAGTTCAGGGTTATTAGAAATGGAGAGCTACACGAAAGAACAACGTGTTTTCATTGTTGAGTAATATTTTAAAAATAATGAAAGTTTGGCAGCTACAGTTTGGAATTTTCGTACAAAATAGGGTCGGAATAGTGATTTAACCTCATCAGCTGTGAAGAGATTAATTGAAAAATTTAGGGAGACTGAATCAATTAGTGATCTTAAACGCTCTAGCTGTCCTTCAACAAGTGATTTGACATAAAACACTGAAGCAGTTCGTGACAGTGTTGTTGAGACTCCAGAAACATCAATTCGGCACCGTGGTCAAGAATTCGACATTTCGAGAAGCTCTCTACAGCGTATTCTCACGAAAGATTGGCATCTTCATGCTTACAAAGTTCAATTGACTCAAGAACTAAAGCCTACTGATCACGCACGACGAAGAGAGTTCGTTGAATGGATTATGGAACAAGTGGATACTGATTTTTCGAAGAAAATCATCTTCAGCGATGAGGTTCATTTCCATCTTGATGGCTTCGTTAATCGACAAAATTGTCCCATTTGGGGTTCAGACGATCCACAAGTGATTTTTGCGAAACAAATGCGTCGACAACGTGTCACTGTTTGGTGCGGATTTTGGGCTGGAGGTATCATCGGACCATTCTTCTACGAAAATGCAGTTGGCCAAACAATAATAGTTAATGGTGATAGTTATCGCGATATGATAATCCAGTTTTTTGTGCCTAAAGTGTAAGATACGGATGAGGACGACATGTGGTTTCAACAAGACGATGCCACATGCCATACAACCCGAGAAACAATTCAATTACTGCATGAGTCATTCCCTGGTCGTGTAATATCCCGTTTTGGTGATCAGGATTGACCGACTAGATCATGCGATTTAACGCCGTTGGACTTTTTTCTTTGGAGTTTTTTAAAGTCCAAGGTTTCTGCCAACAAACCCACGACCACCCACGACTCGAAGGACGAAATTAAGCGCTGTATCAACGAAATTCAGCTACATTTATGCAAAACGGTCATGGAATTTTGGACAATAGAGTGCGTATGTGCCAGCAAAGCCGTGGAGGCCATTTACCCGATATGTTATTCCATACATAACCCTATACTGTAAACTTTATGAATCAATGAAAAAATTATAATTTTTAATTAAAAACCTGTGTTTTCTATCAAAATTACTTCTTGCGTGAATTTTGGGACACCTTTTACAAGGAAACACATTTCTCCATCTATGAATTTCTATATACCTAACACACACGTAGACACACATACATACACACAAAAATATATATATATATATATATATATATATATATATATATATATATATATATATATATATATACACATATATATACATATATATATATATATATATATATATATATATATATATATATATATATATATATATATAACAGGTGATCGTTCTTCGAGAGGAGGAGTTATAGCACTTTATTCTTATTATTATAAGCCATTATTTTTTATTTTCCCTCTATACCATCAAATATTTTAAATCTTTCATGTTTGATTATGGATTTCCATGTGATGCAGAACTTTTTATCAAGAATAATTTTTGTTGTAATATGTAAGATAAACTTTTTCTGTATATATATATATATATATATATATATATATATATATATATATATATATATGTATATATATATATTTATATACATATATATATATATATATATATATATATATATATATATATATATATATGTATATATATATATATATATATATATATATATATATATATATATATATATATATATATATATACATATATTTGCCATGTCGATCGTCTATGTTCTAGCTTTTGGAAAAATGTTTTCATAACGTATAAGTTGTTTTCGTTGACAAAATTTGATAACATTTCTCCTCTGCTATTTCTTATTAGTCAATTTCTTCTTCCTTGCTGTCTGATGTCGGTGCATTTACCTGAATGATCCTACATTTGCATCATTCTGTACATCTGTATGTATACTGAAATTACTCTTTTCGATATGGCTTTGAAAATTAAAGGATAATATATAAACTTGAGGTAACCCAAAGAGCAATGAAGAGGAGAAGATCAAAAGTAACAGATGTAATTCAACGAATATGTATATTAAGGTGGAATTGGGCGAAGCATATCGCAAAGATGAATGGTAACAGATGGACACGTCGTATAGGTGAATGGAGGCCTAGAGAACGTAAAAGACGCAGAGGTAGACCACAGACAAGATAGACGGACGACATAAAGAGATTGGCGGGACACGACTGGATGCAAAAAGAAATAGAGAGGGAGAATAGATAGAAATAGAGCTCATTGGAGACAACTTGGGAAGGCTTACATCCGACTATGGATAGAATAAGCTAATGATGATGATGATGATGATGATATATATATATATATATATATATATATATATATATATATATATATATATATATGTATATATATATAGAGTCTCCCAAAAACCAACGTATTCCCTTCGAAGGCTGAGAGGCCAGCTTATAACACCAGAATATGTAAATGTGGCCTTACTGAAAAATCGTTAGATTTCGAAATATTGACACTATTATGAATTTTGGGAAAATCTACCCATTAGATCAGTTTATCCACTGAAAAAAAATTACTTATTAAGTTAAAGATATATTTATTCAAACATTTACAAAGAAAGCATCAATTACAATTATTATATTACGATTATTCTAAGTGATATATTTTGTGTTTTTCCATAAAATTACGCCTGGGAATGATTTTTTTTATGGATTACGCCTAGAATATCACCTTTCATTGACCAACAGTAATCAGCCATCATATTCACATTTCATCGATCTTGGTATCTTGCTTCTATAGTTTTGATTGATGTCTTGATGAAATCGTTCTCCCTGTTCTTCACTAAAATCACCAAGATTTTCAGGCAAAAAATCCAGATGTGAATCTAGAAAGGGGAGTTTTATACTCATATTGCACCTCAATTTTTGATATTTATCTAACAGCGTTGCGACAATGTTTTTATAGTCTGGATGTTTGTGATTACCTAAAAAAATATGTACAATATTTTTGAACGCAAGCCAAGTTTCTAATTGGGTAATAACCATTGTCGCTTCAAATTTCTTATCATTCATCAAGGACCTAATTTGTGGTACTCAGTTTTTTACACAAGTACTTAAAACAGTCGCTTCTCTTTATTCAGGGCTTTAACGAACCGTTTGATTAAATCTAAAACTTTTTTAGGATCGATTAAATTTTTTCGTAATATATTTTTGGTTTAGGTTCAAGCTTACCCCGAGGAGTCCATTGTTTTTTTACGTAGTGTAGTTGTCGTGCTCTTCTATCCCACTTACATAAAAAACAAGGACATTTTGTATATCGTGATTGTTGACCTGATAACAGATATAATTTTAGGATTTCCACAAAGCTGCCAACCGCGATTTTGATACTGAATTTTACTGAGTAATAATTCCAAATTTTCATAAGTCTCCTTTAAATGAACGTAACTAACATGCTTTCTCACGAGAGGTCGCATAACTCGTGGAAATAGCCCCAAAAATTAATAGTTTGAATTATTTTTATGAAAAAAGTGAAAATTACCACTATATGGATTTTCTTTAAAACCTGATGTGATACGATAAAACAAGTGGTGAATTCGTAATCAGTGTCACCGAATTAGTAAAAAAAGTTAACAACATTTTAGACGATCAAAATTAGCTAACAGTCCGGGTTCAATTCACAACTTTTGATCAAATAAATCTCTCGATCATTTTGGCGGTTAACTAGTTTTTTTTTATACGTATATATATATATATATATATATATATATATATATATATATATATATATATATATATATATATATATATATATATATATATATATATATATATAATTATCAATTATCAAACGTAACGCACAAAAGTTTTTTATCAGTACGTTTCGAGAAAAGGTTGGTGGACAGGGGTTTTTGGCCATTTTTAAAAACATTACAAAGAAAAGTATGCGCAAATATTACATCATATATATTTGTGAACTCGTGTTTTCACAAACTCTCATTTGACATCCCCCTCGATGACCTGCTAAATTATTCTTTTTCACGTCCGATTTCACCCCCAAAACTAACCCCTTAAGTCAAAACTGAGCTTTCAAACTACACGGCACCGATTGGGCCATCAATTTCTATATTTGTGCCAAATTTCAACTTTTTATGTGTAATAATTTCGGAAAAAATTGGGTGTGACAGAAAAAAAATTAGTTCGGATAATTCACTTTAATTAAACAATTCAAATTTTATATATGTATATATTATTTTATGATTTAATTAACAATTAAGATTTCGCACTCAAGATGCTTGACATTTAATAATATTAAATATGTCCCGTAATCCCATTGTATTATTTTAGTTAAATAAACCAATTAAAAATTAATATTGCTTGTTATTCTTGGATTGTGTTGTGTTCGCATTTATTTTAATATTAATGCTAATAGGGACTCATGTCTTCTGTAAAATAAAAAAGCTTAGGTTAGGTTTAAAAATTTGATTTTATTTGTCTCGCAAACGTTGTTAACTTTAAAAATAATAATAACGTTCAAGTTCCTTAAAATATGACATTACTATAGAAACTGGGTCATTCGTTCCTTAAAGATAGTGATAAGATTAAATATAAAATAGAGATTTTAATGAGGGAAGGCTTTCTAAGAAGGGAAGTTTAAGTGTTACTTCAACAAACATCTGAAAACGGATTCTGTTCTACTTTCGGAAAACCTTTTATGGCAACATCGATCGAGGGTGATGTGCTTATGTATTTTAAGGTTTTTCAGAAAGGCGCTACTCAATAAAACTTCAGTAAAAAATGCTTTTAAATAAAAACAAACCTTTACGAAAATATAGAAAAGAAAAAAAAATTAAAACCTGTATTCTGATCACTGCTTTATCTTAACAAATAAATGGTTTTCGGTAAATAAATTCAGATTTCTTTAACATGCGTAATATGGAGAGAAGCAAGGTAAGAATACAGAACGTATCCCGGTCTTTGGAAATTTGGTTGCAATGAAGTATTTAACCTGAGCAAAATGTGCTTTGTGTGTGTGAGAGAAAGAAAAATATTTTGCGATATCTTACTTTCGAATGATGCATATTTTTATTTTAACGGCCATGCCAATAAACAAATTTGTCATTACTGGAGCCCGACCGATTTTATCGAAAAATATTACAAAACTTGTCAGCTGTGGGAAAGAGAGAGTCTGCATAAAAATTTAAAAAATTTGAAGGAATGTTGAAGATGATTTAAAACTGGTTCTCATCGGCTTTACAAAATATTATTTGTTATGATCGGAGAACTTCGGGGGGAGGGAGAGAAAGTCCGCGTAAAAATTAAATAATTCGAAGGAATGTTCAAGATGATTGCTTTACAAACTGTTGATTGTTATGATCAGAGAACTTCGTTGGCGAAGGGAGAGTCCGCATAAAAAGTTCAATAATTCGAAGGAATGTTGAAGATGACCGCAAACTGGTTCACATCCGTTTTACAACATGTTGACTGTTATGATCAGAGAACTTCGTTCAGTAGAATCATAATCACACATAGTTCTACGGTGTCCACGTAGCCATGATTTAGCACGGATAGATTTTTTTTTGTGAAAATATCCTAAAACTAAAATTTACAGTAACAATCTTCGCCTCCCAATATAACCAAAAGCAGATATTTGGTCAGAAATGGCAGCGATCATGCAAAAGACGTGCTGAGCGCTGTTCAATAATTTTGCCTCTTGCTTAAGGCTCCTACACACGATCAAGTAAGTTGGTCCAACTTGACTTGCCAAGCCAGTTGGTCAAGTAAGTTTCATGCTGTGGGTGCGAGTTGAATGGTTTGATGACGAGTTGGACGGTTTTCTGGATTTGTCAGAAAAGTTGTTGGAAAATTGACGGCTTGACAAGTAAGTTTTATCGTGTAGGACGTTATCCAGCCGTCAAACCACTCAATTCACCAACTTGTAGTTCTCGCTAAGTCATGATTTTCTTTTAATCTTTGGCGAAATAAGTGAGAGCAAGAATAAGTAAGTATCTTCGTCCACTCTGATATAGTTATGCCAATTTTGGACCTCACACCTCAATTCATTCAATAAATTAATGTGGCAATAATGTGCTCTTTTAAATAACTACTCTTTGCTCCACTTTGATCTGTTTGAATTCTTTTTAGCCTTCTCCTCTTTCAGTAACAATCCATATAAATTTGATAAGTGGTTTATATCAATCATGGAAATGCAATAAAAACAACAAACAATAATACAACCATAAATCACAATGTCCGGCGTAGTTCACACTTCACTGGCAACCAGAGTACACTGATGGGAAGTTTGTCGGTCTGTTCATTTTATTTCAACGTGTGGGCCCAACTTGTACCGTCAAACTTATTTAACCAACTTGCATGAGAAACTGGTTGGATCAACTTATTTGATCGTGTGTAGGCGGCTTTAGAGGAGTGGCTGGAATGTAATGGTTGACATTTAAACGACATTATTTCTAAGAAATGACTTGATAAGTATTCAATCTCTAATTTTTCAATTTGTTTTTTGCTATAAATATTTAAAAAAAGAAATTATAGGACACCATGTCAAATTCTAAAAGTTTAAAATCGGACGGCAGGCGCCACGACATCCAACCTTAAAAAACAGAGAAATTAAAACCCGTCGAGTTATGCATCAAATTTGGGACTGTACCAAACTGGAATAATTTTCTGACATCTCGCTTACGATTAAACGCTGATATCAGTATTTTAATTTAGATTGAATAAAGAATTCAATGTTTTAATCTCGAAGAATGAAGAAATAGTACTTATCTAATTACTAGAGACCGGATTATATGCATTTGCATATTTTCATATGCATTTGCATATTTAGACCATTCTCACCGATTATTGCGTATTTTACCCAAAATCTAGTAATGATGCATATTTTCCCTATATTTACAATATTTCTTGGTATTACTAGGCAATGGAATTGCTGATGATATTGTTAATGTCACCGTCTGGAACCGATCTTATCGCCCGAACATTACCTGCAATAGTCTAAACATCGATTAGGTTATAGTGCCAAGGGAATATCCAAAATTACGACGATATTTTATTCCTTTGTTTCTTGGTCGGGATATTAAGTGATAAGTAGTTAGTTTCTAAGAATATTTGTTTGAGTCTGGATCAAATAAACAATTTTCTCGAAGACGAATTTTTATTTTAAAACAAGATATCAGTTTTAACATTATTGTTGACGCGCTTGCATCAGTGTAGTCTTTTTGCAATTTTCAACGTGTTGTGTTAAAGTTTAACGTGTACCATGCCACCCGCAAAAAAAAGTGTCTCTTCGTGGGTAGCTGATTATCCTGGAACATTTACATACGACGGAAATGTTTTATATTGTCGAATTTGCGAGAAAAATGTTTCGTGCATAAAAAAGTTTCAAATTGACCAACATGTCAAGACAAGTCTTCATACCGCAGGATTGCAAAAAAAGGCCCACGACAACAACTTATAACAGCAGCAAGTAGCAGTGATTCCACTTAGGCAAACAAAAAAACCACTTTAGGATGGATTTATGTGAAGCATTGCTTGCAAGTAATATTGCTCTCCACAAACTTACAAATCCTACATTCAAAGATTTTCTGCGAAAATATTGCTTGAATCACAAAATTCCAGACAAATCAACACTGCGTAAAAATTACATACCAACAATTTACCAACATGTTCTGGAAGAAATACGTAGTGAACTTAAGGATAACATTATTTGGATTTCAGCTGATGAAACTACCGACAGTTGTGGTCGCTATATTGCGAATTTAATTCCTATTCGGTGGCCTGCAAAGAACTTGACAAGACAAATCATTCTACGATCGCTAGATTTGTGAATGAGGGTATTAAAAAATATTTCCTGAATCTTCTGCAGTTGAAACAGTGTTTATATTTCTCTCAGATGCTGCTCCTATATGATCAAGGCAGCCAAAGTCCTCCAAGTATTTTATCCAAATTTAATTCACGTGACGTGCTTCGCTCACGGAGTCCATCAACTTGCTGAAGAAGTACGATCCACGTTTGGAAATGTAAATAAACTGATTTCATCAGCAAAAAAAGTGTTTCTTAAGGCACCTACTCGCAATAACGCATATAAAGAAAAACTGCCAAATGTGCCTTTACCTTCCGAACCAGTGGTAACTCGATGGGGAACATGGATAGAAGCCGTACTATTTTACAATGAACATTTCGAGGCCATCAAAGGTGTAGTAAATGACTTCGATAGTGCAGAGGCTATGGCAGTTCGTCAATCCAAGGAAGCATTTAACGATTCTGATATTAAAAAAACATAGCTTATATTAGCACTCACTTTTCCCACATACCTGCGGGTATTAAAAAGCTTGAAACTCGAGGTTTGGCGTTGACCGAATCAATTCAGTTAATGAATAAAATCCGTCAAATAAACTCCACATTGCCAGATGTATTCCCGCGTAGAGTTAAAGAAAAGTTTGAAAATATTTTGTGCAATAACCCAGGCTTTGAACCTTTGTGTCAAATTGATAGTTTTATTAATGGGACGGGTGAACTTTTGCCAGAAACAATAAGTGCTAACATAGCACCTAAATTCAAATACTGCCTAGTTACCTCAGTGGATGTGAAACGGTCTTTTTCCACTTATAAAAATATTTTAAGTGATCGAAGATACAATCTTACTATCCAACATTTGGAACAATACCTTATTGTTTACGTGTACAAGAATATAAATGTTAAATAATTTTAAAAAATGTTAAATAATTGTTAATTAAATTTAAACACCGTCGATAACTTGTTAATTTTATGCTGATTTTGAAATAAAAAACTAAAAATTACTACTTTTTTTATTATTTAATACTGCATATTTTGACCCTTTTCAAGCATTTTTCACGCATATTTGCATGCATATTTGCATGCATATTTCAAGATTTTTATGTTGCATATAATCCGGTCTCTACTAATTACTGATCTACTTAAATTTTGTATTAAAAGAACTGTCCTAAAAAGTGATAAAATTACCATAAATTTTCAGATTTCATAGATGATGACATCAGTGACGATTCGGCCTGCGCAAAATTCATTCAAGCGGAATATGGGTTTCGCAATTGGGAAGGATGGGAACGAAGCTGTTATCGTAGGATGTTACGAATTCCGCCTTGTTAATAATTTAAAATTCATACCCAAATTGTTGTAATTCGCAAATAAGGACATCCCAAATCCATGTAATAGTTACTATTATAATTGTATAAAGTTAGTGTTGGTTTTAAAAATTATGTTGGATATAAGCCCTAAATTTAGTAAACAAGGTATGATTTTAACTAATAGAAATGTTCATTTATATTAACTACATATTTTCAAGTTAAAATAATAATAAAATGGAATTTACAATATGTTGTTACACCACTGTCTTCCATTACAAGCGCGCTTTTACGAATGTGATTTTTGGTTTTATACGTGATATGATAAATTTTTCCGATTAATTACACAGTGCAACACATAAAATGTAAACTAAATTCTGACTTCAGTTTCTGGAAGTGCCCATCCAAACTAGCAAAACCCTATTTGGGTTTTGATAGTTTGGTTCGAATTTTTTTTTTTTTGCCATTATAAATTTTTTTGCTCGAGCTTTGGTTTTGCATGGCTATATCTCGTAAATTATTGGGAATTTCTCAATGCAATCTTTAGACGAAATGTTCTTCACACCAAAATACACAATTTTTGTAAACATGTCGAGGCCACATTTTCACTCTTTCGGGGTGTTTTTAGTGCAGAGAGCCCGAAAAAATGCAATTTTTTCACATTTTCGACCATAACTCACCAACCGAGCATATTTTAGCATAACTGTCTTCGACAAAAATGTTTTCTGCATCAACACGAGTAACTTTGCTGAACATTGCAATAACCTTCAATCGATCCTTATACGAGTAGTTCTTTTGGCCGTTGTAAGGAATTTCGCCACCAAATAGTACATTTCACACCAAAATTTCAGCTTTCATCAGCAAATATATCGTATTTCGCAAATTTTTATCCATTTTATAGAGCTATTGAAAATTCAAAATTTTAAAAAAAGGCAAAAAAACGTATAATCACACGTATATATACACGAAAAATTGACAACGTTTAAGTACTAAGTTCCTACTGTGCAACAATCCATACCAACATTAGTATGGAATTGGCGCGCACTGTGCTAGTATTGGTACAGTGTGGTATACTTAACATGCGCACGTGTTAGATATATGGTACTGTACCAATACTAGCACAGTGCGCGTCAATTCCATACTACAGACAAACGATTCCCCGTTCAAATGTGTGTGTATTTATTCCAGCGTGTGTGTGTGTACCATAGCAGTTTACGAACAAAAAAATTTTTTTCAATTTCTTTTCCAAAAATAGATGCTAATGGTTAGTACACATTCAAAAGTGAGCTAAAAACCAATTTCTTGAACGTAAAACCTGAAAAAAGCTAAAATTTTGGTGTGAAATTCCTTACAACGGCCAAAAGAACTATAAGGATCGATTGTAGGTTATGGCAATGTTCAGCAAAGTTACTCGTTTTTATGTAGAGAACATTTTCGTTGAAGACAGTTATGCTAAAATATGCACGGTTTGTGAGTTATGGTCGAAAATGTGAAAAAATGGCATTTTTTCGGGCTTCCTGCACTCAAAACACCCCGAAAGAGTGGAAATCTGGCCCCCACATGTTCACAAAAATTGTGTATTTTAGTGTGAAGAACATTTCGTCTGAAGATTGCATTGAGAAATTCCCAATAATTTACGAGATATAGCCGTGCAAAATCAAAGCTCGAGCAAAAAAAATTGATGGCAAAAAAAAAATTCGAACAAAACTATCAAAACCCAAATAGGGTTTTGCTAGTTTGGGTGGGCACTTCAAGAAACTGAAGTCAGAATTTAGTTTACACTCGATGACCTCGAAAATGTTGCACAGTGTTATGGATAAAAGATGTGTACTGTTTTCTTTCTTTTTATTAGAATTCTTAAACTATGTTTATATGCTGTAGTTTTGATAAGGTTGTTAATACTCAATATACTGATATTATTTTGTTTAACGTTATAATATTATTTACTATATGTTGTTATATATATTATATTTATTATTTACTATATATTTTTATTATATAAGTTTAAAAAAATATATATGTATTTTTTATACGAATATTTACCAAGTTATCATTAATAAAAAGAAATTAAATATTATACTTCTCTCACATGTTACTTCTAATTTTTTTTTACATCTTCCTTTCAAAAAGAAACCAGACTTGTCGAAAATAGAAAAGCATCGTAGTGTCAGCTGTTGACAAAAGCAATAACCAATAACCTTTGTTAGTGTTGCGTCAGGTGCTTTATGACGTTTGTTCCTGCCTAATTATCTTGGTAAGAGTGACAGTGTATTTTGAGTTTTTAACAAAGAGCAGCGTTTGACCTTTGTGTTAAATTTGTTAACAAAAATACATCCGCATATGCTTTGAAAAGTATATGAAGGATGTTTATCCACTACTCAAGAATACAAGTGGTTTAAGCGATTTTAAAAAGGTCGTGATACATTTGAGAACGACGAAGAAGCAGCTCCTAAAAGCTTATATTTTCTCATCAAAGGAAACTCGGAATTGTCTGTAAGATTTAATGAAGATAAATTGGGGATTCCAAATTTCAACTGTACACAGCATGGATCGTAAGGATTCAAAATTGCTTGAAACGATCGTTATCGTGCTTCGTGCGGACATCCTGAGACAGTTTTTGAGAATAATAAAGTTGGTATGTTCAATTACTAGCCGTATTCACGTGCTTTAGTACCTTGTGACTTCTTTCTCTTTCATTTACTTCACGAAATCATCTTACATGGATTTGTACTTCAAGTGAAATTCACCTGATACTGATTAGTAAACGTTTACATTGAAATATTTCGAATTTTCTACTTATCCTTGCTTATTTCTGCTACAGACGCGCGACTGTTACGACGATTTGCAACCCTCGTTGCTCGCAATAGGTTGGTCCTTGCCTTACTTAATAAATAAAAAGGTAGACACAGATATTCACCTACTAGTGGAAGGTCCAAATAATAGACAACTACTATTTTCATCACAGGAGTAAAGCTTACTAACGCTCTAACTTTATATTTTTTCTGCTTAATTTTTACTTTTATTTATCACAATTTATAGCTTTCTCTGTTCCTCTTCTGGTGAGGTCGTGAGGATCGCATCTTTTTACACTGGTAATTTGACGAAGACGGAACATAGTGAATATACTATATATACATATATATATATATATATATATATATATATATATATATATATATATATATATATATATATATATATATATATATATCATGATTTCTTTACTGCTTAAAATGGTGCATATTTTTCATGTGACGTCATCTGTTATGGAAAATCTGAACATTCTTAACAGACCTAATCTCTAATTTTTGTATGAGTAAGATTATTTAGTGGCTAGTTTAGAAACTTGGTTACAACGTAATTTTGATTACAACATGACTTAAAAATTAGTTTTACAAATCGCGCATCCTAAATCAATGAATTTTTGAACGGTTTATTTAATTTTTTTCATGTGGAGCGTGCTTACTCCCTCAAAAGACTGATTGATTGGTCAAGACCGTGACGCCATCTATTATCGAGAACGCGAAACCCATTTAAATCGGCGCAATGAAAGTGTGGGTTCTAGATATGAATATTTTTTCGACAGTAGTATTAGTACCGGGTTTGTCTACAGCGATAGTATTAGAATATTTTTCTGTTTGTGGATATTTATATCTCTTTTGAGATATGGTTCTTAAATTTTTGCTGCTCTTATAGTTGTGCGAGATTAGGAACATTGTTATCATCACCTGAACTAACAGACGAACTTTAAAAAGAGCAAAACATGATATATATTAGTTCGGTAATTGATACACGGTTCTCTGTTAGTCTTAGACTTCTGGACTTTTAATGTGAAGGCAAGATTTTTCCGATAAGCCATATTTTTCTGCGTTTATAATTTACCTTTTTTATAAACTCCCGGTAAAAATTCAGAACAAAAAATTTATTTTAAAAATTAAATAATAATAGTTCATCAGATATTTTACCAATAAATTATAAGAAAAGATTTTTGATCGTTACGCCAATGGCTTCCATTAACCGAAAGTGTTCCTAAATTAATTTTCCGTTTCCTACTTTAATCTATAATAATTTTTTGACAAATGATACAAAATTCTTCAAAGAAAAAAAATCTTGTTTTTTTGGGAAGATTATTAACTAACGACCGAAACATGGTTTAATTACTTAAGTAACCTAACATGACGTAACGTAGATTACCTGTACGATAAACTATTAATTTCCCTGGAAATAAAACATTCTACAAAGCGTTTTAAAGTGTGGGCATTATTATCACATGGTTATAGTATTCACTAAATAAATTTGTTTTGACAACTTGTATGAAAACCTTAAAAAGCTGCTCTAGCAATCTACCTTGAAACTAAAGTGAAACTATGAGATCAGTCCTATTCTTTTCTTATACATAAAAACTTAGTTCACTTACCCAAGATTCGGTTGGTATGATTAATGATCTCGAATAGGGCATTTACTGGCTAAGAAACTGATCCATTTGGATCTACTTATCTGTTGGAAAATCCGATATTTAAATTATTATTTGAATTAAATGGATTAATTAGCATGAGTTAAAAATGTCATTGGCTAATATAAATGCGTTTTCCACTGCACAAAGGTGAATATTACGAAAATCGTTTACTCCATTTATTGCAAATAAAATTAAATAAAGCAAATTTCCCTTTCATATAATTTTACTGTAAATATCATAAATTTCGAGACTGCTTCAGAGATGCTGCAAAACAATTACAGTATCTGCATTCCTTTTTGTTATTCCTGTAGTATTTTGTTTATTTTTCAACTGATTTATATATATATATATATATATATATATATATAACATATATATATATATATATATATATATATATATATATATATATATATATATATATATATATATATATATATATATATATACATATATATACATATACCATTTTAAGCAGTAAAGAAATCATGATAATATATATATTAAAAATTAGGACGAACACAACATGTAGATAACATTTGTAGTACTGCCATATATGTTATATTTGGATCAGGTTATTTGTTTCTTTTTTGTTGTTGATAGCGGTTGGTATTTTTTGTATCATGATGGATTCCAATATTTCTCTTTTTTTCTTCAATGATTAAAATCTTGGTTCCTTCATAATTAAATGTGTGTTTGTTTTCCTCTTCGTGCTTTATTAGTGCTCTTCTATTATTTTTGTCATATTAGTGTCCTTTTATCCTATTTTCCAAATATTGGCCATTTTGCCCTATATAACTACTTTCACAACTATTGCAAAGAAACTGGTCTGCAATATTGCTCTTTTTGTTTTTTGTGGTTTTGGTTTTTAATTTTGAAAAGTTGGTTGCCAGTAAGTTATAGGCTTTATGAGCGATATTTATATTATGATTTTTAAAAAGTTTTTCAATTTTTTGTGAAAATCCGTTCAAGTATGGTAAAACAATATGCTTTGTTTTTTTTTTGGGGTTTTTTTGTTGTTGGTTTTAGTTTTCAGAAGAAATATAAAATTTACGTTTCCGTCTTTTGAATATTTTGATAATAATAATTTAGATATCTAGGCGACCATGTTTTCTTTGTGTACCACTCTGTCTTTGTTGTGTAATGTTAGGTCAAGAAAATTTATTTTTTTATCTATTTCTATTTCTGTTGTCAACTGTAGTTTTTTATTGTAATTGTTAAACTTGTTTAAAATATACTTTACATAATTTTTTGTAATGGCAGTGATACAATCATCAATGAACCTATAGAAAAATGATATTTCAAATGGTATGTTGGAAAGGACACTCTCCTCTAAGTCCTCCATTATTAGTTGCACCACCATACTGGATATGAATGAACCCATTGCACATCCGTTTATTTGTTGATAAAGATTTTCTTCGAATTGAAAATATGTTGAGTTCAGAATCAATTTCGTCGCAGTACTAAATTCCTCTATTGGTATATCGGTAACTTTGATTTCGTTCCATTTTTTCTTTATAATTTCAGTTGCATGAGTCAGAAGTATACTGGTATATCACTATATGATATATCATTATATGACGTCAAAGGACACCACTATATACTCCCGTGGAAGTTTTATTTTTGTTATTTTTTCCTTGAAATGGAATGAATCTTTAATATAGTAGTTATTTTTGTAAATTATCTTTTCGATTATATTTTTGAAAAATCTGGATAAGTTGTTAAACGGGCGTTGAATGCATGAAATTATTGGTCGCAGTTATTTTTATGTAGCTTTGGGAGTCCATATATTTTTGGTGGTAAGGCATTTCTGATTTTCAATGTTTTAGCAATTTGTGGTGCAATATATTGTTTATTTTCCCATCTTTCTATTAGTTGATTGTTTTGTTTTTGATATCTATTAGTAGGATCTTGCTTAATTTGTTTATATGTTTTTTTATTATTACATTTAAAACTCATTTGGTTTTTATAGTCTTCTGTTTTCATTATGACTATTTTGTTGGTTTTATCAGCTTTTAGTGTTTTTAATTCGGGGTGGTGTTTTAGGTTTTTTTTTTTTTGTTTTGTATACCCTCTTTGACACTGGAGTATTCTGAGTATTATTTTTAATTTTATTTTTGTAGTTGGATAGAATGTTACAGGTTTTGGCTCTGAGTTCATCTTTCTCCATCTGTGTGAGGTAGTGGATTCCATTTTCTATGTTGCTTACAATGTTGTGAATGGGCAGTTGTTCTTCTTTTTCTATTTCTATAGCAAGGTTAGGTCCCAAGCTTAGAATGCCTTTAGCGTATTTAGGAATTGTTGTATCTGTAAGATTTTCAATCTAGTCTGCTTTTTTTTCGTTAATATTCTTGTTCGATTTTAGAGCATTTATCTTTTTGATGTTCTTGGTTGGTTGGTTGATTAGCGTGTTGATTGTTCTCGTATATTCTTTAGGGCAATAAAACAGTTCATCTCTGTATATGTTTCTCGCTGTCATCATATTAAGCACCTCTGCTTTATATTTGACTTTGACTCTGTATGTACTTTTTTCAATTTTTATTTTTCAATTTTCTTGGGTTTGGAGATCAATTATAGAATGAAATTTCCTAAAATTTATTGTGATCCTTTCCTTTTATTATTGACATTTCGGCACAGTTTGCCTTTCTCAAAATTTTGGTTTAGTTTGGCTAAAATTATACATATTTAAACCGTAAAATGCTTTTTGAAAATGCATGTATTGTTAATTTATTAAGACTAAAATAATTAACATTATGAGTGTTAGGTTAATGCTTACCTTGGACTTGGATGTTTAGGTTAATATTCATCATAGCCCATTTCAATGAATCACAACGTACTCTTTTTTAGTTTGTTAATTAGTTGTGAGTGTCATTTATTTTTATTTTAAAAATTGGGATGAAAACAACATGTAGACCACATTTATAGTGCTGGCGTATATATATATATATATATATATATATATATATATATATATATATATATATATATATATATATATATATATATAAACAAAATCATACATATATAAATATATATATATATATATATATATATATATATATATATATATATATATATATATATATAACAAAATCATACATATATAAATATATATATATATATATATATATATATATATATATATATATATATATATATATATATATATATATATATATATATATATGTCATCGATTTTTAAATTGGGTGTAAGGTGCTAGATTTCCAATATGGATGCATTTTTTTTGTGAAAAGTCTCCTCCCATCTTCCGTCGTTTTACGCCCCTTATGTATCGATTGACAGCCCCTCTAGAAGTAGCTCCACTTTTGGTGTTTTTTTTTCCCCTTAAGAAGCACTCCCTGCATCTATATTATAGATAAATATATCTCCCAATACCTTCCGTTAAAAAACTAAGTGTCGTTAAAGAAAAATTTGAACTAATGTGGGAAAGAGGCCATAAAGAAAATTTTGAGTACAGAGCAGACATAATCCTCACTGAAGTTATGTAGAGCGAATCACGAATATGATAAACGATTTATTGGAATAAAAAACTTTATTATAACTCACCATTTTCAACAAATACACTTACTGCCGATAACGCTCTATATATCCAAAAAGTATTTACGCAAAAGACGCATTTAATTATTAAATTCAGAAACTTCCTGCTAATAATTTTCTAGAACTAATTAGTTAAGACCAATCTTTTGAATTCCGTTCCCTTTATTCTAAACAAGGTAATTTTGTTGATTACATTTAACTAAATAACTGCTCCATCTTTTATCAAAAGTTGTAAAATCTCCTTGTCCCATAACAAAATCTGACAAAACTTTTATCCCAGAAAATGGGAAACAATTTGGTTTAAAGTACTTTCAAACGATTGTTTAGATTTATTATGGATAAGTTGTGATGAGTTTTAATTTTAAATTAGGGAAGGTAAAATCATAAAAAATGAGAGAGAAAAAGAAGAATTGGGGTGGAGAGGTCCGTTAAGATATTTGAAAAAGCGCTTTTTAAGTACTTGGAGTAAATTGGATTACTATGTAAGAAAATACTGCTAAAAATGTTATAAAAACGGTCAAGTGCAAGTTGGACTTGCACAATTAGTATTACGTACTGTGATTGCCTTTAAAATAAAAATTTTTGTTATGGAAGTATGAAATGATCAGTGACTTCACAAAACACACGCCAAATGAGTTTTCAATAAAAGAATTAAGAGCCCAGATTATAAACATGTCTAGTGAGATACTGATTCAGCAGGCTAATCAGATTAACCAGGATAAGACAAAAAGTTCCATGTGATATGTATATATGTTAAGATCCAATATATATTTTTACTTTTTCTCTTAGTCAATAATGTATAACAGTCCGACCTTGCTCCGTCTGATTTGGGCCTACTCAAAGAATTTTGACGGCACAGCTGTATACGAGTGGCTCAGACAGCAAGGTGAACAATTCTACACTACAGGAATTCAGAAGCTGACAGAACGATGGGAAAAATGCCTAAATGTTGATGGAGATTACGTTCAAAAATAGTGTATTGAACTTCCCTCGTATTTTTATCTGTTAATAACATAATATCATCTTAAATTTCTCTTAAATTTTTATCCTAGACATAAAGAAACTTAGAACATGTCTGTATGATTCATTGTCATAGGACTAGGATGAAAGGATATACGAAAAAAATCAGCGAGCAAATTACGGTATTTTATTTACGTGACCCATGCTTAGAGGCGTCCATAGCGTAGTGTTAAGGTATTTGCTTTTTACGCGACCTGAGTACGTATCTCGGCTCTGGAAATAATAATAATAAAAAAAGAGAGAAACAAAAAATAAAATAAAAATATGGCAAACCACCCGTAGTGTCATGTCCAGTTAAACCCTCTCACTTTGGCTGTTCAGAACCGGCATTAAACTGTAGGTTCCCTTTGTCTGGGGAAATACTTGAAAAGGCACCAACCACAGGCAAAGGCGAGACGGTTGCCTACGTCCGTAACGGATATGATACTTCAACAAAAAGAATCATGCCTCCTATTTAAACTTGTTAGCCGTATAATTCCTTCAGTTATTAATTTCATCATGCAATCGGTAATCTCTAACAGCTTAAACTGCCAATCAAGCTTGTAATAATGACCGTTTGTTCTATCTTGGAACACATTTGAAAGCATCGTACAAGACACTATTTAGTAAAGTAAATCCCAAGATATAAGATCCTGCCTTTTTGCTTTTTCATTGGGGCAATAAACGACCCTATTATGGTTTTGCGCATCTTCGCTACCTAATAACTAATTAATCAATCGAACTCGATCTAGAATCTAGTTGTAAAATTTTAAAATAAATATTTGTCTAATTATAAACAAATAAAATAACATTATTTTCTCTCGGTACCTAACGCTTAAAGCAGTAGCCATCAGTTCGGGTTCAATTCACAACTTTCGACGAAATAAACCTTCACTATCTTAGCGGTCAAATAGTTTTCTTATAGCAGATAAATTATCAGACGTAATGCACTCATGATAATTTTCGCTTAATCTACACTTTAAGGAGACTATTCCAGAATTTTTTGAAAATTTTTGGTCGATATGTTTCGAGATAGAGTTGGTGGACAGGGATTTTTGTCCATTTTTTTTTTTAATAATACAAAGAAAAGTGTGCGCAAGTATTGCATCACATATATTTTTGAACACATATTTTCGCAAGCTTTCGTTTGACCCCCGAATCGATGACCTGGTAATTTTTTTTTCACTTCCGATTTCACCCCCCGAAATCAATCCCTTAAGTCAAAATTTAACTTCCAGAACTATCAGTCTTGATGGGGCCATTAATAAATTAAATTCTATATTTGAGCCAAATTTCAACTTTCTACGTCAAAGAGTTTCGGAGAAAATCGGGTGTGGCAGACTGACGGACGGACAGATTGATAGGCAAACATTGAAGGGATCCTATAAGTGTTTGGTACGGGACACTAAAAATTAAATTAAATTGTTTTAAAGGAAAAAATTATTGGTAACTTTCTTTAGAAATATTTGACTGATTAATAAAAATTGACAAAGAACCCCATACTAATCTTATGGAAATTGGATCCCTGTCAAATCGGCAGAAAATATAGTATGTTATGCTTCAAGCCATTCTGATCAAAAGTCTCTACGGACACAAAGTCAAAAAATGGATAGATTAGGAATTATCGAGCGTGGAATTAGTAAAAAAACCGCTGAGAAAATGCTATTTTTGCGTTTTTTAAGGACTTATTTTGACTAGAACATATTTTTACAAAAAATTCCAGTGGATTTTTTGGGTTGCTAATTATGAATATAATAATTACTTTGCCCTTTTTCGCTCCTACTTTCGAATATTGGCCATTATAGCCATTTCTGGAGTCTTTTTAGTGTTCCGTACGGAACACTTATAAGATCACTTCGGTGTCTGTCTGTCTGTATGTCTGTCTGTCTGTCTGTCTGTCTGTCTGTCTGTCTGTCACACCCGATTTTCTCCGAAACTATTTGACATAGAAAAGTGAAATTTGGTAATAATATAGGAATTGATGTCCTCATCAGAGCCATGTAGTTTTGAGAATTAAATTTTGACTTAAGGGGTTAGTTTTGGGGGGTGAAGTCGGAAGTGAAAAAAAAAAATTTTTTACTAGGTCATCGAGTGTGGTGTCAAATGAAAGCTTGTGAAAACACGAGTAAAAAATATATATATAATATTATATTTGCGCGCACTTTTCTTTGTATTATTTTTAAAAATTCGCGAAAAATCGCTGTCCCGGGCCTTATCTCGAAAAGTACTTATCAAAAAATTTCGAAAAAACTCCGAAATATTCTCCACGGGGTGGAGATTGAACGAAAATTATCACGAGTGCATTACCTTTAATAATGTATATGGCATATAAAAAAACAAAAATTTCAAGGTCATCAGATTTCAGTAAAGATTGGAAACAAACTTGGTTGAAAACTCATTTGGGGTGTGTTTTGTGAAGTCACTGATCATTTTGTACCACCGTAACATAAATTTTGATTTAAGGGGTTCGTTTTGAGGGGTGTAATCGGAAGTGAAAAAAAAAATTTTTATACTAGGTCATCGAGTGTGGTTTCAAATGAAAGCTTGTGAAAACACGAGTAAAAAATATATATGTAATGTAATACTTGCGCACACTTTTCTTTGTATTACTTTTAAAAAATCGCTGTCCCCTACCTTATCTCGAAAAGTACTGATCAAAAAATTTTGAAAAAGTTCTGGAATATTCTCCACGGGGTATAGATTGAACGAAAATTATCACGAGTGCATGACCTTTAATAATTTATTTGGTATATAAAAAGAAAAAACAAAATTTCAACGTCACCAGTTTTCAGTAAAGATTGGAAACAAACTTTGTTGAAAACTCCTTTGGGGTTTGTTTTGTGAAGTCACTGATCATTTTATACCACCCTAACAAAAGTTTTTATTTTAAAAACAATCAACGTACGGAACACTAATTGTGCAAGTTCAACTTGCACTTGACCGGTTTTTTTTTTGATTTAATTTGTCTAGGACATATTTCTGCAAAAAATTCTAACGGAATTTTATGTTTTTTGAGTTGATAATTACGAATATAATAATTCGAATAGCGTTTATCTTTGGCCAAATAACTTTCACCATTCTTTTTTAACAATTTCTTTAGAGTTGTTGAAAATAAAGTATAACTTTTATATGTTCTAGTCTAATTAAATTTAGAAAAGGGCCAAAAGTTAGCCAAAAATAAACGCTATTGGAAAGTAAGATTAAATTGGTTCAAAATAAATATTATATTCGTAATTATTAACTCAAAAACATAAAATTCCGTTAGAATTTTTCGCAAAAATATGTCCTAGACGAATTAAATCAAAAGAGTCTCCAGAAATGGCCAAAATGGCCAATATTCAGAAGTAGGAGCGAAATGAGTTAAAATAATTACTATGTTCATAAATAGCAACCCAAAAACATATAAGCCCGTTGTATTCCAAATCGACCCAATTTAAATTTTTATTTTATATTTAAACTATTCCCAATAATTTTTTAATAAACTTAAATTTGTTTCAATTTTTGAAAGATATTTTTTATCATTACCAAATACTTTTAAATACTTTTTTAAAGTAAAAATACTTCTATTTAAAAATTATATCCACTTAATATATTCCCTTTTCGACTTAATTAACTTACCAACTTCTTGAACACTTGACAACATACGATCACTTAATTGTGAAATTTCTAAAGACATGATGAATTAATAAACTATACCAGCAAAATAAATATAGATAGATAAAACTAAATTTATATACATTATCCAATTAAATATTCCTATATAAAATCATGTGCTAGTCAAAGTAAGTCCTTAAAGAACCGCAAAAATAGTATTTTCTTAGCGGTTTTTTTTACTAAATCCACGGTCGATAATTCCCAATCTATCCATTTTTGGACTTCGTGTCCATGGAGACTTTTGATTAGAATTACTTGAAGCATAACATACTACATTTTCAGCCGATTTGACCGGGAACCAATTTCCATAAGATTAAGGTGGGGTTCTTTCTTCAACTCAAATCACAGAAAATGAAACAGAATATTAAACTTTTCTTAAAGTTGTTTCAATTGCGTGAGCGTGCGAAAGTTACCTTTATGTAAGAAAAGATCCCATAAAAATATAAGCTAATAAAAACGTGCTGGAATTACTAAGTCTATTGGTTTGTTAAAAATTCTTACGTTATCATTTTTTCCCATAAATAAAAAAAACTTTCGGACACTGTAACATCCACACAGAATAAAAATCAAAGGAAGATTCCTTAATTCAAACGGCAAATAAGATGATGATTCACTCCAAAAAATGGCAGTGCAGTCGGTTACTTTTAACTATTAAAATTGATTTGAAATATTTTTAATTTTTAATTTAATTTTTTTAATATCTGTCATTTCATATATAAACAAAGTCATACATAAAATTAAGTATACAAAATTAAACTATATTAGTCAGGTTTTAAAGTTGGGCTTCAAGGATAATGTACAAGTCCGGACGTGCTTACTACCCAAAAACCGAACCAGTGCATATTTTACTCTGATTAGTGCTCACTAGCTAGATATAGGCAAGTCAGTATCAAACATTTTATGATTACGACATCGTAGCAGCGAAATTTTGTCTTAAAGCATCAATATGAAGTATATGAATCACCGCATATCAGCCACAGACATGCTTTCCAGTATAATTTTAAAGCAGGATGGAATTATACCGATAAAGTCGAATATTGTAGCCTAATACCATCGAATTGGGAGTATTTTTGGTTTGTGTAACGCTCACCGTAATTTAAGTGTCTTAAAATAATAATAATCCGTCAGGGAGCTGCCATTTCCTAAGCTTTGTAGTTACACATTGATCCAGTCCCAATTATACATATTCAGGCCCAACTTGTAAAGTCAGTTATAAATCTTGTTCTTTAGACGTACATATTTGAATATCATCGTAATAAAATATATGTGTTACATTAGGTATTCTGTCTACTAGCATACTTCAAATTTTTACGATGCGAGGTTTTTGAAGACGGAAAATAATATGGGACGCAATAAGTTCCCCTGAAAAGTAATAATCTTTGTAGCTATACAGTTGGTAATAGATTTTAAGGATAATTGGGTTCTCTCGAGGAACATTGAATGCTTAATGCATCTCAATATTTCAGGTCTGCTTAGTAGACTTAACTAAAGTCTTCGACAAATTCAGACTCAATGACGTAATACAGATGTTAATACAGAAAAGAACACACGCAAACGTTATGAAAGTCATAAAGAATTTGGATATGATGAACAAAATAATAGATAACGTAGAGTCAATAGGAATGGGATACAGAATGGGTAACAACAGAATTAGTCTGGTTTGTTACGCAGACGACACAGCGCTGATTGCCGTGGACGTATAATACAATAAGGCCCGAGAGAACTTCTCTAACCCCATGAAGTCCTTATACGTTTCGGCATAAATAACTGAAAAAAGAAAAATAACATAGATTCCTCGACTCGTAGAACCCTGGAAAAGACAATTAGAAGATATATACGAAGCAAATGCTCAAATCCTTTTCCCCCGTCTTATTAACCCCTTATATGTATAAATAAGTGAAAATAAAGAAACGATAACGAATCAACTCCTCTAACCCTCTCCCCTACCTAATTAGCCCCTTATATCAGGGGTTCTCAATCTTTTTTTTTACTGCGACTCTCTTTACTGGTTGCAATTTTTAGGCGACTAACCCTTCTAAAAGAAGATACCTATGTGGAGTTCTAGCAGAAAATAAAATTACTTTATTATTCAAAGACTCCAAAGAATATAGAGGCTTAATTATTATTTATTAGAATACATAAAAAACTACAAACAATATAATTAATGAGAAGAACGAGCTTGCTTTTCTGAGCATAACTTTTCAAATAGGGGCTGACGTTTAGAAATTGCTACTCTCATTCCTTTTTCTAAATTTATTTGTGACGTGTACTTCGATTTGATCACTGCAACTGCAGAAAAGCTAGTTTCACCCAAGTACGACGTAGCAAATGGTAAAGGAACCCTCAAAGCCGTAGTACTGATAGTAGGATATGCTTGGGATGCATTGCTCCAAAATTGAAACAGTTTGTCTTTATCGAATCATAGTTTTAGGCTGGTATCACAAGATAGTTCTGACAGCTGTTCCTCCTCGACTGGTTAAAGTGAAGATGGTGGTGGGGTTGATTGGAATTTTTTTCTAATCCAGTTGTATTGATTCAGATTCTCTGGAAAATATTTATCAAATGGGTGCTTAATGTTGATAAGTGTTGGATAAATATCAATTGCAAACTTGGCACCAGATTTTGAATAGATTTTTCTTTCAGAAAGCCTTCCAAAACAGTATTTCCTTGCTCATCTTTTATTTTTATTTTCCACTACAGCAACTTCTTTTGAAACGCTGCAATTTTATTAAGAAGTCAGTATTTTTAAACTTTTCTGCGTCACGATGTGATTCTGTCAATAAATACGTGTACAACTCATTTTTTAATTCGTGTACACGTGAGAGTACGTTACCTCTCGACAACCAACGAGAGTTACAGTAATAAAGTAAAGATATATGCTCAGCACCGAAATCTTCACAAAGCTTATGGAAAAATCTTGCCTTCACGGGTCTTGTTTTTATGAAGTTCACCACTTTGATAATTATATCCATCACGAAATATTTTTTGCAGCCAGTGCCTCCGTATGTGTGACGCAATATGTCCATTTTACATTTGGAGCCTTGGTTTTAATGAGAGCTTGAAGTCCTCCATATCGCCCTGACATCGCGCGAGCTCCATCCGTACACACACCGATACACTTCTCCCATTGGATGTTATTATCTTCCATGTACGAATCTGTGATCTAAAATAAATCACTAGCCTTACCGGTATCAGTCATTATTTTGCAAAATAACAAATCCTCACGTACATTTGTTTCTTCCATGTACCGCACGTAACATATTAATTGAGCGTCGCTATTACTGTCTGTCGCTTCATCCAGTTGAATGGCAAAAAAACCAGAAAGATTTTCCACAATTTGCTATTTAATGTCTTCAGCTATGTCATGAATGAGACGACTAATCGTACTGTTAGAAAAAGGAATATGTGTGGTTTCTTACATTTGGTAATACGGTGAGCAACCTTGTAAGAGCAGTGCTTTGGAAGGAATAGATGCTCTGGAAAACAAGGATGTTGATTGATGTTTCAGTTCTTGCAATTTCCTTGCTAAAAAATCTTGCGGGTTTCGTTGTAAATTTCGGCGAGTTGTTTCTAAATGATGTTTCAATTTATTAGGAAGCATACTTTCAGCTGCCAGCACCTTATAACAAACAACACATTGGGGAAGTTCCATATTTCCTTTGCTAACGTAGGTAAATCCAAAGTCTAAATATTGGTCATCATCTTTTCTGCACTTTTTCGTTTTTCTACAGTTTCTTTTTCTACTCTCTCCTGCGTCTTCAACACATTTTTTATTTATTTGAATAAAGTTTTCCATTTTAAGTAATGAATACGCGCGAGTAAATTAAATATAACACACTTGAAATCAAAACACTGCATTTATCAACGCTTGTAATCGACGCATAAATAAAGCGTCGGAATAAAAGACCGAACGATGAACGAACGAAAGCGCGGGGAAATGGAGTGGCGGGCTTACTCATAGAGATATTAGAATAGAGGAGGTAAGTTCTTGCGAAAAACGTAGTGCCCATGGAAAGAGAAAGAAATAATATAAGAATCATTCTGTCTCTCTTACTCCGCGCCGAAATTCAGCGCTCAAGCGCAGAGTAAGAGAGACAGAATTATTTCGTATTATTTCCTTTTCTTTTTAACGATTATACGCTTTCGCTTACAGCAGGCTATATACTTTCTCTCCTCTATTCTAATATCTCTATTACACAATTATCAGATTCTTAAATTCCAAGATTCTTGAAAAGAGAGTATAACAAGATATATATGCAGCAATCCTTTTAACACCCTTTAACCCCGTATATGTCTGACTGTAAATAATTTTACTTAAAATTTGTTCATTATTTTATCCAGAACCATGAAAAACCGTCAAAATTGTTTTAACAAAGAATAGATACTACTCAGTATATATCACCACTACACCAAACACTTTATTTTTGCACTCGACGCGCGTTTCGCTAACCATGTTAGCTTCATCAGGAGCGATGATTGACATTGACATTGAGTCAATCATCGCTCATGATGAAGCTAACATGGTTAGCGAAACGCGCGTCGAGTGCAAAAATAAAGTGTTTGGTGTAGTGGTGATATATACTGAGTAGTATCATTGTGCCAAAGATTCCACATTCCCAACTTAGTAAAGAAATAGATGTAGGTAGTGAGGACGACAAAAACATGTTAAATTTTATCAAGCCTGTCGACAGCTTAATATGAACATGTCTACTGAAAAGCATTACTATTGCCAAAAACCCCTTTAGATGCAAACTCGTAGTGGAAGATAATCCCATAGAACAGTTAATCCTGTTCAAATACCTTGGTGTGGACCTATCACGCCCCAGTCAGATATCTTAGAGGATTAATTAATAAAGCAGCAGTTATTTCAGGACGCTTAAGAGATGTTGTATGGACCAATTAATACATATGAATAGACAGCAAGGTCAAAGTATACAAGACTTGCATTAGACCCATAATGACCTACGGTATAGAAAATCACGAGAAGATATCAATAAAACAAAAAATATGCTACGTACCGTAACTCTAAGAGGTAAAACAAGATGGGATAGAATATGAAACACTGACATCAGGGAACAATATGGTGTGAAAGACGTAGTAAGTTGGAGTAGATAAAGAAGAAAACAGGCATAACCACGTAATGGAGGAGCACAGTCTACCAAGGATCACTCTGCAACACACACAACTCACAATTAACAGATCATCAGATTTATAAACGGTATAAGAAAAAGAAAAATATTTCAGGAGGTACACTTAAGCATCGGAACAGGTGTACAAGTAGCTCATGAGATTTTGTGTTATAGGCTTTGTTGTAGTCTATCCAGGTCACGGCATGTTTCTGCTATATTGTACCTCGTCTTGAATGATGTTAACGAGTAGATTTTCTTTAGAGTCTAACCCATATGACATTTTTAAATTAATTGATTTTATGGTGATTATTACTCTATTTTCTTTATTTTAATTGTAAAATATTGGCCAATTTTTATGTATTGATTCATCACTCTTTGTATACAAGAAGTTGAAGTTGAATTTTCTTTGCGACCTGTTGGATTCTGTGTTTATTTTTTCAATCGTACTTCTGGACTTTTTATCCCGTTAACGACGTTGTTAAGAGTTACACACCTTCTGAAAGTACGTACTTGTTAGTTCGTACGGTTTTATAAAGAATTCGTTATTATTTTTACGGCTACTCTGGGTTAGATAACTATAAGTTATCTCAAGTATGCTTGTCCTATAAAAGGTTGGTACTTCCTCGATTGTTTGAACAGAATGGTTCCGGTATTTCGACAATTGGTTTTTTCGAGTAACGTGGCTTCGCAATGGAACCGATTTCTTGATACGCAAATTGGGTGCGAAGTGGTGATACTATGTATTATGTATTTCCCATATCTCGGTTTGTTGTTTTTAAAATAATTAAGTAGGTAATGCATGCTTTCATCCTAAGATTTGAAGCGTACATATCCTATCATTAGGTAACCATCTTGGAGCTTCTCCACCTAGCCTGTTCTCTCTATCTAACTGAGACGAGTTGGTGGAAACTCTCTCTGCCTGAGTAGGAATTTTATCTTTTTTCATATTGTGAGTATATCGGCGAGGATGTCGTAATACCCGTCAACGTTGTCTAAGTGCCGAAACATACATTTTTGTATTTCACAGCACCTTTTAGACAACGCGGTAGTGCTGCTACGGACGTTATTGCATTTCTGCAAACTGTTACTATTTTTGTACAGGGTGAGTCAACGATAGAGTAAAGGCCATTATCTCATTTGTTTCGGGAATGACGAAAAAATGTTAAATACAATAGTTTTAGGGAATGTTAAGGTGCACAGTTTAAAATTATTTTTGAATATACAGGGTTCTTCAAAAAAGTGTGGCCGATATAACATATATTTTTTTAAATGGAACATCTTATTCTCTAATTTATTTTTAAATTCTGCGTAAAATTTAATAACTTTTTTATTAATAATATTATATACCTAAACCTGGTAGTTCAGGTTAGGTATAAATACTAGTTTTCAGTTTTGTAAAAAATTACCAGTAGGGCCATTGTTTCCGAACGTGGAATACTCATAATTGTTACCAGCATTCTATAGAGATGAAAAAAAGATATATGTAAAGAAATTTGAGTTAGATGCTACAGGGTGCTCAAAATATATTTATGCATTTCGACTATTTTAAATTGAAAAATCTCAAATTTTTTAAATGGTACACCCTGTATATTATTATTTTTTCTTATAGATTTTACAAAACCCTCTAACTTTTATTAAGTATGTCGAATATGTATTTCTAATAGTTTTCGATTTATGTTGAATTTTTCAATTTTTACCCTTGTTTTTAATACACTTACGCTATAACATCATAGTTGTCAAGACAAAACAAAAATGTAGGTAGGTAGTGTTAGCGTTGAGTATACGAAACGGAAAGTAGTAAACCAGAATGCTACCAATGAGGAAAAAGAAAGGGAGCTTTTACTTCATGTTGAAGATAATCCCCAGGTCAGCAGCCGTCAACTAGCTTACTTATCTGATATATCCCAATCTATGGCTAATCACACCACAAGAAAATACAAGTATCATCCCTTTCATATGGAACTACACCAAGAACTTCGAGACCGTGGTTTTGAAATACGAGTAAATTTTTGTACTACCATGTATGAAGCAATAGGGGCCGATCCAAATTTTTTATCCAAAATAATGTTTTCTGATGAAGCTACTTTTAGCAGTAATGGAGCAGTTAAGAGCTATAACATGCATTATTATTCAACAGTTAATCCATTTTGGGTCCAAGAAGTTCAAAACCAAAACCATTGGTCGCTTAATGTATGGTGTGGAATAATAAATTTTCGAATTATTGGTCCATATTTTTTCTGCGAACCACTTAACGGGCCTAGATATCGAAATTTGTTGCAAAACGAATTATCCCAGCTTCTTAAAGAAGTTGATAACTTTGAAAGAGAACAAATGTGGATTCAAGAAGACGGAGCTCTTGCTCATTACCACCGGGAAGTTCGGGAATTTTTAAACGATTGTTACCCACAAAAATGGATCGGTAGGGATGGATTCATTCACTGGCCCCCTCGATCATCTGACTTAACACCTTTAGAATATTTTTTGTGGGGCTACATTAAACTCGTATTTATGTGTATCCCCCTACAACACCAGTAGATATGGAAAATAGGTTACGGGATGCGTGCAGGACAATAACGCCCTTTATGCTAAGGTAAGTGAAGGAAAATATAGTAAAACGACTAAACATGTGTATTCAAGTAGACGGGCATATTTTTGAACATTTATTACGTCAAAATAATTAATCATCAGATAAGTTAAACTATATTAAAATTATTATTAACTATTTGTTTATGTTTTCACAATAGCGTAAGTGTATTAAAAACAAGGGTAAAAGTAGGAAAATTCAAAATAAATCTAAAACTATTAGAAGTAGGTATATGACATACTCAATAAAAGTTGAAGGGTTTTGTAAAATCTATTAGAAAAAAATAATAATATACAGGGTGTGCCATTTAAAAAATTTGAGATTTTTCAGTTTAAAATAGTCGAAATGAAATAAATTTATTTTGAACACCCTGTAGCACCTAACTTAAATTTCTTTACATATATCTTTTTTTTTTTATCTCTATAGAACGCTCGTACCAATTATGAGTATTCCACCTTCAGAAACAATGGCGCTACTGGCAATTTTTTACAAAACTGAAAACAAGTATTTTTAAAAAAAAAATTGAAATATTAGAAAAACTACTAGGTTTAGGTATATAACATTAGTAACAAAAAAGTTATAAAATTTTACGCAGAATTTAAAAATAAATTAGAAAATAGGATGTTCCATTTAAAAAAATTATATGTTATATCGGCCACACTTTTTTGAAGTACTCTGTATACTCAAAAATAATTTTAAACTGTGCACCTTTTATTTAACATTTTTTCGTCATTCCCGAAACAAATGAGATAATGAAATTTACTCTATCGTTGACTCACCCTATACGTGGCCAGGCCATATATACTTAAATAATAAAAGTATACCGACCTGCCAGGATTGAACCCGAGACCTTCTGCACCGCAAGCAAGTACTATTTTACTATACTATTGCTATTTATTTAGTTTTCTACTTTTCCACCTACATATTTCGAAAATTTTATTTCACTACGTCGTTAACATTTCCAAATCAGTTTTTACAGCTGTAACAGTGCAATCAAGAAAATATTGCAACTACAGAATTAACTAGATGAAATAAATAACCCTTCTGTAGTGTTTTATAAACTCCATCACTCCAAAATTCTTTTGAAAAACATACTTATACTTGGTAAAAACCGAATTGTAGGATGCACAAAAGATTAACCTTTTTGATCGTGTGTCCTGGCAGGTGAATTCCACGAATACGCCAATCACAATTTCTAATTTGTGATTTCTATTAACATTTACAAGAATTTTTTTGGTTTGTCGAAGAGCGTCGACCATCCATCGTTAACGAATTATTTTTAAAAGTATACCAATTCATTTTGGTTGAAAAAATTTGACGTATCATATATTGGATTGTTAGTTCGTTAGTGACTGGTAACAATCATCTGATTGAAATTCAATAAGGTTGCAGAATCTTGTAATATTTTTGACATTTTTTTAAGATTTAAGTGGCCACCATAATTATTGTCTACCAAAATATTCTACAAGTATTTTAAAAAATCGATATCTCATTAAATGACAAAACATACAGAATAACAGAAACAGAATAACTTTTTCTTCAGGTGCTATGTACCAGGGTTATTCATTATGAATAGGCCAACTCTCTAACATGTTTATTTGTTATTAAGCAAAACTGTTAAATACAGAAATTTAGCATTTTTAAAGAATTTATTTACGAAGCTAAAAGAGAAACAATCGCATATCGAGTTTCTGACATATGTGCATATGACACAAGGTTTATATTTTTTAAATGAAACACTATATATTACGCTGGTCAACAAAAAAAAAAGAAAATTGCTTGTTTCCTGTGATTTTTTTTTGTTTCTATCTCAAATTGACGCGTATTTTTTAAATATGGCAACAATTTTTCTCTAACAGCTTTTGTTTTTGAGTTATAGCTAACTACCCTCATTTACTATTTTTGCTTAGATTTTCGTTTTTTATTGGACACTAAAATATATTTTGTTGTTGTTTTAGATATGGCTTCGTCAAGAAGATGTTGTGTGCTTAATCCCGATTGTTTTTGCTATATTTGTGGTGAATATATATTTGCAAAATATTGAAAACCTATACGGACTTTGTGAAAACTGCGTATCATCAATACTTTAAAATAAAATTGTTTAATCAGGACAAGCCATGGGTTCCTCATATTGTATGCCAGAAATATGTGGTATGTCTACGGTTATGGTCCAGTGGAAAAAGAGATGCAATAATGTTCGTAACACATGATTTGGCGAGAACCTCGAAACCATCATGACGATTGCTACTTCTGCGTTGTGAAAATAAACGGAATTAACCCTGGAAATCGAAATAAATGGTCATATCCTAACTTATGTTCTGCTCAACGACCTCAATTAAAATCACAAGAGGTACAACCCAGCACATGTAAATCTTCTGATGATCCAAATCTCTGTGAACCCGAACGAAATACATCAAGTGAAGACTCTGATTCAGACTACAAATGTAGCCTTTCAGAACCTCAACCATTTAATCGGAAAGAACTAAATGACTTAGTAAGAGATCTGAACTTACCAAAAGAAGCTTCTGAAATTTTAGCATCTCGTTTAAAAAAAAAAAAATTTGCTTACTCCGGAAACCAACATTACATTTTATCGTACCCGAGAAAAAAAATCTGTTACCGTATTTTTCTCAAGAGAAGGATTTAGTTTTTTGTAACGATGTTGGTGTTATTTTGCAGCAGATGGGATTAAAACAGTACCAACCTAGTGATTGGCGTCTTTTCATAGACAGCAGCAAAAGAAGTTTAAAGTGTGTTTTGCTTCATAACGGTAACAAGTACGGATCTATACCTATTGCACATTCGACGACTTTAAAAGAAGAATACGTAAATGTTTCTAAGGTTATGGAAAAAATTAAGTATCAAGACCACAAATGGGTCATTTGTGTTGATCTGAAAATGGTTAACTTTCTTTTAGGTCAACAAGGAGGGTACACAAAGTTCCCTTGTTTCATGTGTCTATGGGATAGTCGTGACAAACAACACCATTGGTCACAAAAAGTTTGGCCAGTGGGGGAAGAGCTAAAAGTTGGTACAAAAAATGTTATAAACGTGCCTTTAGTTAGCCGAGACCACTTCATATTAAACTCGGCATAATGAAACAGTTTGTGAAGGCGCTTGACAAAAGTGGCGAATGTTTTAATTTTCTTTCACGCAAGTTTCCAGGATTAAGTTCAGAAAAATTGAAAGGTGGTATTTTTGATGGGCCACAGATTAGGCAACTCGTGAAAAATCCTAATTTTGTCAAATCAATGACTGAAGTCGAATCCAAAGCTTCGAATTCATTTGTTTTGGTTATGAGTAGCTTCCTAGGCAAAAAGAAATCTGACGACCATGTCGAGCTTGTTGAGTGCATGCTATCGAACTTGCAAGAGCTAGGGTGCAACATGAGCATAAAAATCCACTTCCTGCACTCGCATTTAGACCGATTTCCACAAAATCTGGGTGATTTTAGTGAGGAGTAGGGTGAAAGATTTCATCAAGATCTTCGGACAATGGAAGAGCGTTATCAGGGGCGGTAGGACTCACATATGATGGCAGATTACTGCTGGAGTTTGCAATGAGATCTACTTAAAGTCGTTCATTCAAGGAAATCTTATAAAAGATCATTTGCTAGTGTTCAATAGAAATTTTGTTAACATAATGTATTATTTTTTTGTATTTTTTTGGCAAAATAATAAAACTGTATATTTCAAAAGGTCCCAGTATTTTTTTCATAGTCAGGGCCATAGAAATACCCAATAACAGAAAAAAATAAAGGAAACAAGGCTTGTGTTGACCAGTGTTATTAGTGTTCCGTATGGAACACTTATAAGATCATTTCGGTATCTGTCTGTCAGTCTGTTACACCCGATTTTCTCCGAAACTATTTGACGTAGAAAGTTGAAATTTGGTATTAATATAGAAATTGATGACCGTATTAGAGCCGTGTAGTTTTGAAAGTTAAATTTTGACTTAAGGGGTTAGTTTTTGGGGATGAAATCGGAAGTGGAAAAAAAATTTTTTTACTAGGTCATCGAGTGACAAATGAAAGCTCGTAAAAACACGAGTTCAAAAATATATATAATGTCTTACATGCGCACACTTTTCTTTGTATTATTTTGAAAAAATTGCTGTCCTCCCCTCTATCTCGAAAAGTACTGATCCAAAAATTTTGAAAGAATTCTGGAATATTCTCCACGGGGTGTAGATTGAACGAAAATTATCACTATCACGAGTGTATTACCTTTAATAATTTATCTGGTATATAAAAAAACAAACATTTCAAGGTTAGCAGTTTTCAGTAAAGATCGGAAAGAAATTTTGTTGAAAACTTATTTGGGGTGTGTTTTGTGAAGTCACTGATCATTTTATACCTCCGTAACAAAAATTTTTATTTCAAAAGCAATCAACGTACGGAACACTAATTGCGCAAGTTCAACTTGCACTTGACCGGTTATTTTTTAGTTTTGTAATACTATTTATCCTAGGAAAACCAATATGTATTTTTTTTGTGGTGTTAGGGTGTAAAGGAGGAATAAAAAAAGCGAAGTCGGCTATGGACGTTTGACAATAACTTAAATTGCTAATGGCACTTGTTTACGTTAAGAATTTGGGTAGTAGTAACAGACCAAGAGGGCGACCCAAAATCTTGACTTGTCGACTAATCCTCTGCCTAGTTGTTCATTCTTTCGGGCGGGTCAAGAATTTAACGTTGATTCTGCGACCCCCTTGCCCCGGAACACCCAGATAAGGCCCAAAATGCTACATCCAAAAATGGACTGTCGTTTAACCACTTGAATCAAGTACCATAACCTTTGTTGACATTAAAAAAATAGAGCTCCCCAAAGGGCAGACGCCGCCCAGCTTTAGGGCCCAAAAAAGTCGATCCAAAAATTCTCCAAAATCATTTAATCATATAAAATTAATAAATTGTTTTTGATAAAATAAGAGAAAACCTGCAAGAGGAAGCCTCCGCCAAAACCGGAGGACGAAGCTGGACCCGCTTTTTCCAGCCAAAACCGGTCGTTTTTCGAGTTTGTAAATAAATAAGACTGTAAGTCCCAAGTTTTGGGTCCTAGGCGTCTGTCCAAGTTATTTTTGAAAAATTTAGGCCTTAATTAATAAAACCTTACGAGGGCAGACTCCTCGCTTGTACCTGAATATTTTCAAAGTTAAAAAAAACGAAATTCTGATAGTATAGACGCTATTATAGGTTGAATGACTGAAATTATTTTTTTTATGTTTTTCGACCCGTAGAATCCGAATATGCCATTCTCGAGGCCCTATAATATTCGGGCCTTTCCCCATGGGCCCGAAAAAGTCTTTTTTTATGTAATTTCTGGGACAGCCTATATATTGAAAGGGTAAATTGACCATTTTCATATGTAATAGAATTCGTGGAATTCGGAACAACTAGTCGCAATGAACAAAATCGTTTGGGTCTGTTGCTATGGGCGAAATTAGACCCAAATCGGTATTTGTTGGTAATACCAGCTTTTGGCATCGAAATGAAAATTTCCAAATTCTTAAAATATAATTGCGTTCGAAAAGGGTTAATTTCCTATTTTCTATGAAATATTATGCCGATAGTCGCAAGAAATTCATACGGTAAGTACTTTTAAAAAAAAATGTTGTACATTTTTATTATAGAAAATATGTTGGAAAATATTTCTTTTTTTAATACACTGTAAAAAAACTTTAGATGAATTTTAAAGTAGTTAGTATTTAGAAAATATTTAGTTTTTTGGGCCTTATCTGGGCATTTCAGGGCACGGGGGCCAGAAAATCAACGTTAAAGGATTCTATTCGACTCGCCCGATAGAAGGAACAGCTAGGCAGACGGTTAGTCGACAGGTAACAATTTCGGGTGGCCCTCTTGGTCTATAAGTTAAAATTAAATGTGCGTATAAAAACGACTTTTCAGAAAAGTGAAGAAAGGAATATATTCGAAATATTTATTAGAAATAGTTGTAAGAAAGAGTAAGCGCAATGAGAATATGAAAGCAAAAAAGAATCTCTAGCTTAAATACATTTTCAAGAATATATAATAGCACCTTAACCGTAATAACTATGTAGGGTCTTCTTCCTTATTCACTTTTGTCCGTGCAAAACCAAAGTTCAACAAACTGTCATCATATTTCGATAATAACGATTCTTCACACTCTTGACACCACTTGGCAATGTGCCTTCTTTATTTTTACTTTTACAAAGGGTATTATTGTTTAACCAAAACCGATCTATTTTTAAAAATACATACAAACATTTTTCTGGACATAATGACAAGAAAATTCTGTTAATGCAATGTTGGGTAGCTAATTCAAGACTAAGAAAAACTGACATATATATATATATATATATATATATATATATATATATATATATATATATATATATATATATTATATATATATATATATATATATATATATATATATATATATATATATATATATATATATATATATATATATATATATATATATATATATATATATATATATATATATATATATATATGTGTTTTTTATATTTTAAAAGAACCAAATATGTACCATATTGTCTGTGGGCAAAAAAATTGTGACAAGTAGTTTTTACAGGTTTTTTTTGAAACTAACTTAACTTCGTTCAGGGAGTTTTGTAGAGACCGAAACAAATGGTAGTCTGACTCTGCAAGGTCTGGGCTAAATGGTCGATGCATTAAAACTTCCCAGCCAAGCTCTCTCAATTTTTGTCAAGACGGTACGTTTTCTATAGACTAGTTTCGGCTGAGTTTTTTTAATCGCTGCGTCAATTGCTGACAGCAAAATACAGAGTCACTTGTTTGGTTAGGCTGCAGCAGCGCATCATGCACGTCTCCCTCCCTTAATCCCCAAACACAGCATCACCTTCTTTGGGCGTCAATCCGCGCTTTGCTATCGTTTGTGGAGTTTCATTTTTTCGACCACGATCTTTTTCGCACAATATTGTCGTAAGTCTCCCGTGGTCCAGCGCTTCAGAAAAGGCTCGATTTCTTTACGTTTCTGTAGAGATTCGCAGATGGAAATTCATTCGAATAAAGTTTTTAGCGTCAAATCAAGTGGCATTCAAATATCAAACTTCTTTTTGTGGCCAACTTTCTCCATATGGGTTAAAACTGTTTGGTGTTGGATGTTTAGTTCCTTGTCGGTGTTAGAGCTACTCACATCCCGGTCTTGCTCAACTTTTCGCACTAAATTATATCAATTTATTCTGTCATTGGTCAACCAACGCGAGAAATATCTTTAACAAAAATATTTTCAGAACGAAAGCTATTTTTGACAACGTATGTTGACCTGAAACAGCACAAATTTGTTCATAGGCCTGTGCAGCATTTGGGCCTTTATCGACATGAAATTGTAAAATGTGGCGAACCTTTGCAGAACTTTTGCTCATCTTCAAAGCGCTTTCAATTAAGCCTGTATAAACCATTCCAACAGTTTTTGCACATCTACTACCGTCAAATCTCAGCTTTGAACTGATGCTAAGTATGACCTGATGCGATCTATATTAGCTGAGATATGTGACACTAAATCTTTTTCACTAGTAAAAGGTTCAATACGTTTTCGACCACCTTATATATACATATATGTATATGTATATATATATATATATATATATATATATATATATATATATATATATATATATATATATATATATATATATACCCAAAAGTTCCAAAAATTACAAAAACAATCGAGAAAGGATCATCGCAAAAAAGTGTGAATTTTAGCCCATTATTGCAACCTTCATAACTTGGAGATAAAAAAAGCTAACTTAACGTAAAATGTCTTAACTTAAAGCTAATTAAAAATTTGAAAAGACATATTTACCCATTTTTTGTTATTTTCGGGTAACTACTTCCAGTTTTGGGGGTTAAAAGTGTGAAAATAAATAAGATTTTTCCCCGAAATTAAAAGTTATTTTTTAGGTCAAAATAGCACCAACAACAATTACAACCCCCTTTTAGAGACGTATAAGTTCAGTGCTATATTCTCAGTATTTTGATTATTTGTTTGTATTTTTTCCTAGCCTTGGGAGTCATATTTGTGAATATGGCATGATCTATTAATTGCGACCCCCTTTTAAAGGGTGGTTTTTGATTGACTATACGATATTGGGTAGAGAATATGTAAATAATTAAAGTGATCTATTTTCATAAATTACACATCCTAAATATTTTTTTTTATTTTCTGTTAAAAACTTATTTATTTTCACCCTTTTAACCCTGAAAATAGGGGGTAGCGAAATAAAACAAATGGAAAAATATGCCCTAGATTTTTAATTAGCTTTAATTTAAGATCTTTTACGTTAAGTTAGCTTTTTTTGTCACAAAGTTATGGTGATTGCAAAAATGGGCTAATTACTTTTGTGGAGCTAGTAACCAATTGTAGATTTCTTGCATGTTCTGTAAACAGTTATTACAAAGTGAGTTACCGGTTTGCACCAGAGTCGTCAGACGTATCGTCCTATCACATTCTATTGGAAATACAAATTAAGTTATAATAAATATTAAATTGAAACATTTCGCGGCGCCCCTGTGAGTAAATCGAGGCGTCTCAAGACGCCGCGGCTCACTTATTGTGACCACCACTCTAATCGATTCAGAGATATCTGTGGATACAATAAATATATCCACTTTAAAAGCGAATAAAAATTAATATAGTTTAAATCCTAGAAAAAAATCATTTGATTGTTACAGAAACACAGAGATTGTATTTAGGTGGCAGTAATCCTATCTTCCTTAATTTTCTTTCAGAACAGCGGGTCCGAAGTAGAAATCATAATATTTTATCTCTGTTTTATTCACTACCAGTGAAAAGAAAGGAATAAATTCTTTAGTAACAAGCCATCGGCTACGAACAAGTTGGTTTTTGTAGTAGAAGAACCAGGATCACATATGAATTATAGATTTTGCATTGTATTCAAGAACATTTATTTTATCTGCGATGAACGGCAGTTAAATTGAATTAAACTAATATTTATTACGACCTTTAAGGCGGATTTACAAGGCAAGACCGTAAATTAAGATCGTGGGCTGGATGCAGGGATTACACTGAAATGTAACGTCTTTAGTTTCAATGTAAATTGGGTACTTAAATTTTGATTATACACTACTCTGTTTTTATAACAAGAAGGCTTTAAAAAAAGATTGTTTCTCTTTAAGAGGAAAAAGAAAATCTTTATTTTACTGCTTTCCTGGCTTTCGTTAATGTGGTTAAAAAGCTGGAGTATTTTGTCAAGAAGATATTCCGTTTAATGTAGAAGAACCGGTAGAAGTATATCGGAGATTTTAAGGAGATTGCCAATTTATCTTTATTTAAGTTTCCTTCTTAATTTTAAATCTCTTTATATGAGAAAAACTGACGAATCTTTCTCACAGCTATATCGCACAAGCAAATTGACGCGCGTAATTATGTAAGTAAAACTTTCTGAGTAAAACTATCCCCCTCCGAAATTTTTATCCATTACTGTAGTTTTCTCCGGCTAAATTTGATTAATCATATAATATATATATATATATATATATATATATATATATATATATATATATATATATATATATATATATATATATATATATATATATATAATAGTCAGAGTCATCTTAAATCTTGCTTCTAATTTTTATATATATATATATATATATATATATATATATATATATATATATATATATATATATATATACCAGGTGTACAAGTATGAAAAGCGGATTTTTTTTCTAAAAAAACACATTAAATTCGTAAGAATGATAAAAAGTGCTTTATTCAAAGTATGCTCCATCGCTTGTTATACATTTTTCCCATCTTTCGGGCAATTTGTGAATACCACGCCAGTAAAAATCTTCCCTTTTTGCTGCGAACCATCCATCGAGCCATTTTTTCACATCTTCGAACGAACCAAAGCGCTGCTCAGCAAGTGCGTGACCCATCGATGCTAACAAGTGGTAATCGAAAGGAGCCAAGTCTGGTGAGCAAGCTGCATGGGGTAGAACTTCCCAGCTGAGTGTCGAAGTGGTTTAGCCGTATGTGATGGAGCATTGTCATGCTCCATGACATACAAATGACTTTGTGTTGCCTATTTCGGTATTCTGGCCTTTTTTCAAGCAGCGAACGGTTCAAATCGGTCAATTCCTGTTGGTAACGTTTAGTATTAACCGGTTCCCCAAGTTTTAATAGCTCATAATAGACCATGCCCCCTGGTCGTCCTTGTCTGCAACATCGAAGTCACCACTTTTGAAACGCCGAAATCATCGTTCCCACGTAATTTGCGATGGAGCATGTTCACCATAAGCTTCTCGAAGTAATCGGTATGATTCAACAGCAGTTTTCTTCAAATGAAAACAAAAAATTAATGCTGTCCGCGAATGCTCTTTGTTCGGCATAAATTTCGACATATTGAACACAACACTATGCACACACTTTTCCAATTTATCACTCGTGCCTGTCTGACACTTGTTAATAATACAACAAAATGGCGCAGTGTCAAATCTTTATAGCACAAACTGCATTGGTGCACCATCTGTTGTCTGAAATTCGTATTTCATACTTGTACATCTGGTATATATATATATATATATATATATATATATATATATATATATATATATATATATATATATATATATATATATATATATATATATATATATATATATATATATATATATATATATATATATATATATATATATATATATATATATATATATATATATATATATATATATATATATATATATTAATTACGTTATTTTCCTATTATTGGGCATTTAGGTTCGGTAATGAAATGATTATTTATTTATTTATTTTTTCTGACGTTTCGCCTAATTTTTGGGCCTCATACTTTGCAGTTCTAAAAACAAACAGAATTGTCTACTACATTTTAAGATTTTTCCTATCGCTATAAACGTCACTTTTTAAAAATATATATTTACAAATTAAAATAAAATATATTATCAGGAAACGCACCTTGAAATTATACCCGTCGGTCAGTCTGTTACTAAAGATGCCTTTTATCTTTGTTTTTACATCAAATTTTTGTGTGTGTTAAATTATATCATCTACATTTATTTTTATTTTAGTAAATTTGTATATATATGGGTGATTCCCTTTGTATCAGTTCTGTCATTTACAGTGTTTTTTTCTTTTTTTATCTCGATCGCTTCCTTGATTTGTAATTTTGTATAGTGTGAGTCTTTGTTTATGATTTTGGTTTCTTCGTAATTAAAATCATGTATTATTTCTGTATATGTGTTGGTTTATTCTGTTTTTAAGTAACTGGCTAGTTATTCCGATATATTTTCTAGGACAATCCATACATGGAATCGAGTACATTACATTTATGTATATCCTAAAAAATATATCGGAATGACTAGCCAATTACTTAAAAATAGAATAAACCGACACAAATACACAAATAATGCATCGACAGCAGTAAACAAACATGTAACTGAACATAAACATGATTTTAATTATAAATAAACCAAAATCATAAACAAAGACTCACACTATACAAAATTACAAATCAAGGAAGCGATCGAGATAAAAAAAAATGTTGTAAATGACAGAACTGATATGAAGGGAATCAGCCATATATATACAAATTTACGAAATTAAAAATAAATGTAAATGATATATTTTAACACCCAGTATACACATAAAAATTTGATGCAAAAACAGAAAACAAAAAGCATGTTGATATGAACTATCAAAATACTGATTTCAGTAACACACTGACGGGTATAATTTCAAGGTGTGTATCCTGAAAATATATTTTATTTTATTTTAAAATGTGTTAGTCAACTCTGTTTGTTTTTAGAACTGTAGGGCTTTGAAAATGCCCATAAAATTGGACGAAACATCAGAAATAAATAAATAAATAAATAATCATTTCATTACCGAACCTAAATACCCAATAATAAGAAAATCACCTAATTAATAAAAATAATAAGGTTCAAAAAAAGAAAAACAAATTTATATATATATATATATATATATATATATATATATATATATATATATATATATATATATATATATATATATATATATATATATATATATATATATATATATATATATATATATATATATATATAGGATGTTAAGCAAATCATTTAATACTGGTAAATCCTTATAGAAAAATATTAAAAA
>CM032446.1:203067908-203170408 GCA_019049505.1 Pachyrhynchus sulphureomaculatus
TAGTATTCTCAATATGTGCAAGTGTTCAATCGTACTGAAGCCTGATCTGAATCCAGCCTGTTCTATCGGTTGGTATAATTCCATTTTGTGTTCCAGTCTGTTTGTTATGATTCGTGAGAACAGCTTGTAAACTTGGGAAAGTAAACTAATTGGCCGGTAGTTTTCTAGGTTTTCGGGGTCACCTTTTTTGTATATTAAGATGACTATAGCGTTTTCCCAGTCTTCTGGTATATTTCCACATTTGAGGCATTCATTAAAAAGATCTTTTAATTCATTCATTAGGGCTTCACCTCCGCATTTTAGCATTTCAGGTATAATATCATCCTCTCCAGCCGCTCTTCCACTTTTCATCTGTTGTAAGGCTTTCCTAACTTCATCCATTTCTATGTCAGGAATTTCTTCTGAGTTGACATTAATTACTCTTTTGTCTGTTGATGAGTTGTCCTTTTCAACTACTACATTTTGGACTTTTGAACTGTAGAGGTCTTGATAGAAAGTTGTAATTCTGTTTCGGATATTTTTCTTGTCATTGATTATGTTTCCTTCTTGGTCCTTCAATTTAATTATCTCACTTTTACAGGCGTTTGCTCTTCTAAAAACTTTTAATCCTTTGTTTTTCTCTATAAGATCTTTAACCATGTTTTCCTTGTATTTGTTTATGTCTTGTTTAACCGCTTTTCGTACTGTCTTATTCAGTTCTGCATATTCGACAGTTAATCTCTTTCCTTCGTGTATCAGTTGTCTTCGTTGTTCCAACATTCTTTTTGTTTCTTCACTAAGCTTGTTATTCTTTCGCCTAGTAGGTTGGAGAGATATTTTTTCTGCGGTGGTCTTGAGTGTTTCAATTATTTTTCTGTTTCTTTCATCTAAACTTGCTCCTGTAGTTAATGTGTTGTTATTAAGGTTGGCTGTAATCTGTTTTTGGTATTGTTCTACGTTTTCTTTTAGTGTTTGTCTATCTGTTTTATTTGTTTTCTTGTTGTGTAAACGTTTTCGTTCGAGTCTTTTGTTAAAAAACACCTTTGCTCTGACCAGCCTATGATCACTACCCGTTGCAAATCTGTTTAGGACCTTCACGTCTATTACTATGTTCTTATGTGTTGTTAGTGCATAATCAATTTCATTTCTTGTCTCACCATTAGGACTAATCCATGTCCATTTTCTCTTCTCCTTTTTCTGAAAGAAGGTGTTCATGTTATAGAGTTTCTCCCTTTCCAGAAATGTCATCAGCATATGTCCTCTGTTGTTCCTCTCTCCAAGGCCAAAATTTCCTATATAACTCTCTGTATCTTCTGCTTTCTTTCCTATCTTGGCGTTAAAGTCTCCTATTACCAATGTATACTTTGTTCTGTGTTCGTGAAGCGCCTCAGATATTTCCTCATAGAATTCTTCTGCTTCTTGATCTTCATGGCTTGTCGTAGGAGCATAGACCTGTATTACTTTTACTGTTAAGGTGTTGTTCAATCTTATTGTTATGTATATAACTCTATTAGATATCGCTTGGAATTTCTCAGTATATGGTATTAGCCTTCTGTGTATCAATAATCCAGTTCCTCCATTACTGTTGTCTTCGTAGCCTTTGTTGAAGAGCAAGTGTCCCGTAGGTAACTTCAGGCAGTATTCTCCTCTTCTTCTCTTCTCTCTCTCTCTCTCTCTCTATATATATATATATATATATATATATATATATATATATATATATATATATATATATATATATATATATAGAGAGAGAGAGAGAGAGAGAGAGAGAGGGAAGTAAGCGAATAAAAAATTTAACTCTTAAACATATTGGTAACAGTATCTCAAGGGTATTACGCTGCATATCTAATATACAGGGTGTCCCAGTATTCCGTGTACATAGAGTTATTGGGGATTTCTGGAATGAAAATATGACCATTTAACCTAACTTACCTTAGGCCAAAAATTCGCAATTTTTAATATACAGAGTGCGAAGGTTATATTTTTATTTAGATTTTCTTAAGTAGCTTTCTTAATAATTGTGCTATTTGTACAAGATTCAGTGTTAAGGGGTTTTCTGAGATAAGAAATCGAAATTACCTCACAGTTTTGTTGTAAATTGTAGGGGGCGCCACTTATTGCACTGTGTATACTTTTAAATTGTCGTAACTTTTTTATACCACTCTGTATGATATTTTTAATTATATATTCATATTTTAAGCCTCCTCCTGTCTAAAAAAGGTCTCTTGATAAATGTTGCTTCGAGCAACAGTTTCTAAGATAATGGGATGTTTGTTTCGATTTTTTAATCGCAAATGCCTTCACACTTCATCCAGGCTTAAGATAGGTCCAACTGGCTAAGGGCTTTAAACCCACAAATTGATAAATTTGTAATCAATAAATAAGAACCAAGAGAGCTTTTTTGGACCGGAGAAGGCGGAGAATACGAATATTTAATTAAAAGTATCATACACAGTAGTATAAAAAAGTTATGACAATTTAAAAGTATACACAGTGCAATAAGTCGCGCCCCCTATAAGTTACAACAAAACTGTGAGCTGATTTAGATTTCTCATCTCAGAAAACGCCTTAGCACCGAATCTTGTACAAATAGCACAATTATTAAGGAATCTATGTAAGAAGAACTAAAATAAAAGTATAATTTTGACACCCTGTATTTCAAAAATTACGAATTTTTGGTCTAAGGTAAATGGTCATATTTTCATCTCAGAAATCCTCTATGTACACGGAATACTGGGACACCCTGTATACAAAACTAATTTGTGACATATTTAACTCCATTTGTGTTTTTATTAAAATACTGTTTTATGTTTTAATTTTCGTTGTAAAAACAAATTAATTTTGAAAATAAAAAATGTTGAAATTTATATCTTTCGATATTATAATGAAAGCATGGTCTTTCAAATTTGGTGGAAAATTTTACTATGTACCTTGCTCTCTCGGCAGAATACTATTGACTACTGACTTGACTTTACTGTTGGTAATGTTAAATAAAGAATTTAGAAATTCATTAGTGAATCTTCAAATTGAGTTATTATTGGTGTTCGAAAATAGACCAAGAGGGCGACCCGAAATTTTGACCTCTCGACTAATCGTCTGCCTAGTTGTTCATTCTATCAGGCGAGTCAAATAAAGGCCATTACCGTTGATTTTGAGGCCCTCGTGCCCTGTAATGCCTAAATTGCTACATCTAAAAATGGACTGTCGTTTAACCACTTGAATTAAGTACCATAACATTTGTTGACACTAAAAAAGTCAAGCCTCCCAAAGGGCAGGAGTTCTTGAACTCGAAAAACGACCATTTGTGGCTGTAAAAAGCTTCGTCCGGTATTGGCGGCATCTGCCTTTTGCAGATTCCCTGTTCTTTTATCAAGAACAAATTAAATTTATTGATTTTATATGGTTAAATGGCAGTCCATTTTTGGATCGACGTTTTTTGGGCCCTAAAGCTGGGTTCGGTCTCGGCGGCGTCTGCAATTTGGGGTGCTCGACTTTTTTAGTGTCAACAAATGTTGTGACACTTGATTCAAGTGGTTAAACGACGGTCCATTTTCGGATGTAACATAGCATTGGGCACGTGGGCCACAAAGTCGACATTAGAATGAACAACTAGGCAGACGGTTAGTTGACAGATCAAAATTTCGGGTCACACTCTTGGTCTAAAAAACATAATAGGTAAAAAGGTACTAGCACTTGTGCAAAAGCGTATTAATTTGATTTTCTCATATTAGAAAATAATTTAATCCAAGTATTACTGTTATTATGTTTGTTGACACTAATAAAAAACATCTTTTTCAGATTCCTCTAGTCTAGAAATCCTGAAAGAGTAGTAAAACACGATATATATGAAAGCAATCCTTCTAACCCTCTCCCTTTTAACCACACCATAATTATGACATAAATTTGTTCATTATCTAACTAAAAACCAGGAAAAATTCTCAAAAGATTATTGCAACTACAGAATTTACCAACTTACGGTGCCTTTCACGCCATTCCCTGGAACCCATATATCATTTTTTCGACTGTTTTATTGTGTCAAGAGGCAAATACAAAAACAGATAGACAGATAGGCCGATAAACCGACAAACAGACAGTGATTTTCTTATTCAAAAATGCAACAGAAGTAAAAATAATTAAGTTGCATATTTTAAAGCAAAATTCCTAACTGATTTTTCTGAGAACAGATTTTCTCAATTTATTTTAAAAATTTAATTCCTTTGTTCAACGAAAAGTATAAATTATTGTAATTTCTTTTAGATAGGAATATTTATATCTACGGATCTTCGAATCGATAGGAGATAAAATCTTAAAAGATAAACGCCTGATATTCTTTTAGAATTTCATCAGGCATTATATTCACTGTATATAGTTTAAATTTATGAATCCAACTAAAATACTTGGCATGTAAGACCACGACTTACTTCATTTATTATTGTATATTTTTATGGTCTGTGAATTAAGGCTTTAATTTTGTCTAAAAGGAAAGTACTGTATTTGTGAAAAAATCACCGTCCGAGATTTTTGCCTTTTTTCACGTTTTACGGATCCTAGATCATGAACAACCTAATCCCTCATTTCTGTCGGTATGTTTGTTGGCACGATAGCTTTCGAATGAGATGAGATAACAATTTTAAACTTAGTGCATATATAATATCTAACGAGGGGATGAAATCTATAGTGTTTAACCGATATCGCTGCAGGGGAAGAAGATAGAGGTGGTGGGTTATATGTCCATTCCAGAGCTTTTAAAGAAATCCTTTATTTTTCAGTATTTAAAATTTTAATACGGAAAGGGGTGGAGGTCATTTAATATTGTATAGTTTCAATATAACTATGAAATTTTCCGGCTTTTCTGGTTTATGTAATGGATAAATTGATACTTATAGTTAAATATATAATAAATTGAATATATAATGGGTGTAACTATCGTAATATACATCGATTTTAGGGTCGAGAAATCTGAAAATTGTGTTACTTTTTCATTATTTTCAATTATATATTATTAAACATATAGAAGTTAATAAGAGAAAGATAAGAAGTTCCAGAGATTGCTTCATATATATCTTGTTATAACTTTTGAAGATAAGAATATGAAAATTTTGTGATTTTTTCATTGTTTTCAATTTTAACAGAAATAGTAAGTATAGAGAATTGGAAGATTTCAGATGTTTTATGTGTTTTCTGAGGCTGATATGTTACCATAAAGTTCTTAAAAATATCGACTGATACAACTTGGATTTAGTTATTCTTTACTGCTACGCAATTGCAAGGAAAATACTGAAAAAATAATCTACTAACGATATCTTGTTTAATTTTTATTGTGGTTTCATTATAATGCAGCGTAAAATGATACAAATATAAGTTTTTATAACTGCAATTCAAAATGGTCATTTTAATAAATAAAAGTTCTTGTGTCTTTTTTGAAAGTAGCGCTCTTTTTCTGGCATAACTATTGCTAATATTACTTGTCTCTCGATGGTTTAGGCGATAATTTATCCATTTTTGCAACGGCGATGTCGTTGAAAATTATGTAATTTATTATATAGTCTTGATGGGGCCTAAATTTAATTCAATATAATTCCGGATTAGAATTGACGCAAGAACTGAGGAAACCATCAGACCAGAATCGACGGACCTCAGTGCTGGTTAAATGAGCTACAGTATCTGAAACTACGGTTTTAAAGATTGTATACTAAGATCTGAATTCATGGAGAACCAAAACTTTTCTGGTACACATATGCAGGGTCAACAAGGCTTACAGGTCGAGCCATTACCGAAAGCTCTAAAGTCCGCGAGTTAATATTATATCATTTCAATAGCATTTTTGAGATATTTACAGGTTTTTTGGTTGATGTACTGGAAGGGGGAAATGGTGGGGTACGGGCTTTATTAGGTTACTTCTTATATATGGGCCATTCTTTTACAAACCGTAGACATATTTTGACTTCACATTTTTGATTTAGCTGAAAAATTGTTTATAGTTGTAAGCATGAAATTAGTGGACACATATATCGAGATTTTTTTTCCAAATGTATATTTTGTAAAATATGGATTCGTAGTCCACTAATCGGCAGCACATTAAAAATGCAATATCACTGGTTCTATTTATCGTATAAACTTCGTTCTTCAGCCATTTTATTGCTCTTTATATTGGCTCTCGCAAAATATAACCGTGGAATTTTTTGTTTGTTTAAAAAAATAATAATGAAACTGTTTAAATAATATTTTCATGCTTACCCCAACAAATCAAAAAAAAAAGTACCATTATATTTGCTTTGTTTTAATCTAAAAAGCCCATATTTTTGAAAAGTGGAGTCTCTATTAGATCGGAAAATATTAAATAATTTCGAGCGCTAGTCAGGCGGCGCGCATAGATTTCTAATGGAATCTCCTTCACGTTTGCGCCCATTCGTTGCTTTTGAAAGGTCATCCTTTTATATCAGTACTTCTGATATAATGATGAAAATTATATATACATTATCCAAAAAATGAACAAATAGAAAATGATCCTTACTATTAGACTAAATGTTCAAATGCCCACTTAGAAACTTGATTATGGAACACTGTAACAAAGACAACTGAAATAATTATTGAATACTGGAACAGAGACAGCTGAAATAAAAATTAAAAAAATTACATATTTTTCTGATGGAGCAAGAGCGTCATACAAAAACAAAAAAAATATATCAATCTCACTCATCATCTGAAAGATTTTGGTTTAGCTGCACTGACACATTTTTCCAACGTCCCATGGCAAGGGCGCGTGTGATGGCTTGGGCGGGACTATGAAACGGTAGGCTGATAGAACCAGCTTGCAAATACCAACAGAATTACTTGAATGGGCAACTGAGTCTCTTCCTAACATGTCATTGAAATTTGTAGAGAATAAACAATATATTGAAAAAGGAAAAAAATTAGAGGCAAGATTTAAGATGACTCTAACTATTATATATATATATATATATATATATATATATATATATATATATATATATATATATATATATATATATATATATATATATATATATATATATATATATATATATATATATATATATATATATATATATATATATATATATACTTAGTTTTTGAGTTTTCTTGGGAAGTTTTTAAGATTTATAAATAAGAAAAGTACTTCTTGAGATTACATTTGTTACAATACGTTTCAAAACCAAATTATTTTGTTCATCAGTTGTATTTATAACTAAAATAATATATGTATACATGAGCACATGGAACTTACTACAGAAATTAATAAAATTATGGACTTACCCAAAAAGGATTTTTCATTATTCATCAAACAAGTATCGAAAATTCTATTATTATACTGGTACTAACATATTAAGCGTCATACAAAACATTACTATCACTATTATTTAAATATACTGTTAATATAAAATAACATAAAAATTATTTCCATATTTCACTGTAAAAGACCGAACAACACGCATTCGATGTATCTCCATGAAGATGTGATTCGGTTTATTTTTAGAGTTCCGTACGGAACACTTATAAGATGACTTCGGTGTCTGTCTGTCCGTCTGTCTGTTTGTCTGTCTGTCACATCCGATTTTCTCCGAAACTTTTTGTCATAGAAAGTTGAAATTTGGTAATAATATAGGAATTGGTAGCCTCATCAGAGCCATGTAGTTTTGAAAGATAAATTTTGACCTAAGGGGTTAGTTCTGCGGGGTGAAATCGGAAGTGAAAAAAAAAATTTTACTAGGTCATCGAGTGTGAACGATAATCCGTTAGAACTCTATGTGCGCGGCGCGCGCCGTGTGACTCGTGCTCTAAATTATTTAATATTTTCCCACCTAACTTTTCAAATATATGAATTTTTTAGATTAAAATATAGTGAATATAATGGTATTTTTCGTTTTTATAAGTTGTGGGGGCAAGCATGAAAAAAATATTTAAACAATTTCATTGTTTTTATTTTTTATAAATAAACAATTACAAAATTCCACTGTCATACTTTGCGAAAGTCAACATAAAGAGCAATAAAATGGCGGAAAAACGAAGTTTATACGACAAATAGAACTGAAGATATTGCTTTTTTAAGGTGCCGCCGATTAGTGGACTACGATAATTTATAACATCCATATTTTTCAAAATACGCATTTGAAAAAAAATCCCGATACACGTGTCGACTAATTTCACGTATAAAAGCAATAAAAAAATTTTCAGACAAATCGAAAATATGAAGACTTTTTTTCCTCAAATCCGTAGGGTTTCTACAAGAATGACCCATGTGGTGTTATAGGTCTTTGAGAGTTCATGGAGTCGACGAATTTGAAAATTAAGTAATTTTTTCATTACTTTCAATTTTAATGGGAGAAGAGGTTAAAGAAGTGAAATAGACAATATGGTTTCAATAATATTATGGAAATTTTTCCAGGCTTTTGGTTGTGATAATTTTTAGCATAAATGTTTTTTACTACTCGTATATATAAATATGCAACATATAAGAGGTGAGAAAAGGAGTTAGCAGGGTGATTTCGTATTTATAGTGCTGAAGGTATTAGGCAGAATTCTTTCAGTACAGGGAGGAAACTTTAAATATTTTTTTGGCTATTTGCAATATTAATCTAGGTAGAGGGTATAAGGGGTGAGACTCGATGTTAATATAAAAATTTTGCCTGGTTTTTGGTTCGGATATTGTAAAAAAAATTAGCTAATCATTTATAGTAAAAGGTTGGTAAGGTGAAAAGAATGGGGTATAGGGTTAGAAGGGTGACTGTGTATACAGTAATACCCCGCTTAGCGCGACCCCGTTACGCGCGGTTTCACTATAACGCGAATTTCAAATTTCGCGCTCATGTAGTCATTAACTTCTCTATGGTCGCGGGGGGATCCCCGCTTTCTCTGAATATTCTCTTTGAAGAATTGGGAATTCCCTGTCCTTCGACTTTGTTCTATGGGGATTTCCTCGTTCGTTTCGTGTGTTCATTTGTTCCGTAATGTTAGTTCGGTCGGCTGGCAGTTTTGTTTTAATATTTATTGGAGATACATACATACATAATTTAACCCTACGTTAAAAATGCCGCCTGTAAAGAAAAAAGAGCGTAAAAGCGTCACTTTGGAATTGAAGATGAAAGTGTTAAGAAGAATGGAAAATGGAGGCAAAGCAACAATTGTTGGGAGAGATTTTGGACTCTCAGAATCGACTGTGAGAACGATTTATAAAAATCGGGAAAAAATTAAAATCTCCAGCGAAGGTTCAACACCTATAAGTGCAACAAAACTTTCTCGTTCGAGATCATCTATCTTAGAAAGAATGGAGAAATTACTGTCAGTCTGGATCGAAGATTTGAATAAGAAGAACACACCACTAAGTCAAGATCTCATATGCACAAAAGCAAAATCTTTGTATGAGATGCTGAAAACAAAAGAAGGAGAAGGGAGTGCCACTCCGACTTTTGCTGCCAGCAGAGGCTGGTTCCATCGGTTCAAGCAGCGTTCTAATCTTCACAATATCCACATAACAGGCGAGGCGGCCAGCGCGGACATTCAAGCTGCAGCTGAGTTTCCAGACAAGTTTCAAGACTTCGTTAGACGAGAGAAAATTCCTGCTTGTCTCATCTTCAATGTTGATGAGACCGCACTTTACTGGAAAAAAATGCCATCTCGAACATTCATTTCTAAGGAAGAACGTCAAGCCAGTGGTTTCAAAGCTGCGAAAGATCGACTAACACTTCTGCTGGGTGGTAATGCCACTGGTGATTTCAAACTGAAACCTTTACTAGTGTACCATTCAGAAACACCCCGTGCAATGCGAGGCACAGACAAGACAAGTCTACCAGTTGTGTGGCGATCAAACAGAAAGGCGTGGGTTACACGGGAAATTTTTCAAGAATGGTATTCTAATAGTTTTTGCCCATCAGTCAAATCATACTGTGACAGAAATGGGCTTGAACCTAAAGTTATATTACTCTTAGACAATGCCCCAGGACATCCAACCTCACTTGATACGCCCAGAGACTTAAAAGTGTACGTAAAGTTCCTTCCACCAAACACTACGTCAATATTACAACCTATGGACCAGGGAGCAATAGCAAACTTCAAAGCTTATTACCATCGCCGCACTTTTAGCCAACTAATTCATGAAACTGACGGGGAAGGAAGACAGTCTATGCGAGAGTGGTGGAAGTCATACAACATTATGAAGTCTATTCACAACATAGAAGAGGCTTGGAAGGAAGTTAAAATGAGTTGTATGAATGGGGTGTGGCGTAATCTTTGGCCAGATTTAGTGGAAGCACCTAGAAGAATTGTCCAGATGCAGAGACAAGTGCTTGAAGACATTGCTGCAATGATTGAGGGGTCTGAACTTGAAGATGTCACGGTAGAAGATCTCGTAGAACTTGTAGCAACGCACGACGATCCTATTAGCAATGAAGATCTGATCGAGTTACAGAATAATCCTATCTACGATGAGGAAGAACAAGTAGAAGAGAAAGTTTTATCTTCAGGGGAAATACAAAATGCACTTTCAAAAATTTATTCAGGTTTGGACATATTGCAGAGTATAGACAATAATGATGACCGTGTCTTGACCGTGTGTCAAACAATTAAAAACAGTGTTGGGTGTTATGAACGTATTTTACAAGAACGTAAACAAAACGTTACCCAAAAGACAATAGATGTATTTTTCCGTAAAAAATAAGAGTATGTATTGCATAAAGTGTTCTTAGAATTAAAGTGATTGATTAAAATGATTTGTATTTTTTTGTATTAAATTTTGACTATGTTTAATCATAAACCTCGATATACGCGAATTTCAGTTAACGCGATTTTTTTCGGAACGTATCCCTCGCGTAAAGCGGGGTATTACTGTATATCATAATATAGTTCTATTTCAGTTTTCTTTCTCTTTCATTATTCCCAATTTTAACAGAAATAATATATACACGAGATTGAGATTTGAGATCTGGTTACAGAGCAACCTAAAAAATGTCAAGTTGATTATAGAATGAGTTTTAGAGATACAAACAGTTAAACTGGCAGAAATTTACTTACCTTTGGCACAGTAGGTAGATTATTGTTTTTACGTCCCTTGTTAAAAAGAAGCAATTACCTCCTGCAATTTTTGCTTTTTTCATGTTTTAGTATTCTTAGATCGCGAAAAATATATATTCCTATTTCTATCGATTTGTCTATCCAACTATTAGGCTGTCGGTCTGTCGATCTGTTGGTATCATAATATCGAAACAGAATGATGTTATAGTATTTGAAATAGGGATGAAACTTATAGTTTTTGAGCGATATCGATTAAAAAAGATAGGGGAAAGGGGTGAGAGTCAATATGTTATGTGATTTTAGTCATATTATGAAAATTCACTTTCTCTTTATTTGAGAAAGTCCAATTCAGTACTTAATTTAGAATAAAATGTTTGTAAGGAAAGTACTGGGCAAATTATATAACCAATTTTTTTAACTGAAGAAGTGCAGTATTTAGTGTTTGTTACTGAGACGTAGAAATTTAGTAACACCTAAGTAGTACGATTTTTTTATTGGAAAGAATAAAAATTTATATTTTGTTCTAAGATTATCCTTTTTATGAGAAATATTTACAAAAATATCTATAAAAAAATATTTTGGTTTAATGTTCTGATCTGGCTACAGTTTTTGTTGTTTTCTAATTCTATTGTCTAAAAAATATATTTATAATTAAATATAATGTTATTAAAAACTGAAGATTTGACAACAATGTTAATAGGGTTTTCACAAGGGCTGGTAAATAGAACTTTTATGAAATTTTAAAAATGTACCAACTTAAAAAAAAAATGTAGTGAATGTTTTTTTACTTGACCCAGAAATATAATAAACGATTTTCAGAATACTCTGTATCGATATTTCATTTTCCTCGAGAGTTAATGTGCCAATATTTCCTAAAGCAAGAGAAATAAAAATTTTCTCATCGCAATTGGAAATACAACAATCGTAACACGTAGGCTGAAAAGTTTTTGGTCTAGCTACTTAAAACACTTTTTTTTGCAAAATTCGACTTCATTCATCAACATAGTCTCCCTCAAGAGCGATACAATCAGTCCAACGCTTTTCTAACATTTCTTTACCTTTTTTGTAGAAGGATTTGTCTTTGCCTTCAAAATAAGCCTCAGTTTCGGTGATAAGATAATAGTCGCTGGGGGCTAAATCTGGAGAATACGGTGAATGAGGAAGCAATTCGAACTTCAATTTATGTAATTTTACCATCGTAACCATTGACTCGTCGCACGGTGCATTGTCTTGATGAAAGAGCACTTTTTCCTTGTTCAATTGGGGCCGTTTCTTTGCGATTTCAACCTTCAAACGCTGGTACTTTATACAAAATTCGCTATTGATGGTTTTTTCCCTTCTTAGCATAGTCGATGAAAATTATTCCATGCGCATCCCAAAATACAGAGGCCAAAACTTTCCCAGCCGACTGTTGTGTCTTTGGTCGCTTCGGGCGGCTAGCTGCTGTCTACACAGCTGACTGCCGATTTGATTCAGATGGGCGATGGTGGATCCATGTTTTATCCGTTGTCACAAATCGCATGAAAAAATCCTTTTCGTTGCGCTTAAACAGGTCCAAATAGCGCTCAGAACAATCAACAAGTTGTTGTTTTTTGTCCAGTGTGAGTAAACGCGGTACCCATTTCGAACAGAGCTTTCTCATGCCCAAATGTTCGTGCAAAATATGACCAATACGTTCTTTTGATATCTTTAGCGTATCAGCTATCTCACGCAATTTCACTTTACGGTCATCCAAAACAATTTTGTGGATTTTTTTGATGTTTTCTAGCATAATCACCGCATTTGGGCGTTTAAATTCAGCATATCAGTGAATGATAACTGATTTTCCAGAGAAGAGAGAGAGCCCCCGTAACACTTATCAAGCCACTGCTTTGCATGAACGGTATTTTTTCCCATCAAAAAACAGTGTTTAATGAACACACGAAATTAGATTTTTTTCATAGTTTTGAAAATATCAAAAGTAGCGTCACTAAAACCACTGTAACTTGTAAACTAATCATCGAAATGTCATGAAATTTTTATACGTTTCGTTTGAAGATTGGTACTTCCTAAAAATCATATGGATTTTTTGAAAAGGGCTACATCTATGTGTCAGACCAAAAACTTTTCAGCCTACGTGTTAAGAGTGTGTTCAAGTTATTTTTAATGAAATATATTGATAATGAATATTAATAAGGTGTTTTTAGTATGTTATTTTTCGTCCCAAAATTCTATTACATAATGTTTTCTTTTCTAACAATTCATATAAAGATTTCTTGGATCATTGTACTTAATATATGTTAGACAAACAGGAAAGCAATAAGTCAAGAGCGAATCTGAAAGAAAACCAAACTCACTTGTTCGTCCGATTGATTTCTCGTTCCCAGGGGCTCTGCCAAATACAGATCTAGACGTCAGACAATATACAAGGCGTTTATTATTTTGCAAGTCATTTAAATCTTCTATTATAGCACATTTGTTAAACAAGTCAGATAGTGTTTAGATAACACATATCTGAGAATTCTTGCAGCAAATTTCAATATTTTAATTACCTGTCTACAACCAGGGAGTAAAATTTTATTTAGAAATCCGAAATTCTGGGATTCAGGATAGTTGTGCTGCAACAACATCATGCTTAACTGAAAATAGTGCAGTTGCCCCATGCAAATTGGAATCAAAATTTGTTATGTAATATAACGGGCGGCCATAGCATAGTTAAGGTGCCGGCAAAGGTGAGAGGGTCGCCTACGTCCGTATCAGATATGGCACCTCAAGAAGAATATAATGTAAAAATATTTCACACTTTTATTCTAAATTTAAAAACAAATCGTCGTAAAAATTGGAGTATCAATTATAAGTTATAATAGTAGTTTTTAAGTAGGATGTGTTTTTATGTTAAATGTGGGAATCCTGGAAATTCGATAGTAGATTTCATAATACTAACAACGTCATTTTCAAAAACAAATAATAAGTTACTTAAATCGTCGAGATAGGAAATTAAAAGTTATTTTTAGTCTCCCGTACGGAACACTCATGGCATCGCTTCGGTGTTTGCATCTTACTCCCTATTTTCTCCGAAACTATTTGACATATAAAGTTGAAATTTGGCACAAATATAGGAATTGTGGCCCAATCAGAGCCGTCTGAAGGCTTGACTTAAGGAGTTAGTTTTGGGGGGGTGAAATCGGAAGTAAAAACAAAATTACCAGGTCATCGAGTGTCAAATGAAAGCTTGTGAAACCACGAGTTGCAAAATATATATGAAGTAATACATAGAAAGTTTTTGGTCTGACACATAGATGTCGCCGTTTTCAAAAAATCCATATGATTTTTAGGAAGTACCAACCTTCAAACGATACGTGTCAAAATTTCATGACATTTCGACGATTAGTTATAGTAGTTTTAGTGACGCTACTTTTGATATTTTCAAAACAATGGAAAAAAACGAATTTCGTGTGTTGATTAAACACTGTTTTTTGATGGGAAAAAAATACCTTTCAAGCAAAGCAATGGCTTGATAAGTGTTACAAGGACTCTGCCCCTGGAAAATCATGCATCATTTAATGATATGCTAAATTTAAACGCGGTTGTACAGATACAAATGATGCTGAACGCTCTGGACGCCCAAATGAGGTGGTTACACCGGAAAACATCAAAGAAATTCACAAAACTGTTTTGGATAACCGTAAAGTGAAATTGCGTGAGATAGGTGACACCCTAAAGATATTAAAAGAACGTGTTGGTTTTTTTTTTGCATGAACATTTGGGCATGAGAAAGCTCTGTTCGAAATGGGTACCGCGTTTGTTCACAGTGGACCAAAAACAACAACGTGTTGATGACTCTGAGCGCTGCTTGGACCGGGTTAAGCGCAATAAAAAGGAATATTTTCATGCAATTTGTGACAATGGATGAAACATGGATCCACCACTACACACCGGAATCAAATCGGCAGTCAGCTGTGTTGACAACAGCCGGTGAAAGCCGCCCGAAGCGATCAAAGAACAGTCGGCTGGAATGGTTTTGGCCTCTGTATTTGGCGATGCGCATGGAATAATTTTCATCGACTATGCTGAGAAGGAAAAAACCATTAATAGCGAATATTATATAAAGTTATTGGTGCCTTTGAAGGCAGAAATCGTAAAGAAACAGCCCCAAATAAACAAGAAAAAAGTGCTCTTTCATCAAGACAATGCACCGTGTCACAAGTCAATGGTTACGATGGCAAAATTGCATGAACTGAAATTGGAATTGCTTCCTCACCCACCGTATTCTCCAGATTTGGCCCCCAGCGACTATTATTTACTCGCAGACCTCAAAAAATGCTGAGGAGACTATATTGATGAATAAAGTCGAATTTTTCAAAAAAATATGTTTTAAATGGCTAGGCCAAAAACTGTTCAGCCTACGTGTTAATACTTGCGCACACTTTTCTTTGTATTATTTTTAAGAAATGGGCAAACATCTTTGTCCCCCCCGTTTTATCTCGAAAAGTACTGATCAAAAAATTTTGAAAAAATCCTGGAATAGTCTTCATAGATCTAGAGTGTAGATTGAGCGAAAATTGTCGCGAGTGTATTACGTTGGATAATTTATATGGTATAAAAAAAGTCAAGTGCCTTGACAATATGGTGGACGTGTCTTTAATATACTTTTCATTATATTACTGATACCGAGTCGCACGTCGCTCTAATATAATTTTATTTTATTTGTTTATACAACAAATATTTAGGTAGTCAATATTGGTTTTAAACTTTTATTACTACATTTTAAATTAAACTAGATTGATTTATTGGCTATTAGGTAACTAAGAACTATTATACATTATCGACCAAGAAAAAACGTGAAAATACATATTGGATCTTAAGATATATACATGGCAGGGACCTAATTAACTCAACAAGGTAAGGATTTTATTTTATTTTCAAAAGTAAGCAAGGTACGGAACACTAATTGCGCAAGTCCAACTGGCACTTGAACGGGTTTTTATTTTCTGTTTAAAATAACAAACTCACAGCCATTATCAGAAAAACTGAAAATTATTATATTAAATGAGTGGAGTACACAGCTTTCAGGTTTGTTGGATAATAACAGGTAATTTAATGAAACTATTTTTCCATTTTTTTAATAAAAATAACTGTTTTCCTTGAACTCAATTTGCAACACTAAAATTTGAGAATTATTGAGAAAGTAAATCTGGTAATAACATAAAAATAACTAAAAATTTAAAATTTTCGTAACACGTAAAAAAAATCTGAAAATATAGATATGCATCGTTTTGTTTTCGATTCCTATTAAGTCGTCGTCTATGCCCCTATGAAAACAATGTAATCTCTGGTATACGAGCTTGTATTAATTTTATTTCCTTGTACAAAAAATACGTATTTGTCTAAACTCATTAACGTCCCTTAACTCAGAACTACGTATCGGTAAAAATTATTAATTATTAAATGAATGGTTAATTCATGTGTTTTCAACAGTCTTTTTATTATACATTTTAAGACGTTACAAAGGTTTTGCCTATTTGGTAATAAGTTTTGCAAATACGATGAACTGAATAGTACACCCATTTAGAATTGACCTTACGGCTGGCTGATGTTCTGCCTGAAGGGGTAGCTTAACCTTGCGTATATTAATGTTTTGTTTTGTCATTTCCGCCGCGTGCTTTAACGAGAGTTAGGTTTTTGTGGCTTATGTGAAGAAGACTTGCATGGGTTAAGCTTCCTGTTTGGTGGAAAAAATAGTGCTATAAAAAACCCAGCTCGATTTTTATCAGGTACTACTACAGGTTTTACTTCCTTTGCAATTTAGTTATATCTAGATACCAATGGGTCAGTTAGAGAAATTGATACACTATCAAAAAGAAAGTAAGGTTACATATTGCCTCGACAGCTTTTTATATCTGCGAAGAGGCATAGGGCATAAGGAGGTATCTCAACAAATTGCTAAAATTCTTCACCACCTCTCTTGCAAACAATCAAGAAGAATTAGTGCATATCATATGGTTAATAGAAAATAAAGACTACTTAATATATCTAAAACTAAATAGATATGTAGTACAATAATCATCCATACATAAGCAAATTAGATGACTACGCACTAATTATAAAAACGTATATTTTAGCTATCGAATACAAGTACAGTAAAAAAATAAATAGAGTAGAGAAGAAATTTCACAAATATTTACTTGAAAGATTTTTAAAAAATCTGAAAAACTACGAGATTTCTAAAAAGTTTAAAGAACCGTTTAGAATTCTCAGTATTAATTTATGGGTGTGATGATATGAATATTATTTTAAGAGAGCTCAAAATATAAAAACAAAATCGGAAATAGCGAAAAATATTTGGGTACCTTATTAGGAGATATCCAGACAACATGGAGATATTAATATCAGGTATACAAGTATGAAAAGCGGATTTTTTTTTCTAAAAAAACATGTTAAATTCGGAAGAATGATAAAAAGTGCTTTATTCAAAGTACGCTCCATCGCATGTTATACATTTTTCCCATCTTTAGGGCAATTTGTGAATACCTCGCCAGTAAAAACCTTCCCCTTTTGCTGCGAAGACATTTTTTCACATCTTCGTAAGAACCAAAGCACTGAACAGCAAGTGCGGGACCCATCGATGCAAACAAGTGGTAATCGGAAGCAGCCAAGTCTGGTGAGTAAGCCGCATGGGGTAGAACTTCCCAGCTTAGTGCTTCCAACGTGTCGCGAACTGGTTTTGCCGTATGTGATGGAGCATTGTCATGAAGAAAAATGACTTTGTGTTGCCTCTTTCGGCATTCTGGCCTTTTTTCAAGCAGCAAATCGGTCAATTGTTTTTGGTAACGTTTAGTCTTAACCGTTTCCCCCAGGTTTTAACAGCTCATAATAGACCACCAAACCCAGAGCATCGTCTTTCTGCCAAAGCGATTCAGTCTTGCGGTCGATGTGGACGGTGCGCCTGGGTCTACCCATGACTTTTTGCGCTTGGGATTCTCAAAATAAATCCATTTGTCATCCCCTGTAACTATACGATGTAAAAACGACTGTTGATGACACAACAAAATGGCGCAGTGTCAAATCTTTATAGTACAAACTGCATTGGTGCACCATCTGAAATCCGCATTTCATACTTGTACACCTGGTAATGTTAAGAAATATGTAAAGATGCAGGCTGCGAGGAACATCTCGAACAAAAGGAATTTACTAAATTACTGAAGTCTGCAAAATACCACTCCGCCATCTCAGTTATGAAGAAAAGGAAGGAGAGAGAAAAAGAGAAAAAACAGAAAAGGTGAAAGTTGGTTTCTTCAGATATAAAATAAAAGTTCTAAACAAACTTGGGGAGGAATAAGAAACAAATATCTATTCGGAGATGATTATTAGTAGTAGGTAAAAATAGATTCTGTTATCAAGCTTCCTTGCTCTTTTCCGAGGTCGAAACAAAAACCCATGATATAAAATGAAGAGATAAAAATTAAGATAAGAAAGTTGGAAGTTGGGGCTCGTTTCGCGAGAATATTCTGATTGTAATAAAATATAATTTAGTTTAAAGTTCTGAATGGTAAGTATTTTTGCCTTTGACGCGTTCAAAATAGTAATATACCTTTATTCTGTTGAGAAATTTCGCTAATAAAGCATGTAAGAATTATTGTAAGAGTATGGGATTTATTTTTATATCTCCAAATGCAGACATTTAAACTTTAAGTCGTAAATATTCTATTTCTTTTTCGTAAAAATAAGTTATGCATTTTTTCACGTTGGTAATGGTTAGATATTAAAAATGTAGTTAGATTTTAGGCTCTAGATAGAGGGTTTTCAGTAATGTTAATTTATAAATTTAGCCTTAATGTTCTATGATCAGCTAGCACGCTATTACATGCCAATACAAGTTCAGATTGAAGAGTAGTTATGCCATCATTCGACAGCATGGACTAACCTGGCTAGATAGTTAAGGTGAACGTTAATTTTTTTTTATCAACGTTTAAAATAAGTTTAAATTATCAACTGAATTCGTCAATCAAATTTTGCTCTTGTTACATAAAAAAAGCCTATTAAACGTCATCTTCTATTTACGATGACAATTTACCCAGTTAAAATCACGAATTACGACATACCCTAGGGCACGTTTGAATATAAATGCAGACAAAGATAAACTAAATTACGTTGTAATTTAAGCTCATTATTTTAACCCCAAGCATGCCAAAGCTCTAACTTGTTCGGACGATTATACACAGTTTGTTAATTATGATTATTGCTATGACTAAATAAATCTAGATAAGGAAATTACATCTCTTGCTCTCTAAAATGTTACCTAAAATATAGTGCCTTCATTTCAAAACTGATAATCTAGCATGTTTGACCAACGACCTACAATGATGCGTATATTTAAGTTTTTACAAACGACTACTAGATGGCGCCATTGAGATGTGACAATACCACTGTTGTAAAATTTTTTATTTGTACGAGCCGAAAACTAAGCAACAATCACTGTTTATGTGTTCCAAGATGAACCGAATCCAACAAAAGTGGATCGTTCGCGAAGCACTTCTAAGAAAATGATCGCTTGTTTCTTTAATTATACTGGACCTGCCGAAACAATTGCTTTAGAGGAGCGAGGAATAGTTAATGCTGAATGGTATTCAACAATTTGTGCGCCATCATGACAATACCAGCTCTCACACAGCACGTCAAACAATTGATTATTTGACGGAGAAAAACATCGAATTAATGTCTTATTGTCCATATTCACTAACGACAAACAACTTCTTTTTGTTCCCACTTCAAGAAGCTGTTGAATCCTTCTAAAACCATGTTTTTGAGGTACCAACTTCAGAGTGGAAAAAATGTTTCGAGAATAAGTTCAAACTCATGCAAAAGTGTATAAATCTTAAAGGCGAATATTTTGAGAAACACTAAAACCATTTGTACCAAAATTTTTTTTTTCTTTCATTGTTTTTGTAAAAACTTAAAAGGTAATCCTCGTAAAACGGTAAAGTGCAAATTGGTTGCAATTAGTGTTTCGTAATGTGAATGCCTTTGAAATAATTTTTTTTTACAGAAGTATAAAATGATCAGCGACTTTACAAAATACAGCACAAATGAGTTTTCAATAAAAGAGTTAAGAGCCCAAATTATAAACATGTCTAGTCAGATACTGACTCAGCAAGCTAAACAGATCAACCAGAATAAGACAAAAAATTTATTGTGACATATCTTAAGATCCAATATCTATTGTCACGTTTCTTCTTAGTCAATAATGTATAATAGTTATAACATATTAGCTTCCTAATAGTAATGCTTAAAACAGTAGCTATCAGTCCCGGTTCAATTTACAACTTTCGACGAAATAAACCTTTACCATTGTGGCGGTCAAATATTTTTTTTTAATACCAGATAAATTACCAAACGTAATGCACTCATGATAATTTGGGCGTTTTTTGGCCATTCTTTTTAAAAACTATAAAGAAAAATATGCACAAGTATTGCATTGAACTCGTTTTCAAAAGCTTTCATTTGACACCCCACTCGATGGCCTGCTATTTTTTTTTCCTTTCCGATTACACCTCCCAAAACTAACCCCTTAAGTCAAAACTACACGGCCCTCATTAGGTCATCAATTCCTATATTAGTACTAAATTTCAACTTTCTATGTCAAATAGTTTCGGAGAAAATTGGACATGGCAAACAGACAGACGGATACCGAAGTGATCTCAAAAGTGTTTCGTACGGAGTACTAAATATGAGCTCTTTATCTTGTCTGTGATAAAAGTTACTTAAAACTTACATACATATATACTGTGCTGTATCGGCCCAGTTAAATTTTGTTTTGAATTAAAACCTAAACAAACGACTATGCTGTCATGAACCGAGAACTTGAGAAATTGTGGTTGTATATTTCTTTTGTAGAAATTGGATATTAAAGCAAGGACTTCGGTTTCTCTTACACTGATGTGTCGTGTACTGTACAATTCGTTTATTTTTTATATATTTTTTATGTTCCTTAATTGTAGTGTATATTAATTGCCTAATTTCGCGCTTGTATACGGTACAAAAAGATTAGGTAATTTTATAAATATTTAGTTTACAGAGGAATTGTATCCTATTGCAATCTGAAGCAGTGGTTAATGTTGGACCTTTTAAGTAAGATGGTTATTTCGTTTATAGACCCGTGTATGTAGGTTGAAACTCTACTACCTACAGTGGGCCTTATTACAATTTTGTATGGAATGGTTTTTAAAGATATTAAAGGGATATCTAACATCACCACTGTACATATTTTGAAGTTTTAATAAGCTTACCTGTTTCTGATGAGTTGGAATGCTTATTACCAATTGAAGGAGCTCTAAATTCTGAAACTGATCAGTTTATTGAATTTTTTTAGATGTTAAATTAGAGAAGTTGAATAAGTTTGTAATTTGTTTCTCAATTTTACTGACTGAATCGGTTTGAGTAACCCTGTAGGTCTTGTTCATTTAACAGTTTATTTATCACCTCCTTATTTCAAGACTACTGTCCCAGTTTCCCTGTATACCGAAATAACTAATATCAATAAGCTATTTGATGACTGGTTGGCTCAGCTTGGCTCTAGGCGATAATCAAAATTAACCTACATCGACTAGCTGTACTTAGATGGGATTGCCTAGTGCTGCTGTTACACAGGCAGGTAATATAGAGATATTAATTGTAATAGTTCCCACTGCCGTGTTATTTTAAAATTGCCGTGAAATTTTATGTTATATCTCGGCACCTGGACAACGTTGAAGTTTAATATAATATCCCTGCCTATATGTCCATGATATAGGAAACGTTTATCTCTACGGAGGCCAGGACGTAAACGATAAACGATGTCATTTAATTAATGCATTTCTCTAGGCTTAACCTCAATTAACTTCAATTAACCGGAACTGACGAGTTAATGAGGGTACTTTATGTGAAGATTATGGTATGAATACACGTTTAGATGCCTCTTTGTATCATTTGTTTTTAGTGTTCGGAACGGAATACTTATGGGACCATTTCGGTGTCCGTCTGTTATACCAGATTTTCTCTGAAAAAAAATTGAAATTTGGCACAAATATAGGAATTAATGGCCCGATTAGAGTCGTCTAGTTTTGAAAGTTAAATTTTGACTTAAGGGGTTAGCTTATAGGGGGAACTGGAAAAAAAAATTCTAAGGTTATCGAGTGGGGTGTCAAAAGAAAGCTTGTGAAAATACGAGCTCAAAAATATGTCTGATGTAATACTCGTGCAAACTTTTCTTCTTCTATTATTTTTAAAAAATGGCCAGAAATCTCTGTTTTTCTTATCGCACTGATTAAAAAATTTTGAAAAAATTCTGGAATAATCTCCATAAAGTGTATATTGAGCCAAAATTATTACGAGGGCATTACGGTTGATAATTTATCTGGAATAAAAAAACTATTTGTCTTGAAAATATGGTGAAGGTTTTTTTCGTCGAAAGTTGTGAGTTTAACTGGGATTAAGGGCTAGAAAATACCAATACGTATTCAGTGCAATCAGTAATATACTCATATCCTTTTCAGTATATTACTATATTTGGCCAATCACAGATAAAATAAATTTCAATGATTACTGGTGACTAACGTATAGGTACTGAGACAAAATAATTTTGTTTTATTTGTTTATAATTAAACAAATATTTAAGTAGTAAATATTTGCTTTAAACTTTTACTACTAGATTCAAGATTGAGCTAGCTAGAAGAAAAAAAGTGAAAATACCTAATTATCTTAGCCCAGGTAAGGATTTTAATTTATTTTAAAGGCAATCACCGTACAAAATACTAATTGCGCAAGTACGACCTGCACTTGACCGGTTTTTTTTTTAAATCAAATGTCCCAAAGTGTTACTTTTTTGGTAGCAGTACTTCTAGAAAAAATGGCACCAACTGATGTAAGTTTCCATTATAAATCTTATATTATCTAATATTGATGAAAGTACAAGGCAGCGTAAATGTTTAATTAGTGAAATCTTTTATTAAATTTGACTTAAAAAGAATAATTTGCAACATTCAATAATTCTAGCTTGTCTCACTATGTCTTCGTTCATTCATCATATTGTGGCTGCCCGAGGCTCCGTGGCTTAGTAACATGTGGGCTGAAAAGTTTTTGGTCTAGCTACTTAAAACACATTTTTCTTGCAAAATTTGACTTTATTCATCAATATAGTCTCGTTTAACAGTAATACAATCAGTCCAATGTTTTTTCTAATATTTCCATACCTATCTTGTAGAAGGATTTGTCTTTGCCTTCAAAATACGCATCAGTTTCGGCAATAACTTCTTCACTGGAGCCAAATCTTTCACGCGAGCATTTTTTTGAGGCCGACGAATAGCTAATAGTCGCCCCCCAGCAAATCTGGAGAATACGGTGGATGACGAAGCAATTCAAATTTCAATTCATGCAATTTTGCCATTATAACCATTGACGGTGCATAGTCTTGATGAAAGAGCACTTTTTTCTTGTTCATTTGGAGCCGTTTCTTTGCGATTTCTGCCTTTAAACGCACCAAAAACTTTATATAAAATTCGTTATTGATGGTTTTTCCCTTCTCAGCATAGTTTATCCCAAAATACAGAGGCTAAAGCTTCCCAGCCGACTGTTATGTCTTTGGTCGCTTCGGGCAACTTTCACCGGCTGCTGTCCACTCAGCTGACTGCCGATTTGATTCCGGTGTGTAGAAGTGGATTCATGTTGCATCCATTGTCACATATCGCATGAAAAAATCGTTCTCATTGCGCTTAAACAGGTCCAAACAGCGGTCAGAACCATCAACACGTTGTTGTTTTCTGTCCACTGTGAGCAAACGCGGTACCCATTTCGAACAGAGCTTTCTCATGCCCAAAAGTTCATGGAAAATATGACCGACATGTTCTTTTGATATCTTTAGGGTGTCAGCTATCTCATGCAATTTCATTTTACGGGCATCTAAGACAATTTTGTGGATTTTTTTTGATGTTTTCCGGTGTAACCACCTCATTTGGGCGTCCAGAGCGTTTAGCATTATTTGCCTCTGTACGACCGCGTTTAAATTCAGTATACCAGTAAATGATGAGTGATTTTTTAGGGGCAGACTCTCCGTAACACTTATCAAGTCATTGCTTTGCTTGAAGGGTATTTTTTCTCTTTAGAAAACAGTGTTTAATCAATACACGAAATTCGATTTTTTCCATTGTTTTGAAAATATTAAAAATAGCGTCACTAAAATCACTGCAACTTGTAAATTAATGTCATGCAATTTTGGCACGTATTGTTTGAGGGTTGGTACATCCTAAAAATCATATGGATTCTTTGAAGAGGGTGACATCTATGTGACCAGACCAAAAACTTTTCAGCCTAAGTATTGCTTGCTTGCGGTGCAGAAGGTCTCGGGTACCAATCCCGGCAGGTCACAGTATACTTATTCATTAACTTATTCAAGTATATTTGGCCTGGTCACGTACATAGGTAGTAGTTGTTGGCAGAAATGCAATAACGCCCGTGGCAGCACTACTACGTTGTCGAAAAGGTGCTGTGAAATACAAAAAGGTATGTTCCGGCAGTTGGCCAACGTTGGCGGGTATTACGACATCCTCGCCGTTATCCTTAGGATATAAAAAAGGGTGAAAAAATTCAGGCGGGGAGGTCAACGATAAAAAAAAATCATGACTAAAGTTCAAACTATGTCAGCATCACCAGGAGCGGTGATTGACTCAGTCAGTAAAGGACTAAGTTAATTATCGATCCTAATGATGTAAACATTATAAGCGAATGCGTGTCGAGCATATAAACGAAGTGTTTGGTGTAGTGTACTGTGTAGTACCATTGTGCCGAAGATTCCAAAATACAAAGAAGACTAAATTAATATTAGAAATTACATGTTTCAGCTCTTGCTGTCAGACTTCTCTGAACTTGTATTTTAAATGAAAAAACTGTATTAAGCTTCATGTTATTTATTTTGGGCTTGTGATAAGAAGTAATTGAGAAACTATGGATATATAATTCATGAAATATAGAAGAACGGACACCAAGAGGCAGATCCCAAACACATGAGATCGATCAAGTCACAAGAGTCTGCAAAATATGAATATTCCATCTTATTAAAATGACTAGAGTGTAGTAGTGGGTAGGTCATATATGAGAGGGACAGGGAGAGAGAGAAAACAGGAAAAACTTTATTTTTTTCTAAATATTGCATAAACATCTCTCGATGCAAAAAATATATAGAGGTTATATTAAAGCAAGTAAATGGAAGTTAAAATTCTCATTTCTATGTGACACAATAACGGCAATTTCAAATTTTCTTATGTTTTTCAAAAAGCAATTTCGTCAGTTATACACTTTTATCTAGAATAAGATTTACATGCCACCATAAGGTGCAGACTTTTAGACCGACACTGTCGAATTGTTAATAATATGAAAATATTAAAAAATAAATAAAAACTTTGTATTTTTATTTAGCATCATTAGAGACCGGATTATATGCATTTGCATATTTTCATATGCATTTGCATATTTAGACCATTCTCACCGATTATTGCATATTTTACCCAAAATCTTGTAATGATGCATATTTTCCATATATTTACAATATTTCTCGGTATTACTAGGCAATTGAATTGCTCAGGGTATTGTTAATGTAGCCGTCTGGAAACGATCTTATCGCCGAGACATTACCTGCAATAGTCTAAACATCGATTAGGTTATAGTGCCAAGGAAATACCCAAAATTACGACGAAAAAACTCGAGGTTTGGCGTTGACCGAATCAATTCAGTTAATGAATAAAATCCGTCAAATGTATTTCTGCGTAGAGTTAAAGAAAAGTTTGAAAACATTTTGTGCAATAATCCAGGCTTTAAACCTTTGTATCAACTTGATAGTTTTATTAATGGGACGGGTGAACTTTTGCCAGAAACAATAAATGCTAACATAGCATCCAAATTCAAATACTGCCCAGTTACCTCAGTGGATGTGGAACGGTCTTTTTTCACTTATAAAAATATTTTAAGTGATCGAAGACACAATCTTACTACCCAACATTTGGACCAATACCTTATTGTTTACGTGTACAAGAATACAAATGTTAATTTTAAAAAATGTTAAATAATTGTTAATTAAATTTAAACATCGTCGATAACTTGTTAATTTTATGCTGATTTTGAAATAAGAAACTAAAAATTACTACTTTTATTATTATTTAATAATGCATATTTTGACCCTTTTCATGCATATTTTAAGCATTTTTCATGCATACTTGCATGCATATTTCAAGATTTCTATGTTGCATATAATCCAGTCTCTAATCATCATCACTAAAGAGTATGGCGTTTGGCAATGGCTATAATAATTATAACGAAAACAGATGCAGTCAAGACAAAATTAGATTTAGCTACTTGTACTTTATGTGAGCAGGTTGATTTCCATTACCTAGAGTTATTTAAAATAGGTATGTACGAAACGCTTATTACGCTGATTTTTAAAAATTCTTACTGAGGAATTAGGCCTAGACCTCATTAATTGGTTAAAATTTTCTATAAAGTAAAACAGATACTCGCGAGTTAGTGATTAACATGTAGCGGGATTCTATGTTAAGTAATATTTTATAGTCCCCTTCAACTATAGAAACTTATTTTTAAAGGCGATAATACATAAAAATGTTATAGTGCGTTATTCTTTATATTCCAAGTAAAGGTCAAAATTTTGAGTCAAGTTTATCAAAAATTACTTCTTCCTTCTATAAGTAAGACATTTTTGTTGTATTATTTTGAGAAAGGGTTTAATTTGTTAAAATATAAAGATAAAAGAGGGTTTCTTTCTTGAAAACTTCCCTTTTTAAATAATTATTATTTACGTAAACTTTTTATTGAACCTACAGCATACTCAAAACAAATAAAAAAATGTTCTATATAAGAACCAATAATTGGAATTACAAGTTCTACAAATGCTAGCGCACCGGCTGCCGCTACAAACAAAATTGTAATATTGTTTGTGTTTTTCTCTTTTTTTTTTTCATTTTAATATAAGATTTTTGTGCCAAATATGTGCCTGTTCCAGACATTCTCGTCGACTTCAATACAAACACTGAGAACAAGACGGCATACGTGATATTGACTTGGAAATCGTTTTCTTTTTAAGCCCATGTGAATGTAAGATCTGTCTGTTCGCGGAACTCGATTTAAGCACGCCTTAAAATGCTATTGAACAAATCATGCGAAAGAATTGCTAAATTTATTGAAGTAAATTATTTATGTGATTATTTTTAAAGTTTCACTAATAAAACCCTTTTTAACACGAAAAATACTTACATATTTATGATCTATTATAATAATAACTTTGAATCTCTGAGTTACAATATTTAGGAATTTCTTCAAAACCTCTATAACTATGATACAGATATAGTTAAAAACTAAACAATGAATACTCTTTACTTACTTTATTAAAAGCGAATGTTAATATTTAAGAATTGCTGCATAAAAATCGTTTAATATGATATAATAGAGACCTTTTTCAACGTTTATTTTTCACACCCTTTTGTCCTTACCGTTATCTCAAGCATGCGCAGTATTAACGCAAAGGAATTTCACTTTCACATTATATCAGACTTGCAATAAAATCATATATCTAATACTCCTATATAGCTACCGCCCTATCTTCGTCTGTAAGCGAAGAGAGTGCCATTAAAGAGAGAAGCAAGAAGAGAGTAGATTGCTAACGCGCATGCGAGCCTCTTATACGAGTATACCCTATGCAGTATATAATGCAGCTATGTACTTATCCTTTCTACGCATGGACAGCTACTGTTACTACTATACTACTTTGGACTTCCTTCCCTACGTATTTATTACATATGTTCTTATATACCCCGGTTGAACACATGCGCAGTTCGTGCGAAGTTCCGAGCTAGGGTGCGAGAGAGAAACGATTGTCTATACTCTACTAACGGCGACACACTTTTCTCTCAATCGAGTTATAGAAGAGTATTACGTATATGAATAAAATAAACTGAAAGTAAGGTTAGGTTGGTTTTCATCTTCTATAACCTTAGCACCATATTAGCATGATCAAGAGCGATTGGTAAGTCGACAGTCACTCATCACTTGTGATGATGCTATATGGTTAGAGAAACGCGTGTCGAGTGCAAAAATAAAGTATTTGTTGTAGTGGTGATAACTATTCTGTAATGCCATTGTGCCAAAGATTGCAAAATCTCAACATCATCTGAACACTAATTGTTTTTAGTATTATTTGCAATAAAAGAATATAATTTTAATTTTACTTTATTTTCTTAGTTGTTGATATACCTAAGTAGGAAAAAAAATAGGCCCTATCCTAATAGCGATAAGAATAACGAACTTCAAATAACCTCTCTTATCGTTATCCTTAAAAAAGATTTCCTTTATTTTGTTTCAATACTGCGCAAGCTCCAAACGGTGGGCGCATGCTTCAAATAACGATAACAGCTGAATCCTTATAGTTAATCTCTCCAATAAAGGATAAGGATATACCGTTTAAGAAAAATGTTTATTTGTTTTCGATAATATACATTTAAAATCTACAAAAAACAAACATTGAGGGATCTATCTAAAAAGAAAATTAGTGATCATATTTTTTTATCACTAATTTGTATAACATGGAAAAGAAGCTTTTACGATCTGGGTCAGATGAGAAAATGGGGTTCTTGGGATTAGACCGTGTCAATTTCGAACATTCCGCCTACGATTACACGAGGTATTTTCAGGGAACTTTACTCCTCGAGATTAAAACACTGAATAGGCTCGAAGAAGCACCACTCAGGTATTAATTCTTTACTGAGGTGCACCAAATCGTGACCCAGTGTAATGAATGTTTTCTACGTGTGATGCCGGTTGTAACGAGAATTTTTATTAATATTATTAGGGTGCTTATAGAAATTAGAGACAGAAGCAAAATTTTGATGCAGCTTTAATATTCCTACATACACAGTAAGACACAAACACGAAATTTTATAGTCATTTTCTGTTTATAAACGCACTGTGTCTTTTGGTGATCTCAAACATTGTCCAATTTTCTTATAAGTACTAAATGATTGGTCGAATGTTGAATCTTTTAAGTAATTTGCGTATTTTGTTTTTACTATTATGTACGTAAGGTAAAACTGCCCTGTCTAATGATGAATTCTTATTACTATCGTAATTGAAAACTGGCTTTATGAAGAGGTTAAAGGAACCTTTAATATAGTTAGTGCAATATCATTTGCTTATTGAAGCACTAGTCGGCTGATAAGAGCGAATTATATATTTATAAAGGTTCTAACCCAGTTTCACATGAAATCTGATCACTGCTCGCTGGTCCATCACACTACTGTGACAGAAAGACTACCACAAATCACAACTGGCACATCACAATTGACAATACAAATGTGTTATTTACAGTTCAAGCCGAAGAAAAAATCAGTTCGTGAACTTTTTGGACAAACGATATATATATTATTTCTTTACTACATCGTTTCGAAAGAATTATTCGTTGGTAATTAACTCGTTATCATTAAGTTGCTTGAATGCATTTCTCTTAGTTGAATTACAATCTTGATTTTTTTCGCTTTTTGCTACTTTAGAGACACCTGATTTAACTTATGTAAAATTTAGTTGTGACAAATTAAATGACAATTAAGTTAGATACGGGCAGAAATTTCAACCACTGATTTTCAATTGCCTTTCCAATACGTTGTAACTTTTCTGATGGACCTTACATGAACATGTCGTATTTTTTTCACAGGCGAGAATGTCATATATATTATTTCTTCACTACATCGTTTCGAAATAATTATTTATTGGTAAATATAGACGAAGCAAAGTCCAAATACGATAGCAATTATAAAAAAATACACAAAGTACAAAGCAATGTTAACATCCACGCTTCCTTTAAAACTAACACAAATGTTCCGTTCCAAGTGGCAGCACATAAACTAAAACGTTTTATAAATATTCATTTATGTGTTTTTATCTACCAAAATGGCTATCGAGGATTTTTATTGGCCTTTTGAAGTATTGAAACCTTGTATAAAGTTGTGAAATGCACTATTTCAGACTAAAAAAATATTTTAATTTTTCAGCGTCAACAACAGAACTTCATGTGTCGAGAATTATTTAAGCATTAGCGATTGTACAAAAGTTACTTTTTTAGACCTCCCACAATGAATGTTTAACTTTTAGCCAGAATTGATTAAAATATAAAATTAAATCAAATGGCTTAACTAACTAAGTAATATCGTGAAATAAATTAAGTCAACTTTGAAACTGTGTAATTATGTAATTTGCAATCTCTGTGCCACCCACTGAATTGTAATGTTTATGTCACAGTGGTTTTAATAACAAATCATAACTTTTAACTACTTTAACTAAGACCTTATTAACTGAAGCAACAATAAACGAAAAATCTGTTCATAAACGTTATACACAAGCCTTCGCATATTTACATTAAAGTATGATCAATCATCTAATGTGTGATCAAAAAAGGTTGATTTCATCGACTAATAAACAGGTGGTCAAATATTTCAAAATTTTAAAGAATCTTTGGTATACTGGCTTTTATAATATCATCTAACTTAATAAAGTGCATACTTTAGCCAACATATAATAATTTATATTTGAGTTATAATTAACAGTTAAATATTTTTAAAATCCGTATTGTTATATATGTTATAGGTTATAAAAGTAATTTCTTTGACCGATTAAAAGTTTCTTTGGTTGTCTAAAGAAACATTAACTATTTTTTTTTAAATGCACATATTTATAACTTTGTTAAAGTGACTCAGCTCAGTCTCCGCCAATAGACCCGATATTATTTTTCAGCGCAAAAAGGAAAAGTCACCTATCTAATTGACGTAGCTGCCCCAACGACACAAACATCCAAACGAAATACACCGAAAAAAATCTCCAAACTTGCAACAGAGGTAAGAAGGCTATGGAAACAAGAAAAAGTTATCATTGTTCCCCTCGTCATATCAGCTACAGACCTTACACCAACAACATTCACACCACACTTAGTACAATTAGGACTTAACACAAACATACATAGAAACATTCAAAAGTCAGTGATTTTGAAAACATGTAACATTGTTAGGTCATTCCTTAATACCCAGTGGTAATAGCGTTTGTGCTGACTTGTCTTGGGCCCGTCAGCCAAATATGGAACCACATTGATCAAATATAAAAAAGAAGAAACAAAGGTACTCGATACTTGGCTTACACTTATGCTCCTCAGTCGGCTACTCATTGAAAATTGTAAACTGGAGCAAAAGCGATAGAGAAAAATGAGATAAACAAATTAAAACACAACTAAAATTCTGACGCACCAAAACATATTTACAATTTGCTTGTCAAGTGAAAATCACTAAAAATCTCTTGTTAATATAACAAGTAACATATTAACTTTCAATTTGGATCAATAAATAATGTAAAATGATGCGTGCAAAAACGCCCTAGTATTTATATATATATATATATATATATATATATATATATATATATATATATATATATATATATATATATATATATATACGGTTTGTACCGCAAAACAGCAGGTGGACATATCACATTCCAGTTTTCTTTGCGGCGTTACATGGACCTAGTGCAAAGTAACTTTTCGCATGGATTAGGGTTGCAATTTGCTATATATTGACTACTATTTTTTATTTGCCCTTACGCCCTTACTGCACTCATTGAGATTTTTAATTAATTTTATGACATGTTTTGGCAGTTCAGAAGAGGCATTAAGTTATAGGTCCCCTTTGTTTGTGGAACGCTTTAAAAAGGCACCATTCCCAGGCAAAGGTAAGTGTCGCCTACGTCCGTATGGGATATGGCACTTCAAGAAGACTCTCAAGCATAAAATATCCTTGGTTACATATCTTTACAATAATACATCTGAAGATGTCTTGAAATAATCCTTATATATATATATATATATATATATATATATATATATATATATATATATATATATATATATATATATATATATATATATATATATATATATATATATATATATATATATAGCCAGAATATACAGTATGATTGAACACTTGCACACATTGAGAATACTAATCGAGAAGGCCACCGAATATAATATACCAATGTGGCTCACATTTGTAGATTTTCGCAAGGCTTTTGACACAGTGGAAAAATGGGCGCTTATAAGAGCTCTTAGAAATGCTCGTATAGACCACAGATACAGCGAACTGATAGCCAGAATATATGAACGAGCAACACTCAAAGTTATGGTAAACCAAGAACTGACAAACAAGGTCCCAGTGAACAGAGGAGTAAGGCAGGGCGATGTAATATCGCCTAAGTTATTTACAATGATCTTAGAAGATGTATTCAAAGAACTGAATTGGGACGAAAATGGCCTTCTGATAGCTGGTGATCGGCTAAACAACCTGAGATTCGCAGATGACATTGTGATTATAGCAAACAATAAGAATGAAATGATCCAGATGGTCACTGATCTCCACCACCAAGCAAGAAAAGTGGGACTTGACATGAATTTCTCCAAGACAAAGTACATGAGTAACGAATACACCAGTGATGAAAATATAGTGATTGAACATTCAACAATGGAAAAAGTAAACACATACATCTATCTGGGCCAAGTAATAACGATAGGAAAGGAAAACCAGCAGCTTGAAATAGAAAGAAGGATACGTATGGGATGGGCAGCATATGGAAAATTGAAATATGTACTGAATATGAACATTCCTCAAAGATCAAAAACCCAAATTTATAATCAATGTATCTTGCCGGCTACAACGTATGGAGCCGAGACATGGGTTTTAACTAAAAGAACAATAGAAAAACTACAAGTCCACCAACGAGCAATGGAAAGGAAGATGTTGAGTCTTACTTTGAAGGACAAGAAAACTAATAAATGGATTAGACAACAAACAAAGGTGGATGATATCACCAAACGGATAACATCTCTGAAATGGAGCTGGGCCGGCCATGTAGCGAGAGCGACGTATAAGTGGAGTGGCAAGATCACTAGGTGGAGACCATGGGGTGAAAAGCGAAGCATAGGAAGGCCCCAATAGAGATGGAGCGACGATCTGAAGAGAGTCGGAGGACTTAACTGGTATCAACAAGCACAACATAGAGAAAAATGGAAAGATTTGAGAGAGGCCTATACCCCACAGTGGGTAGAGAACGGCTGAAGGAAGAAGAAGAAGAAGAAGAAGAAGATATATATATACATATATATATATATATATATATATATATATATATATACATATATATATATATATATATATATATATATATATATATATATATATATATATATATATATATATGAGGCTGGTTTGAAAAGTCCGTGCAAAGTTCGAGAGATGGCACCACCGCCGCGTATCGAGGTCATGTTTAGTTAGTAGCATCTCTTGAATGAACGCACACCAAGTTTCAGCCATATTGGTCTATTTCTTTGTGTTTGCCATTCGTGTGAATCAAGGAAGTCGAGTGATTTTCAAGAAATGGACGAAAAAGATTTTCGTGTGGTGATTAAACATTATTTTATGAAAGGCAAAACGCCTCAGAAGACTAAAGAGAAGCTTGATAAACATTATAGTGACTCTGCACCTTCGATTAAAACAGTTTATAAGTGGTTTCAAAATTTTCGGACTGGCCATATGGGCACAAGTAACGCTGAACGTTCTGGACGGCCTGTGGAGGTTACGACTCCAGAAATCATTGATCAAATCCATGATATGGTGATGGATGACAGAAGAGTTAAGGTGCGTGAGATTGCTAGTGCTGTGGGCATCTCGACTGAACGGGTACATAATATTTTGCATAAACATTTGGACATGAGAAAGCTATCCGCAAGATGGGTGCCGCGATTGCTCACGCTTGACCAAAAACGGAATCGTGTGTTGCAAGGATGGTTTGCAGCTGTTCCAGAAGAATCCGGAGGACTTTAAGCGTCGTTTCGTCACTGTGGATGAAACATGGATATATTACTATACTCCTGAGACCAAACAACAATCTAAACAATGGGTTACCAAGGGGGAATCTGCACCAAAAAAAAAGGCGAAGACCGTTCCTTCGGCCGGAAAGGTTATGGCGACTGTCTTTTGGGATTCGCAAGGGATAATCCTCATCGACTATCTGGAAAAGGGTAAAACTATTACAGGTGAATATTATTCATCGTTATTGGACCGTTTGAAAACCGAGCTGCAAGAAAAACGCCCGTGATTGGCCCACAAGAAAGTCCTTTTCCATCACGACAATGTACCAGCACACACCTCAGCAGTTGTGGTCACAAGATTAATGGAAATAGGATTCCAACTCGTTTCACATCCCCCCTATTCTCCAGACTTGGCTCCCTCGGACTACTATTTGTTCCCCAATTTGAAGAAATGGCTGGCGGGACAAAGATTTTATTCAAACGAGGAGGTGATTGCAGACACTAATGGATATTTTGCAGACTTGGACAAATCCTATTATTCGGAAGGGATCAACAAACTAGAACATCATTGGACGAAGTGTATAAGCCTAAAAGGAGACTATGTCGAAAAATAAAAAAGGTTTACCCCAAACATATAAGTAGTTTTTTATTTTTGCACGGACTTTTCAAACCAGCCTCGTATATATATTATTCTAAAAATATATATAAAAAGGAATGATGAACACTGACTAAAATAAGCTGTTGGACCGTGTACCGTATTATTCTACTGTTTACGAAAAGAGAGCAATATTTTTCAACACTATAGTTTTTTTTAGTGTTCCGTACGGAACACTTATAGGATGAATTCGGTGTCTGTTTGTCTGTCTGTCTGTCTGTCTGTCTGTCCGTCTGTCTGTCACATCCGATTTTCTCCGAAACTATTTGTCATAAAAAGTTGAAATTTATATATATATATATATATATATATATATATATATATATATATATATATATATATATATATATATATATATATATATATATACTGTAATACTTGCGCACACTTTTCTTTGTATTATTTTGAAAAAATTCTGAAATATTCTCCACGGGGTGTAGATTGAACGAAAATTATCACGCATTACCTTTAATAATTTATCTGGTATATTAAAAAGACAAAAATTTTCAAGGTCATCAGTTTTCAGTAAAGATTGGAAACAAACTTTGTTGACAACACATTTGGAGTGTGTTTTGTGAAGTCACTGATCATTTTATATCACCGTAACAATTTTTTTTTATTTTAAAAGCAATTGACGTACGGTATACTAAATGTACAAGTTCAATTTGCACTTGACCGGTTATTTTATTTATATTTTTTTAAATATTGGTTACATTGTTGTTACACGTTTTTTTTTTCAATTTTAGTAAAATGTTTTTAATTTGGAGGTTAACTACAAAAATTGTTTAGTAAGCAAGACCCTAAAATAATACTGCTAAACTATATTTTGCTTACAACTAATTTTTACGCAAATTTCTAATAAACTCTTAAGTTTTTTACTCACAGGTGTGTACTTCAAATAAATGATCAATTTTGGTTTTAAAAGGCTCTTAGCATCACAAAGTACTAGCTATGTTATAGTATTGTACCAGATTTACAATGTACTTCCCTTTTTTGCAATATCTTCCATATATTTTTTTTTTAATTTAAACTATTTTAAAGCTAGAGGAAGTAATGGTTTTGAGATAATGACATTAATTAATAATCAAGTTTTAATATGTACTAATATAAGATTTTTAGGGACTTTTAATTGATTTAATAGGCTAGTAATCTGTCCCTCCAAAAATTTGGTCTTGATTTGGAATAGATGAAAAAAAAAACAGATTGTACATGTATGTATCTTTGCCTTTTTAGACCCTCACAGAGGCTGAACCACCAAGGAGATTCTAATGAACAAAAGCTCAAAATACAAGTAACAAATCAGTCCAAGAAAAGTTTAACTTTTAGGATATATTTTTGGTAGGTTTTTGTAAAGCCTGTCCCAAAATATAAGATCCTGATTTTTGCCGTTTTAAGTGGGCAATATAAAAATTCTGACCTTTTGTTTATGACAGGTTGCAGAGAGGGACTTAATAATTTTATTCATTAATGCAAATAAATAAAATTATAAGTTTTTTTGGAGATGTTTATTTATAGATGCATGTAAAAACAAATGGATAACTTATAACTTTTTTTACTAATTCAACCACTAACACGCTTAAAGTAGGAGAAATATTTTGTGCCCTTATTTTTGATTTAACTTGACGCCAAATATGTTCAATTGGATTAAACACACAATAATACGGAGGAAGCTGCAAAACAGTGTGTCCCATTTTTCTCAGCCATACTATCACAAACATATTTCAAAACTTCCAAAAGATCACTTACTTTATAAATAAAATCAAAATAAATGTCATTTTCTAACATATATTCCTGTATTTCCGATTTGGCGTTGGCTGCATTAAGAATCTTATCTAGTAAGCGAGGTAACTTGCATTGTCCATAACTATAACACTCTGTTCGCGGAAAAAGTTCTGCGGTCGTGTCTTCGTGATAGTCCAAACTAGAATCTTTTATGTTTTTTGTAGATAACAGTAGACAATTTGAAACCCAGCCCTTTTCAGATCCAGCATGCAAAATGATTATTCGTTTACCTTTATTTGAAGGTGCGTTAGTCCAACATTTTGTACTGCTGTCAACCCACTCTTTTTGCACACTGTCATGGGTATCGAACCATGTTTCATCAAGGTAAATTATTAGCCAATTCTCTGATCGATACTTTTTAATTTCTTGTAAATAAGTATGTCGCAAGATTCGTCATCTTTGTGACTCCATCACTACTTGCTTTTTGTTGATTTTTCGGAACGTGAATCCCATTCGTAAGAGAATTCTGTGAAGGGTTGATCGGCTACAGTGTATATTGGTCCTGTCCTGCACCAGCCTTAATTTTATTTTGTCTAGTGTCGGCACCAACTGCTCTTCATACATAAAATATATTTTTCTCCTGATGACGCCTTTTTGACAATCGTCTACATGATGCATTTGAAAATCTTTCCATTTTTTCCTGTTCCTGAGTAATGGTGTTCCTACAATACCCTTAATGGTAGAAATTGGGGTTTTTGTTAGTTCACTGGTTTCATGCAAAACACTTTGTTTATTCAAATTTCTTTTTACCAAACTGTCGTAAACATTTTTCACTATTTGTTTAGCGTCAAGTGATAAATGTTTTCTCTTGCGATAGCCACTATTGCAATTTTTCCACGGACGCCATATTATTAAAATAGAACCGTTACGTTGTAAGTTGTAGGTAAAACTAAAAATAAATATAATAAAAAGTATCTTTGGAATCTTAATGTGGACCTGTGGTAATTAGGCCTATATTATCAAATACTTAAAGGGCTCTAAACCGGGTTGCCAGGTAGTAAATATATAGGTAAAAATAGATCCAATGTGATTGCAGGTGCAAGTGAGGACGGTAAACAAAGTAGGTAAAATAAAAATACATTTATCATAATAATAACTATGCACAAAACCTTAGTAGGGTCGTTTATTGCCCCATTGAAAAAGTAAAAAGGCAGTATCTTATATCTTGGGATTTACTATACATGTATGTATCTTTGTCTTTTTAGTCCCTCACAGAGCCTGAACCACCAAGGAGATTCTATTGAACAGAAGCTCAAAATACAAGTAACAAAACAGTCCAAGAAAAGTTTAACTTTTAGGATATATTTCCGGTAGGTTTTTGTACCACTGTTTACCGTTGTTTGTAGGACTAAACATAGATCGAATCGATAACCAGTAAATTGCTATTTGTGGTCGGGTTTTATATAAAAGTCTGAATTACTGCACTGACATCGGTAACAAATATTCAATTAATAAAATAATAAATAGTAAAAGCTATTTCATATATTGCATAAATATCCTAAAGCATTTAAAATTTTTAGTTTATTTAATCCTTTATTAAATATAATTTATTAAGTTAATATTATAATTTCGTTTATTCAAATTAGTTCCATGAATTATTTTCCTAATAAGATTTATTGGTTGGTACAGTTTTCAGATTATGTTGAAAGGATAATAATTTTTTTTTCACAATTATGCAAGTGGACATTAACAGTAAGTAGGTAGTTGATTTGTTAGATAGAAAAATAATTTTAAGTAGGCAGAAGTAATTATGGTGTTTTTTAATACAACAGTAGCAGATAAAAGGTATTAACAGAAACTAGGGTAAGTAATACCTACATATAATTTAAATCAGAGCAATATAACACTATATAAAAATCATTATAGTTGATTTCATACTGCTAGTATAACACGTAGGCTGAAAAGTTTTTGGTCTGACACAAAGACGTCGCCCTTTTCAAAAATCCATATGATTTTCAGGAAGTACCAACCCTCAAACGATACGTGTCAAAATTTCATGACATTTCGACGATTAGTTTACAAGTTAGAGTGGTTTTATCGACGCTACTTTCGATATTTTTAAAACAATGGAAAAAATCGAATTTCATGTGTTGATAAGTGTCTGGAAAATCCTCTAATCATTTATTGGTATACTTAATTTAAACGCGGTCATACAGATACAAATGATGCTTAACGCTCTGGACGCCCAAATGAGGTGGTTATACTGGAAAACATAAAAAAAATCTACAAAATTGTTTTGGATGACCGTAAAATTGCGTGAGATAGTTGACACCCTACATATAGCAAAAGAACGTGTTGGTCATATTTTGCATGAACATTTGGGCATGCGAAAGCTCTGTTCGAAATGGGTACCACGTTTGCTCAGAGTGGACTAAAAACTACAATGTGCTGATGATTCTGAGCGCTGTTTAGACCTGTTAAGCGCAATAAAAAGGATTTTTTCATACGATATGTGACAATGGATGAAACATGCATCCACCACTACACACCGGAATCAAATCGGCAGTCAGCTGAGTGACGGTAGCCGGTGAAAGCCGCCCGAAGCGACCAAAGACACAACAGTCGGCTGGAAAGGTTTTGGCCTCTGTATTTTGGGATGCGAGTGGAATAATTTTCATCGACTATGCTGAGAAGGAAAAAACCATCAATAGTGATTATTATATAAAGTTATTGGTGCCTTTGAAGGCAGAGAACGCGAAGAAACGGCCCCAAATGAACAAGAAAAAAGTGCTCAAGACAATGCACCGTGTCACAAGTCAATGGTTACGATGGCAAAATTGCATGAATTGTTCGAATTGCTTCCTCATCCACCATATTCTCCGTATTTGTCCCCCAGCGACTATTATCTATTCGCAGACCTTAAAAAACGCTCGCAGGAAAGAGATTTGGCTCCAATGAAGAAGTTATAACCGAAACTGAGGCCTATTTGAAAGCAAATCCTTCCACAAAAAAGGTATAGAAATGTTAGAGAAGCGTTCGACTGATTATATTGCTCTTGAAGGAGACTAGATTGATGAATAAAGTCGAATTTACTTTTCAGCCTACATGTTAATTTAAGAAAAGAAAAAGCTAGGAAAAGCCTAAAGGTCTGACTTTTAGCGAATGAGTTGCAAGTTCTTAGCACTTAGACTTCTTAATTCTTTTATTACTACGAAGGCAGAAAGAAAAGTTAGGGAGCGTAAAGGTCAAAAGCTAGTAACCCTTTTTCAAACAAACGAAATTTTTGGCACTCTAGCTCATTCTGCCGAGGACATCTTATGGAAGTAAAAAAAGCCAGTCATTCTTTGTTTTTTGATAACAGAAGCATTTATAAAGTAAATAAAGCCATAATCCTTTTTAATTTTTATTTTCTTAATTTTAAGGTCATCTTGGTATAAGCAAGCAACTTTTTTTTAATTAATTAAAATATATAAATATAATTAAAACTTATTGTCCAAGAAAGTTCTAGAACGTTCACCATGAAAAGTATTTGAACCTGTAACGGCTCGAATTTATGAGCATGTTGACACTGTAGGAATCTACCAAACTTTTTGCGTTGCTAAAGAAAAGTATTGTATTCCTGAAAAAATCACACTTTGAGATCAGGAAAAACATAGTTGAGCATTTTTGTCGGTCTGTCGGTCGGTTTGTTGGCACGAAAACTCTAGAATAAAATGTGATATCAATTTCAAAATTGGATTAGTGAAGATCGATCAAGTTTAAAAGGTTTTAATATTAATATAGAAGTTTTTTCTGATTTTTCTGTTGAATACTAAACAAATCTTAAGCATAAATACTTATAGTAAAACATATGAGGGGCGAAAGGGGTGGGAGAGGAAATTAGAGGGGTTTGCTTTCTACATATCGTGATATATACCTTTTTCTGGGTTATTGAAGTTTAGGAATCCAAAAATTAGGTTACCTTTTTATTGTTTCCAAGTTTAACCCAGGAAGGGATTGATGGGGGTAGTTTATTATTATACAATTTCAATAGCATTTTGAGATATTTAAAGGTTTTTTCATTGGCGCACTAGACAAATTTTAAGCATATTATTTATAATAACCGGCCAAGTGCAAGTCGGACTTGCGCAATTAGTGTTCCGTACGTTAACTGGTTTTAAAATAAATGTTTCTATTACGGAGGTATAAAATGATGAATGACTTCACAAAACACACCCCGTTTTCAATGAAGTTTTTTTCCGATCATTACTGAAAGCTGAAGTCCTTGAAATTTTACCAGATACGAGATAAATTTATTAAAGGTAACGCACTCGTGATAATTTTCGTTCAATCTACACCCTGCGGATAATATTCCAGAATTTTTTTAAAATTTTTTGATCAGTACTTTTCCAGGTAAGGGGGGAGACAGGGATTTTTCGCAATTTCTTAAAAATAATACAAAGAAAAGTCTGCGCAAATATTTCATTATATGTATTTTTGAAATCGTGTTTTTATAAGCTTTTATTTGACACCTCACTCGATGACCTGGTAAAAAAAATTGTTCACTTGAGATTTCATCCCCCAAAACTAATCCCTTAGGTTAAAATTTAACTTTCGAAACTACACGGATTTGATGAGGCCATCAATTCCCATATTAATGCCAAATTTGAATTTTTTATGTCAAATAGTTTCGTAGAAAATCGGGTGTGACCGACGGACAGACAAACAGATACCGAAGTGATTTAATAAGTGTTCCGTACGGAACACTAATAAAATATGTAAAGAGCTAAAGGGGTAGGGAGTTGATGGGGTTGCTTCGTAAATATAGTGTTATAGGTCTTCTTCAAGTTTATGGAGTCGAGGAAACTGAAAATTAAGTTATTTTTTCATTACTTTTAATTTTAATTGGACAAGGGGTGAAAGAGGTGGAGTAGTCAAACCTTACATGTTTCAATAGTATTGTGGAAATTTTTCCAGGGTCTTGATTGCGATAAGAATCAAGGGAACGAAACATTACATTATTTTTTTTTGCTATTTGCAATTACCAGGAGAAGAGGATAAAAGGGATACGAATTATTAAATATTGTATAGTTTCAATATTGTCATAAGAATTTTGCCTGGTTTTTGGTTGGGATTTTTAAAAAATTTTAGCCAATCGTTTATGGTAAAGATATATAGGGATTAGAAGGGTGGTTGCGCATGTCTCATAATATACTTCTTTTTCAATGTTATTGCTTTTTCATTATTCCCAATTTTAACAGAAATAGTATGTAGAAGAGATTGAGATCTGGTTTCAGAGTAATCTAAAAAGTTAAGTTAATTATAGAAAAAGTTTTAGAAATACAAACAGTTAAACTGGCCGAAACTTACGTATCCCTTGCAATTGTTGCTTTTTAGTGTTCCGTACGGAACGGAATAAGATCGCTTCGGTGTCTGTCTGTCACACCCAATTTTCTCCGAAACTATTTGACATAGAGAGTTGAAATTTGGTGATAATATAGGAATTGATGGCCTTATCAGAGCCATGTAATTTTAAGGGGTAAATTTTGACTTTAGGGGTTAGTTTTGGGGGGAGAAATCGGAAGTGAAAAAAAAAAAATTTACTAGGTCATCGAGTGTGGTGTCAAATGAAAGCTTGTGAAAACATGAGTAAAATATATATATATATATATATATATATATATATATATATATATAATGTAATACTTGCGCGCACTTTTCTTTGAATTATTTTTAAAAAATCGCGAAAAATCGCTGCCCCCCGCCTTATCTCGAAAAGTACTTATCAAAAAATTTTGAAAAAATTCTGGAATATTCTCCACGGGGTGCAGATTGAACGAAAATTATCACGAGTGCATTACCTTTAATAATTTATCTTCTTCTTCTTCTTCTTCTTCTTCCTACGTTAGGACCATGTCCTGTGTTCACTTCAAAGGTTTCCCAGAAACAATTGCGATGATGAAGACCAGCTCTCATACCATCTTATTATTGGTCTTCCAAGCGGTGTGTTTGGTCGCTTTTCTTTTGCAACCTTAGCCAAGCGGTCATTTGGCATTCTGTCCACCTGGTCTCTCCATTCTCTTGTCCTATTCCTTGCCCATCTCACCACATCCTGTATTTCACACATTTCCCTTATTTCTTCACTTCTCTTCCGGTCAAATAAGGTATGTCCTGTTATCGATCTAAGTGTTCGCATTTCTGTTGTTCGTAGGAGTCGTTTTGTTATTGTGTTCTCCGCTCTGGTTTCTATCGCGTACGTCATGATCGGCCTTACGCATGTTTTGTATATTGTCACTTTGCTCCTGGTGCTCATATATTTGTTTCTCCAAATTATATCTCTTAAGTATCCTGATATTAATGATGCCTTTGTTGTTTGAGTTTTTACTTCCTCCTTAAGGTTCCTGGTACTTGTTATGTTTGGACCTAGATATTTGAAGGACATCACTTGTTCTACACTCTGATCATAAATCGCGAGTTTGCATCTTTTCGGTTCTTTAGATATTGTAAGGGATCTTGTTTTCTTCACAGATATTTGCATATTAAACACTTTTGCTGTTTGTTGGGACTTATGTAGGAGTCTCTGTAAGATATCTTCGTCTTCTGATATGATTACTGCATCATCGGCGTAGCATATTATTTTTATTTCTTTGTCTCCCAATTGATATCCTCTCCCAGTTTTCTTTACTTCGTTTATAATTTCATCCATTATGATGTTAAATAAGATTGGGCTTAGGCTATCTCCTTGTCTGATTCCGGTTGTCATAGGTATTTTATTGCTTAATTTATTTGCCACTCTTACATATGTGGGGTTGTTGATGTTCAACTCTTCGATAGTTTTTATTATATTCAGGTGATTTCCCCTTTTTTGTAGGAGGGTTATGACATCAGTTAACCGTACCCTATCGAATGCCTGGGTGAGATCAATGAAACACATAAAGGCTATCTTATTAAACTCTATGGCTTTTTCGGTAATTTGGCGGATTATAAATATGGCGTCTATAGTATAATTTATCTGGTATATAAAAAAAACAAAAATTTCAAGGTCGTCAGATTTCAGTAAAGATTGGAAACAAACTTTGTTGAAAACTCATTTGGGGTCTGTTTTGTGAAGTCACTGATCATTTTATACCTCTGTAACAAAATTTTTTATTTTAAAAGCAATCAACGTACGGAACACCAATTGCGCAAGTTCAACTTGACGGGTTATTTTTATGTTTTAGAGTTCTTAAATCGCGAAAAATATATATTCTCATTTTCATCGATCTGACTGTCAGGCATCATAATTCTCGAACAAAATGAGATTATAATATTTGAAATAGGGATGACCCTATAGTTTTTGAGCTATATCGTTTCAAGGAAAGAGGTGTCGATATATTGTATGATTTTATTCATATTATAGAAATTTACTTTTTCTTTACTTGAGAAATTCAAATTTATTACTTATTTTAGAATTTCATGTTTGCAAGGAAAGTACTAGGTACACTTTATGGATTTTTTTAAATTTGTAATATATAACAGGTAAGCTGAAAAGTTTTTGGTCTAGCTACTTAAAACACATTTTTTTTTGGAAAATTCGACTTTATTCATCAATATATCCTTCAAGAGCGATATAATTAGTCCAACGCTATTCTACATTTCTTGTAGAAGGATTTGTCTTTGCCTCAGTTTCGGCGATAACTTCTTCATTGGAACCAAATCTCTTTCCCGCCTAAATCTGGAGAATACGGTCGATGAGGAAGCAATTCAAACTTGAATTCATACAATTTTGCCAACGTAACCATTGACTTGTGACATGGTGCATTGTCTTGATGAAAGATCACTTTTTTCTTGTTCATTTGGGGATGTTTCTTTGCGATTTCTGCCTTCAAACGTACCATTAACTTTATATAATATACGCTATTGATGGTTTTTCTCTCCTCAGCATAGCCGATGAAAATTATTTCGGGTGCATCCCAAAATACAAAACCTTCCCAGTCGACTATTGTGTCTTTGGTCTCTTCAAGCGGCTTTCACCGGCTGCTGTTCACTCAGCTGACTGCCGATTTAATTCCGGTGTGTAGTGATGAATCCATGTTTCATCCATTGTCACATATCGCATGAAAAAATCCTTTTATTGCACTTAAACAGGTTCAAACAGCCCTCAGAATCATCAACAGGTTGTTGTTTTTGGTCCACTGTGAGTAAACGCGGTACCCCTTTCGAACAGAGCTTTCTCATGCCCAAATGTTCATGCAAAATATGACCAACACGTACTTTTGATATCATTAGGGTGTCAGCGATCTCATGCAATTTCAGTTTACGGTCATCAAAAACAATTTTGTGGATTTTTTTGATGTTTTCCGGTGTAACCACCTCAGCGTTCAGCATCATTTGTATCTGTACGACCGCGTTTAAATTCGGCATACCAGTAAATGATGAGTGATTTTCCAGGGGCAGAGTCCCCGTAACGCGTATTAAGCCGTTGCTTTGCTTGAACGGTATTTTTAACAACACACGAAATTCGATTTATTCCATTGTTTTGAAAATATCAAAAGTAGCATCACTAAAACCACTGTAACTTGTAAACTAATCGTCGAAATGTCATGAAATTTTGACACATATCGTCTGAAGGTTGGTACTTCCTAAAAATCATATGGATTTTTTGAAAAGGGCGACATCTATGTGTCAGACCCAAAACTTTTCAGCCTACGTGTTACGTAAAGCCAGAATTATTTCGATATGAATAAATGATTCATTTACCTACAATTATTTATTTCCTGGCATATCTGATAGGAGAGAATATTTTAGTAATAGGCAAAAACGTCTGTATTACTTGTTTTTATGCTAGATTGAAGTCAGTAAATAGTTTGAGCAGGTGACGTTCAAAATTTAAAAAAAAAACTGGGACCTACTCTCTCCGACATAAGAGCTGCCATACGCAAAAGCTAAACATAATATGGCTACGATGTACTCTGTACTTATTAGATTCTATCCAGAAGAGAACTATTCACCTGATTGGGATCCTCACCAAAATGGATTCTTTGGAACATCCAAGAAAAGTTAGGAATTTAAGTTTACCATAATTTAAAAATATGTTTGTGACAAGTATTCGATGCACGTAAACTGCTTGATTCCTCACTGTGATTCGTATGAGGTTCAGCTTGTCACTCGTCGTACTACCTTCTTTGAAAACTTTTTGTGCCCGGGACTGTAGTAACCACCGAGTAAAACCGTCTGCGATTTAAGATCACATGAATTACTACTTTCACGCATTCGCCGCCTTTGTAGAGTTTCAGAGATTTTCTTGCAGTGCGTGCACTGGACCTATAAAAAAAATTTCTACATACATAGCGGAGAAAAATATTACCCTCCTTGCATACCCAATCAGGCAAAAAATAATAAAAAAAACATTAAAGTTACCAACATATAATTTAACAAAATTTATTACGCTATTATTTATAGTTAAACTGCTGAATCCGATAATTAAAACAATAAAAATAAACCAAAACACGACAGTTTCGGCAGTAACGTTACCCACTTTTCGCTCGTATGTGTACAAGCCATTTCACAATATTTAAAAATTAAAATCCTAATTAAGTATTCATTGACTTGTATGTCGGAGATAGTAACTTGATTCAGGCTCTTATTCTCTTCGGATTTAAGGTAGCGTTTCCCAACTTATACGTGGGCCATAGTGTGTGGGATGCGCGTTAAGGCACTCCTAATTCAAATATGTTGTCAATAATGCATTTCGATTTGATTAAACGTATATAACCTAAAATAACAGTATACCTGGGCCGTTTTAAAAATAATTGGAATAGAAGGATCTTGGCTGCGGAGGATTAATGGTTAAAAAGGTTCCAAATGAAAACCGAAATCAGTGTTCAACGCATTCCGACATTATTTTTGGATTTCACTTATCCACGTAGACTTAGGTCTACCCATTTTCTTCCATTGTGGGGGTTCCCCTTCCCTTATTTGTTCAAGTAATCGTTGGTCTCTCATCCTTTGTACGTGATCATAACAGCTATGGAATATTATTTCGAACCAGAAAGCTTTACACTCCACAATAACTGTTAATTCTTTACAAAGCTCAAATTTGATCAACTATGGAATACTGCTCCCATGTTTGGGGCTCCGCTCCCAAACATACATAGCATTTGTTGGATTCTATACAGAGGAGAGCTGTTCGTCTGTTTGAGTCTCGGAACTGACCAGCGGCCTTGATTTGCTGGAACATCGAAGAACGGTTGGCGACTTGAGCCCATTCTACAAATATTTTCATGGAAAGTGTTCGAAAGATCTAGCCCGCTTAATTCCTGCCAGAGCGGTGCATGTTAGAAATACACGGCGCGCTAATACTTCACATCTGTATGAGGTTCAGCTTGATATTCCTCGTACAACGCTTGTCAAGCAGTCTTTTATATGGAGAACATCACTCCTTTGGAATAATTTGCCCAGGACTGTGTTTCCCACCGAGTACAATTTACAGCGATTCAAGAACAATGTGAATCGCTTTTTCCGCACACGTGTTGCTCCTGTAGTGCTTTAGGGACTTCCCTGCAGCACGTGTTCTAGATCTATAAAAAAAGCTGCTTTTGTTGTATGTCGTCTATAATAGTATTTGGATGGCCCATGATTCCACGTATTCCTTCATTGGTTATACGCATGGTTCTTGATATACCCGCAGATCTGCGCCAAAAATCCATTTCCACTGCAAGTAGTTTGAGTTCGGTTGTCTTATTCATATGTCAAGCTATGCATCCATATAAGACCCCACTCTTAAAGATAATATCATAAAATTGGATTTTTTTTCTATTTTGAGTAACGAGTTCAGGGGGCTCAGTATCTTTTTTCCCTTTAACATCATCTGGCTTCCTTACGACCATCTCGTACCTAGATACCTATATTCAGAGCATGTGTTAATTACTTTCCCGTCCTAGTACAAGATTGTCCTGATCTTCTACACATACACTTTGTTTTTGTTTTTTTTACTTGTAAGCCCCATTTCTCGTATTGTCCCATCAGTCGGTTTGTCATGAATTCTAGGTCGTCTCGATCTTAGGCGATTACTACCAGGTCATCAGCGAAATGCAGTGTGCACAGGGTAATTTCGTCGGACAATTGTATACCCATTCGAGTAGATTTTGAAGAGCCTAGAAAACAAGCTGCATCGCTGCCTTAGACCTATTTACCATGAAAGTATCAGAAAATTCACTGATAATCTTAATCCTTGATTGTAGCTTGTTTTAAGAATGCTGTATTCCATTTACAATGGTTATATTGACCACTGAGCTCTCTAGCAACTGCCACAGTTTGTTCAGAGGTATGGTATCATATGCCTTTGTAAGGTCCACAAAAATTGAGTGCATTTGCCTTCCGTACCTGTTTTCATTTCAATTACGACTAACTCGAAGTCCTGCCTGCTGTTCTATTTTAAAAGGTCCGTATTTGTATTCTACTAATAATTTCAATATCTTGCCATACCATACCGAGACTGCTTGTTATAGAAATGCAGCGGTAGTTTTCGCATTCTCCTCCATTGTCTTTCTTATAGATAGGAGTTATCCATCCTTCCTTCTAACTTTCTTGTATATTCTCACCATTTAAATACCTGTTATAGAGTTCTGTTAGCTAGTTTATTAATTTTGGTGTTCCATAGTTTTGATTCATATTTCCCCGGAGTATGTGTCACTTCTTTCCTTCAGTTCCTCAGCGTAATGGTATTTCCACTTATTTATGTCGATGTTTTGGAGGCTTGCCTGGTGTGTATTTTCCTTTCTTAAGTCGTTAAGAAATCTCCATGCTTCCAAAAATCTGCTTCCTCCTAAGTGTGATTCCACTTCTTGGCATCTCTTTTCCCAATTTTCGTTCTTATTTGCAATATTGATGTTTCTATATTTTGGTTGTTCATTTCTATATGTGCATGTTCATACTAGCTTTGTTAAGATTGGAAATAATAAAAATATAACATAAATCTTTGATTCCGAAACTCCAACAACCTTGAAAATGACATAACTTGCTATATTCGAAGTAATCTCTCTAACCTCTTTCGTTACCTCTTAAACTTCTCATATGTTTGACTAATATTTATATTATTCATTCATTATCACAATCTAAAACCAGAAAAGTCTCATAACACTACTGAAAATTATACAAAATCTATAGATTTCCTACTTCAAGTATAACATGTGCATTTAATTTTAAATCGATATCTCATTTAGTTTGAGTTACGGTGCCTACAGATAGACATACAAACAGACCGACACAGAAACGTGAAGAAATGTTAAAATTTTCTAATGCAATTTTTCACGGATATAATACTTTCCGTAGTATGGGAAGCAAAAAGAGAAAAAAGAGCTAGGTTAGAAGATCTTCGAGTAACGGTATAAAAACGACCATAGCATCATCTATATTTTTTTTTAATCCATCATCTTTTGTGTGTTAATGTTTTTTCAGTTCCCTAAGTCAGGAAAAATTGAAAAAGTCAACTTGAAATTTAACTCATTACATTTTTTATTATATTATTAAGAGAACATATCCGGCAAGAAATTGTAACGATAGTGGAGTCTAGCAGTGACAAATAATTTTGCCATTTACTTGGAAGATTGCCAAGAACGTATTTGTTCGGATTAAGTTGACGGTACTTTGAAGAAATAATTTCCCAAGGATTGTAAAATAAAGGTTTTTTTTATTGAACATTTAGTTTTTACGGCAAATATTTTAAAATATTTGGGACCATTTGTACAAAGGACTTAGGAATATAATTATGTTTATATTTCAATTTAAATATATCGTATTGTATAAAACGTGATGATTATATTCCCCCGCACGTTTTTATTGACCCAGGTAGCATCAGAAAAACGATTAAGAAAAGATGCTATCTCCCTTCCAAAATATACCTGCTTACTGGTGTTGGTGTTTCGAGTTTATTTATTTCTTAATAGGTAGTCAAAAATGTCAAGATACGAAACGAGAGACATGTAAAAAAGTTTTTAGAGTGGATAATTTGGCGCCTTGATAGCTTTTTTATTGTTTCCAATTTGAATTTTATTTGGATTAGGTTTAAAAACTCATCCACGAACTTAGAATTAGTTAAGGAAATTATCTCTGGGGTGTTCTAAGGTGAACTTACAACTGCTCATTTTTTCCTTTATTTTCCAAAAAAAATATATTTGAAAAGTTTTCTTAGTAAACATATGTTTTTTATTTAGTGGGGATTGTTATGCCAAATTTCTTATAATAGTTATAATAGAGTTTTTGTACATTTTCACTTTCTGTTTCTTGGCGTTTTATTTTTTGAAAAAGTGAAACTTAATATTTTTTTCTTCTTTTATCATCAGTAAAACTCCATAATTCGAGTGGAATTAGTCATCTTCGTCTTGCCTTCAGTGATTTTTTTATTGAGTGTGTGTAAAAAACATGCAAAAAAACATATGAAGACTTACTGAACGAAGAACATGTGTAAGTTTTTCCCTTGTAGTTCGATGAGTTTAAGAATAATGGATGAACCAGGTTTTTTTTTTAACCCACGTCCTTGCCCTTATAGGAATTTTTACCCTTTTTCTGACTATAATATCTCCAATGAGATATATTGACGGGATGTCATCATATTCGTCATTGTCGTTTAGGTGCTGAAACATATAACATATATTTGTATTTCACGGCTGTTTTAAAGACAACGCGGTAGTGCTACCATGGGCGTTATTGCATCTCTACAATATTTACTCCCTAAAAATCCTCACGCATACCCAGCCGATTGCCGGAATTGAACCAGCGACCATCGGTTTCAAAATCAGGCGTGCCGTATATTAATGATCAAACTCAAACATACCATGTTTCACATTATTCTGGAGCTCGTCAACTAGCGTTAGTAAAGATAATAATTATTCGGCATCTCGCAACACAGTCATGACAGCGGCAAATAATTGTTATATAATCTTATAGGTAGGTAGGTAATTTTTCTGTGGCGACTGAAAAAATTATGCTGATCACCCTGCCGGCTTCTTTTGAACTTTTTTTAAGAACTGTCTTCTTCGAAATCTAGTAAAAATTGATTTAATTGCGCTTGAATATGCCTTTCATAATGGACGCCCCAGGTAGGGTGGTGAGGCTTCATGGATGATGATGATGTTTGCAGAGTGGTGAAAGGTAAAGACCAGTGTCACGATTGTTGGGATGTTGATGTTCTTTAATTATAGTATAACCTTTTCTGCTTGTTTCGTCAATATAGGTTTTACCATAGCTACACGGGGTACTATAGACTCCTGGGGAAATCTTATTTTTGAGAGGTCTAAGATCTTGTGAGAGTTTAGAACATGTAGAGAATCGTCTTTCCATAGAATTTCCAAAATGTCATCTATGACATTCTCTACAATCTCGAGAGACTTCTAGTCTTCGGAGATACCTGGGGAGATGCATGTTTTTAAATGAAGCATTTTATATCTCGGTACTGGAAATTGTATGTTTAAAAAGCGGAAGTAAGATGTGTTAGTTTTGATTGAAGACATTGTGGCTAAGCTCTATAGACAAGCTCTAAATGTAGGATAATCGGCGAAACGTCAGCATCACGTGGGAGAAATTTAGAACAATTATTCCTATAAGCCAGGGGTGCTCAAACGGTCGATCGCGATCGACAAGTCGATTGCGAGTGCTTTTTGAGTCGATCTCGAGAAAAAAATTCCGATATAGAACTATTCACAGATTTTGTTTTAGGTAACTAAAACAAAATGTAATGAATAAACTACTAAAATTTATTCGATCCACAATTAAGCCAGAATAACCCCCTTATCACTTTCTTTTATCGTAATAACCCCCTGCTAGCGGCAAAAGGCGGCTTTATCAAAGGAACGCGCGGTACTTGTCAAAGAAAAGCCGCGTTTTTGATTCCCGCCGATTTTTCTAGAAACTTCGGGCGGCGTGTTTGACGGGAACATTCGAGACTTCGTTCGCGCCGATATAAATGTTGCGCCTGCAGGAATAGGAGTCAGTCTGAGTTGTAACTTGAAGGCGATACATCGATACAAAGTTTATTAATAAATAGTAAATAGTAGATTATGGGCATTGCAATAAAAATTGTGAATTCTATCCGTGCACGTAGCTTGCAACGACGGCTCTTTAAACTGCAGTTGGAAGATAGTGAGTCAGCTGAACACACTGATAACATTGAGGAATTCGCTACTGAAATAGCAAGTCTGTTTAACATGGACTCATGTTCTGTTGAAAATGAGTTAGTGCAAATTATATCAGATATACATCTCAAAGCTATAGCATCTGATACAAAATTCTGGTGTTTTATATCTGAAGTTAAATATCCGAATCTAAGGCAAATCGCCCTTCAACTGACGGCAATGTTTGGGTCAACTTACTTGTGCGAGTCTGCATTTTCTGAAATGAAGATAATTAAGTCAAAATATCGCAATCGACTAACTGACGAACATATGTCATCATGCTTGCGATTAGCACTCGGTAATTACGTACCATCTTATGAAAAGTATGCTGAGGACATGCAGTGCCGCGCTTCAACATCCAAAGTCACTCTTTAGTTAAGTTTAGACACTAGAACTCGTTTGTTCATTGACATTTTAGAGCAGACCTACACTTACCTTGACTAAAAAAATGCATATTGTGCGGAAAACTAATATCTATGCCACGATACACCCTACCTAAACGACAATCCTGCATCACACTTACTTGTAGCCTCTCAGAGTCGATCGATCGTAGTCTAACAGTATTGAGGTAGATCGCCAGCAGTTCAAGTTTGAGCACCCCTGCTATAAGCCAACCTATGAAAGTTTTCTGTCAAAATTAATTGTATAATTTTTTATTTCACAGTCATATAATAATGGCACTGTCTGTTCTTTACTATCGCTAAATAAAGACTATTAGAAAAGTATAAAAAAAAACAAATTGGTCTTAAAATATATTTTCTAAATTTATAAACCCTTGTTTATTGATTTTTTACTTAAACAGCCCGTACAACTAAAAGCCAAACATTTTTTAAAAACCATATTTCGACAACTGCTACGTATCAAAACAGATGTTTCCAAAGAGTAAAAATAAAATCCGCAAAAGGTAAAAGTCATATTAATATTCTGCCAACGTTCGAGCATTTCACAAAGACCTGAAGAATGGTCTCTTAAAGATTACCGAGCACATTGTGTCAGAATAAGAAGCTATGGCCGGAGCAATTTATGATTGAAATTTCTCATTGCAATGGGAAACCCTTTTCCCAATGTGGCCTTTGTCGCATTTAATACGGATTCATAATACTTGATTAAAATCCATAACTATAATAATATCGTAACCGAAGCTGTGACCCATATTGATTGATTGATAAGTATTAGCCAGGGCCAAAATAACCATTTCTAAACTTTTTGTCTGTGAGGAACGAAGAGGTGAAATTTTGTATGCCTGCACAACAAATATTAGATGTTTAGCCAGGTTTTAGGTTACATCATATCTTGAGAACTTACATGTATAGATCCCTAAACAATATGAAAGTGGGAAATCCATTTAGGAATCCCTTAATTGATAAAATATTTAATTTATATAGGTACTACCACATATATACTCGTAACTTATATACTGTAGTTTCCTAGTTGATTTTTTATTTTATTACTGTTTATTTCAAATTCTTTTGCGAACTTCGGATAGGGTACATTACCGCTAAGCCTATTGTACTATACTTCTAAAACTCCCACCGATTCTGAGCTGAAGTTGTGCTCTAGATTATTTCGAACAAGGTTCATTGCGTTAATGAAATTCTATGTCTCTAAATAAATTTATTTAAAAAATAATCCATGTACAACATACATACTATATACATATATATATATATATATATATATATATATATATATATATATATATATATATATTTATATATATATATATATATATATATATATATATATATATATATATATATATATATATATATATTTATATATATATATATATATATATATATATATATATATATATATATATATAAATAAACATTTTTTTGAAACATAATTTTTATTGCAAAAATAGAGTATTTTATAATTATTTTTTTTACTAAATTGTTTGTTAGGTCATAAAGAACACATTTACTCAATATAACCCCCTTCTACTTGAATGTTTGCCTCCATTCTCGGTCTGAAGCGGTCGCAGGCCCGTTTTAATGAGTCACGGTCCATATCGGCGAATGCTGCTTCAATAGCGGCTCTCAATGATACGACGTTTGAATGTCTGAACTTGTTAGTGACCCTTTCAACCACGCTCCAAGTCCAAAGGATTTAAATCTGGGTTGTTGGGAGGCCAAAATTCTTTGGACCAAAACATGTCGACGTTGTCCGACAATCAATTTTTTCCTTGCCGGTGTTGCAAAACCTTCGTTGGTTTTCTCCGACTCATTATACTTCGCGACAACATCATACACAGTCGATCTTGGGTACCCGAAGAATCGAATAATTTCTGTCGCTAAGCGCTCAGCGTGAACATTTTCGATAATCGCGGCTCTTCGATTGTACTCCGCACTTGGTTATGAATATTTAGTACAGGCGTTAATCTATTTGGACACCAATCGCGACCTCTCTAAGTGGTATAGAATGGCGGGAAATTCAAATTGAATTTTGTCCGGATTTTGGCACTGTACCCTGATATATATATATATATATATATATATATATATATATATATATATATATATATATATATATATATATATATATATATATATATATATATATATATATATATATATATATATATATATATATATATATATATATATATATATATATATATATATAGAGAGAGAGAGAGAGAGAGAGACATACATACGCTTATTACAACTTTGGGTAAAACGACCAACCGCTTATAGCGATTTAAGTGTGAAGATTTGTTTGGTTTCTTATTAAATAGTATTACGGTAAATTCGCTTATAAGGATTCCGGATAAAGCCACCGACAGCTTAAAGCGACGTAACTACGCTCTGATTTGTCCGGTTATAACGACGCGTCAGAAATTTGTTTGCAAACAATAATTCTTTTTCCCCGAATTCTGAGCGGTACTTCCGCTGCTCCGTACACTTGTTGATCGCTCTCGACTCGCATCATTTATTTTTTTGTAATTGTCACGCGCTATGTGTGATAATTCTGGCAATTTATGCGTGCAAAGATGGGAACTCCTAAACGTGGAAAGTGTTTCTCTACTGAAGAAAAAAGTGCAGTAATTCAACGTTTGAAAACAGATGAATCAGATGTAACACTCGCGAAGGAGTTTGGTGTATCTTATTCCACTATTTCGACAAGAAAGAAGAGCAGAAGCACGATTGAAGACTTATTTAATACTGATGTTTTGAATTCTAAACGGATTAAGAAATCTACTTAGGGGAACAAGTATTGTTACAGTGGTTTAAAGTGTAACGTAATCGAGGAATACTCGTAAATGGTCCTATGTTATAGGAAAAAGCCCATTTTTTTACTTCTCAATTTAATGTTCCGAATTTCACATGTACCCAACTAAACCAAATTAGATCCACCGATTCAAAACTAGACACAATACTGTCGCTGGTAAATTAAATAAAGAATCTTTATCGGTGGGACAAAATGATGTCAGTGATTGATGATAGATTTATAGATGAACAAATTTTTAATGCTGATGAGACAGGGTTGATTTATAGACTAAAACCAGATAAAACTTTAAAATTTAAAGGAGAAACGTGTGCTAGTGGAAAGAGAGGGTAACTGTTAGGGTTGCAATGAACATAAGTGGCAAGATTAAAAAAAAATGTTGGTGATAGGTAAATCTCAACGGCCAAGATGTCTCAGAGGTGTGCAGTCATTACCAGTAGATTACAAGAATAATCGAAAAGCTTGGACGGCATCTGATATTTTCACAAAATGAGAACAACGAAAACCTTGAAGCAAATACTAAAACCAGTAATATTGTTACTGAGATAATTTTACTCGACGCGATCCTGATGATTTATGATTAAACTTACACAAAGCATAATAAAGACTTATTTTAGACAAGCCGGATTTATAGGAATCGATCAAAGTTTCAACAAACCTTCTGTAAATTTTGACGAGCCAGGTGCTTGAGTCACATGTGGATCCCTCCAATGAGTTCATTGTGCAGAATATTATCGCCGAAGGACACGAAAGTGGCGACTACTACGCCGATGTTCAAGAGATACAATCGTCTCCGAGCGTCGCCTAGACCCTGAAACCTGCAGAAATTCTAAATGTCTACGTACGATCTAATTACGAGGACAACAATGTCTAGTCTTTATAATATAATACGTTATTTCTACTATAAGTTGAAAGTAAACCAGAAATAAATCAAAATTACGGACTTTTTAAGCTGATAAGTGTGCACTACACATGAACTTAAAAATATGTAACTTTAGATTTGTTAACTTTTGCTATAAACGTATTTTTATAATTTTTTTGTTTTGATTAGACTTGCATGTATACATGTGTACACAACACATGTCTCAATAATATTAATTTAATATCGCTTATAACGTCATCCGGTTAGTACGATGGAATATAGTTGTTCCTTGGCCTTCGTTATAGGCGGACTCCACTATATATATATATATATATATATATATATATATATATATATATATATATATATATATATATATATATATATATATATATATATATACTAGCCGTGCCCGCGGCTCCGCTCGCGTAGACTTGATTCACTACTATCGTCACTGCTTATTCCTTATGTTACCTAACGTAATAAAATATCTGCCATTATTTCTACTTATCTCCGATTATCTCTACATAATTTCCATTATCTAGGCTTATCTCTGCTAATCTTTAATTATTTCCCCTTATCTCCCATTATTTCTCCTTATCTCCCATTATTGCTCCTTATCTCCCATTATCTCACCTTATCTCCCATTATCTATCGACTTATCTCGCAATATTTCTCCTTATCTCCCATTATTTCTCCCTATCTCCCATTACCTAGACTTATCTCTGCTTATCTCCCATTATTTATCCTTATCTCCCATTATTTCGCCTTATCTCCCATTATTTATACTTATCTCCCATTATCTCACCTTATCTCCCATTATCTAGGCTTATATCGAATTATATAGAACAAAGGTATAAATTTATAAAAACACGTAAATCGGATAAGTAGTTCTCAAGTGATAAGCGCACTAACGGACAGACAGACAGAGAGACGTTGCATTATATATATATATATATATATATATAAATATATATATATATATATATATATATATATATATATATATATATATATATATTATATTCTTGGCAACATGATATTGTCCCATATTTAATGGTTTAGGCAGTGGATTGCAAGAGAACGCGCCAACGGTAACTTTTTTTTCCGACTTGATTCACTATTATCGGCACTGCTTATTCTTTATGTTACCTAACGCAATAAAATATATCCTATAACCTGGCCATAGAACATATGTATGTTTTAAAAAAAAAACACGTAACGCACTAACGGACAGACAGACAGACAGAGAGACGCTGCATTTTATATATATTATAGATATAGATTATTATTATATAACCTGACCAAAGAATATATTTATGAACTATTATCGTCACTGCGCATTCCTTATGCTACCTATCGTAATAAAATATAGCCTATAACCTGGCCAGAGAACATATGTTTTTTTTAAAAAAAAAAGCACGTAAAACGGACAGACAGACAGACAGAGAGACAGAGACGTTGCATTTTATATATATTATAGATATAGATTATTATTATATAACCTGGCCAAAGAATATATGTATGAATTTAAAAAAAGACACGTAAATCGGATAAGTTGGTTCTCGCGTGATAAACGCACTAATGGACAGACAAACAGACAGACAGAGAGACATTGCATTTTATATATCTTATAGATTATAGATATTCTCTGTTACATAATATTGCTCCATATTTAATGGTTTAGGCTGTGAATTGCAAGGGAACGTGCTAGCGGCAAACTTTTTTCCGACTTCATTCACTATTAACGTCACTGCTTATTTCTTATGCTACCTATCGTAATAAAATATAGCCTATAACCTGGCCAGAGAACTTATGTATGTTTAAAAAAAAAGCACGTAAATCGGATAAGTGGTTCTCTAGTGATAAGCGCACTAACGGACAGACAGACAGACAGAGAGGCGTTGCATTTTATATATATTATATATATATATATATATATATATATATATATATATATATATATATATATATATATATATATACATGTCCTAAAAACCAACGTATTCCCTTCGAGAGCTGACGGCCAGCTCATAACTCACCAGGATATGTAGATATGACCTTAGTGAAAAATCGTTAATTTTGAGATATTGACACTTTTATGAATTTCGCGAAAATCTGTACCTTAGATCAGTTTATCGAGTGCCACAACTACAAATTTCTATATTACGTAATCCTGAATAATCCTGCTGTTGATAACACTTCAAAATAAAACTAATTGTACTACTGTAAGTCTGAAGGGAAAAAAACATTTTTGCAAGTATCATGAGTAAAAACATTTTAATTAGCTAATTTTGACTCTTCATACATAAAAAAAATGTATCAAGCTGGGAAGTTATTTAAAAAAATTGCAAATATACTTAAATACTCACGATACTTGCAAAAATGTTTTTTTTTTCCACAGGCTTAGTACAATTAGTTTGTGATCAACAGCAGGGTTATTCAGGATTACGTAACAATAATTAGAATCTTAAAATAAGAAAATTTGTAGTTGTGACACTCGATATCTAAGGTGTAGATTTTCATAGAAGTGTTTATATCTCGAAATCTAACGACTTTTCACTAAAGTGAGATTTACATATTCTGGTGAGTTATGAGCTGGTCTATCAGCCTTCGAAGGAAATATGTTGGTTCTTGGAATACCCTGTATATATAAATCAGGATTAAACTTAATAAATCATAAGAACTTCATAGACAGTACAATTTAGGCGAAATGTCCAAAAAGGTTAAAAAAGCAAACTTTAAACTGTGTAGTACGTATGTAAAGGCACTAAAGTTGAAAAAAACTTTCTTTTTCTTTAGAACCATTCCAAAGTAACTGCGATTTGTTGTGCTGAATAATTATCAGACTTGCCTTTTTAAAGCGCGCACAAACCCGTAGTTTGGCAAGAAGAATTTAAATATGAGACAATGACATTTGTCAAAATCATTTCTTTAAGGGGTTACATACACCTCGAATTTTCAAAAATTCGATTTTTTTACGAATTTTTATTCCCTTAATTTATAAGAATTTTTTTAAAAGAATTTGGCGTCGGATTGGAACCGCTACCTGTTTTCAGACACTGTCTGCAATATTACTCAGTAAATTCTTGATATTTTTTACCTTTTTTTTTTAAATAAATCTTAATAATTACTTCTTCTACAAAATATCGAGAGGTTTTTTTAAAATTGTTCTATTAGACAATTTCTTATAAATAATTAAACATACATTTTTTGGTAGAAATTTGCATACTAAAATTTGAATCACTGTTAACTTTTTATTTTTGAAAAAGAAACTCTTCGACAATTTTTAACTACTACATTATTTTACAAGATTAATTTTTATTTTTGTAGATTGGATTATTTTTTGTGAAGTCATCCTGCAGACAAGGAGGTGCCATAATTTTTATCAGTGGCCTATTTAACCACCCCTTCAGGACTAAATACAATGAAATTGAATAGGCAGGTTCAATTTTCTATCAGAATTCCTGTGAGGAAAATTTGTTTGTAAAAGAATTTCTTGAGGAAATTATTATTGACAATAAGAATTGGAGTATACAAAACCTTTACGAACAAAACCAACATAAATGTCACAATGAGAATACTACAGTCAATGGTGAAGGTCAAGCAGAGAAAAATGTTAACCCTTAAATGCTTCGTATTAAAGTATATAAATGAAATTATTATTTAGACATTACATTGTTGTCCATACTTCTGACTTACGTATCACATGTTTGGAACAACGCAACTGAACAACTGGAGAATCTCGAGCGGTTGCTCTTGACATATCCAAGGTATTCGACCGTGTTTGGCACGATGGACTGTTGGCTAAGTTACGCTCTTATGGTATGTCTGAAAAGTTCTGTTTGTAGCTCTCATGTTTCCTCAGGGAGCGTTCATTACGAGTGGCGGTGGACGGATTTCTTTCTAACATCTTCACTATCAACGCCGGTGTGTCCCAAGGCTCCATACTGTCTCCTACTCTCTTTCTCATTTACATTAACGATCTTTTGGAAAAGACCGGAAATCCAATCTACAGCTTTTCAGATGACAGTACGCTTATCTCTTCATTCACTTTGAACGCTCGGACATCGGCTACTCAGGTGAATATCCGCAGACAGCAGGAGGTCGTTCAACTTAACAAAGACCTGGAAGAAATTCTATCTTGGGGTGACAGTAGCCAAATGGAATTTAATGCTACAAAAACCAAGGCGGCAGTTTTTTCTAAAAATGTTAACGTTGCTGGACCCAACATGGTCAAGTCAGGGCACTCCATTCCCCTAGCATCGTGACTCAATTTGTTGGGCGTTAATTTGGGAGCAAATATGTCCTGGCATGAACATGTTGCAGGCATAGCAAGGAGAGCTTCTCAAAAGTTGGTAATATTATTTGGAACCAGACAGCTTTACATTCCACAACAACTGTTAATTCTTTACAAAGCTCAATTTCGGCCAACTATGGAATACTGCTCCCATGTTTGGAGCTCCGCTTCCAAACACACACTGCGTTTGTTGGATTTTGTTCAGAGAAGAGCTGTTCGTCTGATTGGAGACCCGGAACTGACCGGCGGCCTTGATTCGCTGGAACATCGAAGAACGGTTGGCGACTTGAGTCTGTTCTACAAGTATTTTCATGGAAAGTGTTCGAAGGATGTAGTCCGCTTAATTCCTCCCACAGCGGTGCATGTTAGAAATACACGTCGCCCTAATACTTCACATCCGTATGAGGTTCAGCTTGTTACTTCGCGTCCAACGCTTTTCAAGCAGTCTTTTATATGGAGAACATCATCCCTTTGGAATAATTTGCCCAGGGCTGTGTTTCCCACCGAGTACAATTTACAGCGATTCAAGAACAACGTGAATCGCTTTTTTCGCACACATGCCACTAATTGAGCGCTTTAGGTACTTCCCTATAGCATGTGTGCTAGACCCATAAAAAAAAACTTAATACCTACTATTAAACAATTACTCAGTTAGTTCATTATTTCTTGCAGAATAGTGGATACAAGAAATGGAATCGGGGAACGCATGGAGTATGAATCGATTAACATATCACATTATTTGTTACCAATGTAAAAATAAATGTTATTTTAACATCTTTTTAAATAAAATAACACAGCACGATTTTAAAATGTTATTTAAACGTTCACATAACTTCTATAAAGGTTCCATAAATGCTATATTTTCCAAAGCGATTTATGTTAGTGAGAATCATCACCTGTTAAAAAAGTTCGAAAAATTGACGCCCCACATTTGTATCCTAAAATTTTTCTTAGTCTAACTCCATAGAAAGTGCTTAAATATATCATCTAATATTGTATCCAAAGAAATTTTATTAAAAAACATAACTGTATGAGCCTTAGCAGAATATAATTAATAACTAGAAGAATTTTAATGGACATTGTGAGACTATTTAATCATATAAAATTAAAACCCATTTTAAATTCATTAATTCGGAATTTTAAACGATATCGGAACCCATTTCCAGTCATGGGTACCCTTGTGCCAAGCCACATGTATTCTCGGTAATTTATTTCTACTCCTACAATCATTGAAATTCTTCTCTGACAAAACATATGTCTAAAACGCTGTTGAAAACATATGTCGTTGCTATTTTTAAAACAATGGAGAATAAATTTCCGAAACGTTTTCAAACTGATTATATTTTAATAAAAATAATAATAAAAAACAAAGATTTTCAACAATGGTGTTGAAATTCTTTAAAAAATATGTCTAATTCAACTGCACAGTTGTAAAAATTCTGGAATTTGTTTTTTTTTTTTTCGTTTCCTCTTGATCGAAGAAACCTTCCAATTTTAAATTTAAATTTTAAAACCATTAGGAGGTATCCCTGTTAGTTTTAACACACCTGTGAAGTATAATTTCGAAGGTGTTTATTTTTCTTATCTGACATTAATATTAATTCATCATATTTTAAGCCTACACCTACTGATCTCGTATTCTGTAGCAAACAATATTAATTTAATCTCTAAAAAAGTGGTAAACTAAAGAATATGATATTAACTGAGATAAAATGGTGCGATAGTTTTTAATGGTGCCTGAAATATCACCGCATGCATAATCGCCTCGCCACCTTTAAAAAAACCGGCCAAGTGCAAGTCGGACTTGCGCAATTAGTGTTCCGTCCACTGATTTTAAAATAAAAAAATTTGTTACGGAGTTATAAAGTGACTTCACAAAATATACCCTAAATAAGTTTTCAACAAAGTTTATTTCCAATCTTTGATGACCTTGAAAAATTTATTATTTTTTTATATACCAGATAAATATCAAAAGTGATAATTTTCATACAAGCTACACTTTATGGAGAATATTACAGAACTTTTTCAAAATTTTTTGATCAGTATTTCTCGAGATAATTGGCAGTTTTTTAAAAACATTCTGAAAAAAAAATTGAACGAGTATTAGGTCAAATATATTTTTGAACTCATGTATTTTCACAAGGTTTTATTTGATATCCCACTCGATGACCAGGTAATAAATGTTTCTTCTACTTCCGATTGCACTCCCTAAAACTAACCCCTTAAATCAAAATTTAACTTTTAAAACTACACGACTTTAATTGGGCCATCAATTCCTATATTCGTGCCAGGCAATATATATATTTTTTTGGGTTTAGATAATTTTTAACAGTTAATCGTCAAGCATTTTAATGGTACGTCAAGACAATACTCGCCAAGCAAGTACCGAAATGTCACTACTTGTTCTTATACAGGGTGAGTCAACGAAAAAATCTTAAATACAATAGTTTTAGGGAATGTTAAGGTGCACAGTTTAAAATTGTACAGGGTACTTCAAAAAAGTGTGGCCCATATAACATATGTTTATATTAAATAGAACATCTTATTTTCTAATTTATTTTTAAATTCTACGTAAAATTTTATAACTGAAGGTGGAATACTCATAATTGGTACGAGCGTTCTATAGAGTTGAAAAAAAAAGATATATGTAAAGAAATTTGTGCATGCATAAATTTATGCATTTTGACTATTTTAAATTGAAAAATCTCAAATTTTTTAAATGGCGCACCCTGTATATTATCTGATAGATTTTACAAAATCCTCCAACTTTTATTAAGTATGTCATATACCTATTTCTAATAGTTTTCGAATCATTTTGAATTTTTAAATTTTTACCCTTGTTTCTAATACACTTACGCTATAACATCATAGTTGCCAAGACAAAATAAAAATGTAACATTGTCAAATTTTGACATGCCTACTAAGCAAGTAAAAATAGTTTAATTTGTTGTAGTAAGTGACGTATAAAGGTAATATGTTAGTTATGGATTTTCCTAAAAATGAATTAATTGATATGGTTTATATACTGGGCGAGGTGGGAAGAAATTGTCTTTTAGCGGTAAGGCTTTACGGAGCGAAGTACCCTAATAGACGTATACTATCTAGAAAATCTTTTCAGAGCTTAATGGAATGGTTTGATGGTAGTGGTAGCGTTGAGTATACGAAACAGAAAGTAGTAAACAAGAATGCTACTGATGAGAAAAAAGAAATGGAGATTTTACTTCATGTTGAAGATAATCCCCAGGTCAACAGCCGTCAACTATCTGACTTATCTGACACATCCCAATCTACGGCTAATCGCACCACGAGAAAATAAAATACATATGAAACTACACCAAGAACTTCAAGACTGTAATTTTGAACGACGACTAAACTTTTATATCACCATGAATGGAATAATAGAGGCCGATCCAAATTTTTTTATCCAAAATAATGTTTTCTGATGCAGCTACTTTTCGCAGTAATGGAGCATTTAACAGCCATAACTTCATTATTATTCAACAGTTAATCCATTTTGGGCCCGGAAAGTTCAAAACCAAAACCATTGGTCGCTTAGTGTATGTGTGGAATATTAAATTTTCGAATTATTGGTCCATATTTTTTCCGCGAATCGCTTAACGGACCTAGATATCTAAATTTTTTGCAAAATGAATTACTCCAGCTCCTTGAAGAAGTTGGTAACTTTGAAAGGGAACAAATGTGAATTAAACAAGACGGAGCTCCTGCTCATTACCACCGGGAAGTTCGGGAATTTTTAAACGATCGTTACTCACAAAAATGGATCGGTAGGGATGGATTCATTTAGTGGCCCCCTCGATCATGTGACCTAACTCCTTTAGACTTCTTTTTGTGGGGCTACATTAAAGATCGTGTTTAGGTGAATCCCCCTACAACACCAGTAGATATGAAGGATACGGGATGCTAAAGAAAGTGAAGGGAAATATAGCAAAACGACTAAACATGTGTATTCAAGTAGACGGGCATATTATTAAACATTTATTACGTCATAATAATTAATCATTAGATAAGTTAAACTATATTAAAATTATTATTAACTATTTGTTTATGTTTTCACAATACCATAGTGTAAGTGTATTAAAAACAAGGGTAAAAATTGAAAAATTCAAAATAAATCGAAAACTATTAGAAATAGGTTGATGACATACTTAATAAAAGTTGGAGGGTTTTATAAAATTTATCAGAAAAAATAATAATATATAGGGTGTCTCATTTAAAAAATTTGAGAATTTTCAATTTAAAATAGTCGAAATGCATAAATTTATTTTGAACACCCTGGAGCATCTAATACAAATTTCTTTACATATATCTGTTTTTTTCATCTCTATAGAATGCTCGTACCAATTATGAGTATTCCACCTTCAGAAACAATGGCGCTACTGGCAGTTTTTTACAAAGTTGAAAACTAGTATTTTTTAAAAAAAAATGAAAAATTAGAAAAACTACTAGGTTTAGGTATATAACATTATTAATAAAAAAGTTATAAATTTTTGTGCAGAATTTAAAAATAAATTATAAAAAACATATGTTATAACTGCCACACTTTTTTGAACTACCCCGTATACTCAAAAATAATTTTAAACTACACCTTAACATTCCGTAAAACTATTATATTTAACATTTTTTCGTCATTCCCGAAACAAATGAGATAATGAACTTTACTCTATCATTCACTTACCCTGTAATGCATGGAATCGAAATATTTCTCGTCTTATTTTGTAACACTAGACAAGATTTGATAAAATTTTGCACGATTTTTTGTATTGACCGTCACTATTTCTTTAAGAAAGTCTTTATAAAAATACACTTCGAGGGGATAAAATGTATGCAAACATTGTTTTTTTCTGAAATTTATGATGCGCTTTTGCGAAGTTTTGCACATAAAAAAAGATACGAACATTGTATCGTGGCCTTTTATGCAAAAACGGTATTTTACATATTTTGTATGAACTAAAATCAGTATTTGTTCCGAAGTGCCCGCGAAATATATTTCCGAGATCGGAACAAAGGTACAAATTTTATCGTAGTAGTGCTAAAATTAGTTCTTAACCTATTTTTTAAGAAATGTTTTGTTAAAGGAATGTGTTTGGGATTTCAACATCTTGACTGTACTGGATAATATGACAAGAGCTTTTTTACTTCTTAATAAAGTGGTAGTAAGATGCCGCATTAATATTTGAAACGAAAATAAAACGGCGACTATTAACGATTTTAAGTGTGCTTAGACACGGAGCACTTTGTCTCGTCACTAAGTAGTGGTGCGCCGGTGCTGTGAGTCGTAGTTCCATTTCGAATCATTGCTTCTGACTGAAAGCTGCAGCAATGGTTTAAATGAAACGACAACTCAACGCAACAAAAGGGCTGTGTGAAAAGGTACTTTACACAGAAGGTCGCAATTTCCAATGATCCAGACCAAAGAATCATTTTGGCAGACATAGAAAGACACAAATACATTTATAGGAAATGCATTGAATAGAATGGGTGACATGTTGAGCATTGAACATAATTAATTTTAGTTTATTTGTACTAAGATACTACATTTAAGAATAGAAGAACAAGTTTTTTATGTTTTAGTTTCTGGTAGTTTTTACTTTTTTCATTAAAATTTTCTTTTGTTGTCGTTTCAGTTAGGAGGTAATTATATATTTTTGGAAATGTATTTAAGCCAGGGATTCTTCTCTGCTTTCCACAGAGTCTTATGTATTCCTGTTGTATTTGACTTTTGTTTTTATGAATTTTTAATAAATATTTTGTATATATATTCCATTTCTTGCTCTTCGAAAAACGAAAACACAGAAACAGTTTGATAGCAACACTTAGTTTCAACTTAATAAACAAATACCATTGCTAGTTTGAATTATTGTTAAATATTGCATTCGGCAAGCTTAGAGAAGAGTTTTTCTTCCTTATTTTTGCGGAATATCACGATATATATATATATATATATATATATATATATATATATATATATATATATATATATATATATATATATATATATATATATAATTTTTTTTTTGTTGAGTGTAAGGTGCTTTGATCTTGGTATATATGTATATTTTATATTTTACGTGTTCTTGGAATTAGATCATTAAAACTATTCTTGGATCTGTTATATATTTATTGACGTTTCGTCCTTCGGAAGAGGTCTTCTTCAAAATTTGCTTTCTTTATATGTTTGATAATTTCTTCTCCATATTGATCTTTTAGTGTTTTATGGTTTAGCATATTTTTTTCATCCATGCTGTATATATTTTTTATTGAGTGTAAGGTTCTTTGATCTTGGTATATATATATATATTTTATATTTTACGTGTTCTTGGAATTAGATAATTAAACCTATTCTTGGATCTGTTATATATTTTTATTGACGTTTCGACCGAAGAAATTATCAAACATATAAAGAAAGCAAATTTTGAAGAAGACCTCTTCCGAAGGTCGAATCGGCAATAAATATATAACAGATCCAGGAATAGTTTTAATTATCTAATTCCAAGAACACGTAAAATATAATATATATATATATATATATATATATATATATATATATATATATATATATATATATATATATATATATATATATATATATATATATATATATATATATATATATGTATATATATATATATATATATATATATATATATATATATATATATATATATATATATATATATATATATGGAGCCACGTAGAGCGGCCTGCGCGGGCTCAAATTAAAGCTTGAAAGCCGTTGGGTCATTTTGAAAATAACATATAGCTCATACGCAGAGGCCCCCGAAAGGAGACTGCCTCCCAAAAAAATCATTAAAAGTGAAAAAAAAAACAGGCAGAATGGTATTTTTTTATAACTTCACTATACTATTATCTTTGTTTTCGAAAAACAAAAAAATTCAAAATTCGAAAAATCGTTTGAAAAGGTCTATCGAAATTAATAAGTATTCCTTATAGCAAAACAAAACTTTTTTGTTCTATGAACCTGGATTCTAAGGTGTGTTGCTTTCGAGAAAAAAAAATTGAATACATTTTTTTATTTTTTTTTTGAAAGCAGCGTACTCCAGGATCCAGGTTTATAGGAAAAGAAGGATTTATTATTCAATCAGGAATTTATTTAAGTTTTTTTTAGAATCTTTCAAGTGATTTCTCAAATTCTTTGCACAAACGAACAAAATCTAATTTTCAAAAATGGCGCTGAACTTTTCCATAGAAAATTCACTTTGAAATCCTATAGGAAATTTTAACAAATTAAAATCGTGGATTTATTATATGCAGATTACGCCTATGCATAAATTACCATCTATAATAAGAATGAAGTGGAACATGCAAAAGTTCAAAGACATTTGCGCCTCAGATTTGACTCAGCTAAACAAGTCACAAGAATATTAAAAAAAATCTTTCCCTTAAATTTTTGACTGATAATACTCTTTTTATGAAAAGATATTCTATCGCCAAAAAATTAGTCAAGTTAATACAAGTACCAGGAAGTGATAGATATACTTACTTTCTGAGCAATAATAATTTTAAGCAGATTTCAATTTTTTTTCAGATTTAATCATTTATTGTGTCTTTTAATTCCTATTATTATTATATTATTTATTACTGTATTCTTATTTTCTTTTAATATTTGTTAAATAGTATTTATAAATGTTTCTATGTTAATTTTAAACAAAAGATATTATTAAACATAGTACCGATTAAATTACACTTGGTATATGTCATAGAAATAACTATATATCAAAGGTGACAATATACGAGGTATATCAACAAAGTAAGTTCCGTTTCTATTTCTACCCGCGGCAGCGCTGCGATCGCAGTTCCGAGCATGCGTGGCAGTTACTCTGACTCAAGCAGAAGAAATGTACGCCATTTTCAGATTGCTGCTGCCGACGTGTTCTTTGTAGTGCTTCTTTATGATGTCAGCCTTGCCGCCGCTTGTGAAATCAGATCTGTGATTCGTTTTCTAAATGCAAAGAAAGTTAAACCAAGTGAAATTTATCGGCAAATCTGCGAGGTTTACGGACAAACTGCTATGAGTGATTTAATGGTTAGAAGATGGGTCAGACAGTTCAATGAAGGACGTGATCAAGTGCACGATGAAGAACGATGTAGACGCCCGTCTTTGGTTATTGATGAACTGGTTCACGCAATTGAAGAGAAGCTTAAGCAAAACCGTAAGTTTACAATTAGCGCTCTTGCTATGGAATTTCCGCAAATCTCACGATCACTAATTCATGAAATTGTTAATGAAAAACTGAAAGAACATGTTACCACATGGTTGAAAACACAGGCGGCAACCTTCTATGAAGAAGGCATACAAAAACTTGTGGCACGCTATGACAAGTGCCTACAAAATTTCGGAAGCTATGTAGAAAATTAGTTTAACAGTTGTAGATTTTTGTACAATAAATATTTTTTCTGTATCTGTACACGTTTTTTTTATATAACCAAACGGAACTTACTTTGTGGATATACCTCGTATAATACACAAATTAAAAAAACTATTAAACTTTGGTTCATTTAATTTAAAGGTAAAATAAGGTGGTTCATAATTTGATTAATATTTAGTGTTTATCTTAAAAATAAGATGTTGTTATTTCTAGATTACAATATTGCTTTATTTTTTTTACATTAATTTTACTTGAACTTATCTACATATCTGGACAAAATTGATGTTAATATATCCCTGTTTGATTCTCAATGGAGACTTCAGACACAAATAATAAGAGATTTTCTTCGATTAAAAAAGAGTTTATGTAAAGTATAAAGAGGAAGATTTGTAAAAACCTATTATAAAATATATGTGGTTTCGTCCTAAGAGCATTGGTGGACTCATTAGTAACAAAAAATTTCTCGCAAGATAAGTGAAAACAAAAAAGCATATATACAGCCACATAAAATCTTGGCTTCTACCATCTTTCTACGGTCTAAAATGGAGACCATTATTCCTTACTGATAAGTCCACTAATGCTCTTAGGACGAAACCGCATATATTTTATATTTGTTATGTAAAGAAAAGTATTCTTGTATTTTTACAAGTCTTTATCTTTATACTCTTGCTTTATACTTTGCATAAATTCTAACTCCTTTTTTAATCTAAGAAAGTCCTTTAATATTTTTGTATGAAGTCTAGCATTGAAAAACAAACAGGAATATATTAACATCAAGTTGGTCCGAACAGGTCGATAAATTCATTTCAAGTAAAATTTTATAAAAATCATCTGACTATAGATTCATTTATAAACGTGTTATATTTTATTAAGTTTACAAAATCTTTATAAAATCTCCTGTAATCTTTTCAAAAATATATCCCGCGAAAATATGGAATACACTGCTGCACGAAAAAAATACACTCAGAATTTTTTTTTCTCGAAAGCAACGCAATTTAGAATCCAGGTTCATGGAACAAGAAAGTTTTGTTTTGCAATGAAGAATACTTATGAATCTTTTTAGATTTTTTCAAGCGATTTTTTGATTTCTGAATTTTTGCACCAACTAAACCTGTTGTAACTCGCGATCAGGACTTTCGAAAAAAATCCACTGGAGGTAATTTTTTGGTTTTTTGAAAACAAAGAGGTTATCCGTTCTACCCTTTTTTTTCACTTTTAATGATTTTTTTGGGAACCTCTGCACATGCGCAATATTTTATTTTCAAAATCGCCCAACAGCTTTTAGAACTAGAGTCTTTAAGCTTTAATTTGAGCCTGCGCAAGCCGTTCTAGGTGGCTCTAAATTTTGGCTTGGTGGGGAGTCCGGTTTAAAAAAAATGTTCCATATATATATATATATATATATATATATATATATATATATATATATATATATATATATATATATATAGGGTGACCGCAAAAAATCGATGTCGGAATTTTGTTCGTCTGGACCCCACAAAACGATTCCTCTTTCCAGATATTCCAGATATTGAGATAGCCGAAATTTGAGCTCGATTAAACGACGTTAACCCGTGCCGCTCGTCGCTCAAAGTTTGAAAAAATCCAAATTTTTGGCCAAAAAGCTGACATATGGAGCCATAACTCCAGAACGGTAAATAATAGAAACACGCTTAATATCTCAAAAGAAAGCTAATGTTGTTCTTCAAAATTTATATTCTATACATAATTGTTGTTATTTTAAGTCAAACCGAGTTACAACAACCTTTAGCCCCAAAAACGTGACCTGGTACCAGTAGGAGCCAGTTTGGGAGTATTCTAAGAATTTTACGGGTTTTTACATAATATGTTTTGGAATTAACATTTTTTTGTTAAAAAGTATTTTGGAACTCAATTTTCAAACATAAAGAGCCTTTTGTTCAAATTTAATCTTTTATTATGTGGGGATTACCTGACTAGTTTACCAAAGAAAGACCCGTTTGACAGGTAAAAAGGAGGATGAATCTAATTTCTATTTTAGGCATGGTGATTTTACTTCAGCGTACAACCGACCTTTTATTTATTCAGTTTAGTTTCTAAAGTGCCTTTGAGCTGGTTAGATCGAACAATTATCTAGTGAAGATAATTTAATGTTTTTTTTTTTTTAATTTTCCAAGTGTGTGTGTGTTATTGTTTTTATAACTATTATAGTATTATTTTAAAAGACATTTGAAAACATTTTATTGAAATTAAAGTTTGCAATATATTTTGTTTCATTTTCCAAGTTAATTGTTATTTACCTATTGGCCTCTGAAATGGCATCCACATCAGGTGTACAAAGCCGGACCAAGGATAAAATATTTCTTGTGGGCTATCCCATTCACCAGATCACCGGTTGTAAACTACCCTCAAATCGTCAAGTTTTGTGTGCTTTATTTTATAATTTACGTACTGTGAAATTAACTGTAAGAGAATCAGCAAAACTTACAATACGAGAAGTGTTCATTTTTTGGGAGAAAAGCTCGAATCCCGACTAAACATGAGCAAGATGCTATTACTAAGCTGGAAAAACTTCACGCCGAGTGGAGAACTCTTCAAAAAGACCGGAAGAAAACATCGAAAACAAATTTAAACAGTTTGTTGAAAAGTTGGATGATCTCTTTGATATTGCTCAACAAGATGAAATCGGAAAAAGATAAGGCGTTTCTCGTGAAACAGAGGCAGAAGGGCCGCCCAGGTTCCATGACTGGAGTGGATCTCAAGTTGTCTCGAGCTGAAGAAATCAAGGTGCAAAAGGAACTTACAAAAATGAACCGACAAATCCAAGAAGCAACTTTTGATATTGGTGAGTTTTTTTTTATTAGCATTCTAAAAAATAGATAAACAAATAAGTAAATAGTTTCATTATAATTGAAAGAAAATTGTACATGAGAGCATGATTTGGCATCTTTATGATTGAGTTTATATTTTTTAAATAATACCTTTTGATAATTAGAAGTAGGTAATTTAGTACCTATGTATTATTACTATTCTGCTAAAACGACAAGTTTTTATAGTCTTCTTTTTTTTTCTTTCTTTTGTTGCTTCTTAGAGACGGATGATGAAGACAAGTTCGAAGAAGGAGAAGAAGACACTGAAGAGGACAGCATCTACCAGGAACTTGAGAGCTTGGAGGAAATGGACATCTCTGAAGAAGCTGCAGAAGATCCAGGACCATCTGAGAGCAAGAGGATGAAAGTTTCATTTGCAAGGGGCGTTAAAGAGATTTTAAACAAGAAATTGTCCATTTTATTAGATCGATGTAAGGTATCCGACAGTAATGCCACGAGAATTTTAATAGCTACTCTAGAAGCACTAAACCTTGACCCTCTTGAGTACAAAGTCTCGAAAACTTTATTACATGATAGAAGGCAAATGTTCAGAGAACAATATAATAAAAAAATTTTTGATAAAGTAAACATTCCTGAAAAAGAGCCCGTGGTTGTCCATTGGGACGGTAAACTTTTACCGGGTGTTTTAAAAAATGAACAATGTGAGCGAATAGCTATAGCTATTTCATATGGCGAAAAGGAACAGCTGCTGGGAGTTCCTGTAACAGCAAACAGCTCTGGAGAGGAGCAAGCCGTAGCCGTATATGAATGCCTATAGGAATGGGGTCTTCTCAACACCGTCAAGGCGATGTGCTTCAACACTACAGCATCCAACACGGGAAGACTCAAAGGAGCATGCGTCATATTGGAGCAAATGTTAGGAAGAGAATTGTTATACCTAGCTTGCCGCCACCATATCTTGGAATTCTGTTAAGAGGCGTATTCGACACAAAAATGGGATCAACCACTGGACCTCATCCAGACATTTTCGAGAGATTCCTCACTGCGTGGCCCAAGATAGACAAAGGAAAATACGACACAGGTATCAGTGACAATCTAATACAAAAGCAGCTAACTCCAGAAGTAATTGCAAATGTTACTGCTGAATTCGAGACCAAATTAACTGAGAGCCACCCCAGAGATGACTACAAGGAGCTATTGCAGTTGATTCTCGTATTTGTTGGATCACTAGACGGCAATGTTGTGGGTTTTAGAACTCCAGGAGCCATTCATCACGCTAGGTGGATGGCAAAGGCTATTTACTGCTTAAAAAATGTTCATTTTTCGTCGTCAATTTAAGATGTCTAAAGAAGAAGAAAGTTCTGTGCGTACCATTTCTGTTTTCCTAGTTAAAATTTATTGTAAAGCTTGGTTCAATGCTCCAAAAGCTCATCTTGTACCAAAGCAAGATTTAGGTATTTTGCATAGTCTGTTAGACTATAAAGAATGTGACAACGACATTGCAGAAATAGCCCTGACCAAATTTTCGAACCATTTGTGGTATTTGAATGCAAAGTTGGTGGGATTATCGTTTTTTGATCCCACCATTACAGACGATGAAAAGTTGTTAATGGCTAATAAATTGCTCAGTAGCACAGATGAACCATCACAGCACGCTAGGGTTGTAAATCCAAAAGTTAGGAAAGAAAACTTAAAAGAGGTAGTTGATGGAGGATTGGTAAATTTACTTACCAAAGAAACGTTTACATTCTTTGACCAATTTAATATAAAAACAGATTTCTTAAGACAACATCCAAACACCTGGCCTCAAAATAATGACTTCCAAGAAGGATTGAAAATTGTCAAAACATTAAAAGTAGTTAATGATATGGCTGAGCGTGGTGTTAAATTAATAACCGACTTTAACGACCTTCTGACAAAAGATGAAGACCAAAAGCAATATGTCCTGCAAGTTGTAAGTAAATGCCGAGCATTATATCCTGACGTTTCAAAAACTACTTTAACAAAAGCTCTAGAATAGATTAGATAACTATGTAAAATTATCAACTCATGTAGGTACTACGTCTGTATCTTTTCTGTCTGTTTTGTATGTATTATATACCTAATTTTTATATTTTAAAATAAAAAATGTCATTAGACTTAACAGTATTACTTGTTTTTTTATTATATTTCTACTTTAAACTCAAAAATATACCAAAAAAAAAGCAAAATTTATCACTTAATAACAAAATATACGAAGTATGCTCCTAGTGGTACCAGGTCACGTTTTTGGGGCTAAAGGCTGTTGTAACTCGGTTTGACTTAAAATACCAACAATTATGTATAGAATATAAATTTTGAAGAACAACATTAGCTTTCTTTTGAGATATTAGGCGTGTTTCTATTATTTACCGTTCTGGAGTTATGGCTCCATATGTCAGCTTTTTGGCAAAAAATTTGGATTTTTTCAAACTTTGAGCGACGAGCGGCACGGGTTAACGTCGTTTAATCGAGCTCAAATTTCGGCTATCTCAATATCTGGAAAAAGGAATCGTTTTGTGGGGTCCAGACGAACAAGATTCCGACATTTTTTTTCCCCCTCTATGAGATCCGGTCACTCTAATATATATATATATATATATATATATATATATATATATATATATATATATATATATATATATATATAGAAGTTTCTAGAAGAGTTCTATAAAACTGAAGAATAATATACAGGATGCCCTACTTAAGAAGTTTTAAGTTTGACGGTCATATACGTATATCAAAAACATGACGTGCCATATATCAAAAACACGACGCGCCATCGCTTTTGATTTAACCTGTAAAAAAATTCTAAAAATTCTTTAAAAGCCCTACAACTTCTAACATTTGTCCCTAATTCTTCAAATAGGTGAGATAGCTGGGTTACGAGCTTTCTAAACAGCATAAATTTGTTGAGCAATCCCTAACCCTATACTTTTGGGAGCCATTGTGATTTGTTCCATTTTTTAGTAAAAAAAATACCAGGTTGTTCAACATTAGAACATAAAAAAGTCATAAATTCCATAAAATTAATTCTTTCCCTCTGCTTTCTCTATATGTTTTTTAATTTTTATTTATCCCAATGGAACTATTTAATTTTTTGGGATAACAAGTACGGAATATGAACTACGAAATTTTATACGTGTATATACATTTATAAATTTTTGTATTTCCAATAAACGAGGATTTAGTTTCTTCTATAATTAAAAAGCATTGTTAATCAGTTTAATTTTTAAAATGTAAAATTGTGATTTTGAAATGGGAAATTTTATAGCTAACGTTGACGGTATAATTCCAGTAAATTTCCGATATAATTGAAGTTAAATTTACTTAACCTTATCTAGAGCTTCGGATTCTTTAAAAAAAATTGGGTGATATCACCTGTCATGAGTGTTTTGTCGCTTATCTACGTTCCCAAATCTCTTTTTAATGTTCTTTACGGAACACTTATAAGATCACTTCAGTGTCTGTGCTGTTTACCCGCTGTCTGTCCGTCCGTCTGTCACACCCGATTTTTGACGAAACTATTCGACATAGGAAGTTGAAATTTTGCACTAATATAGGAATTGATGACCTCATCAGAGCCATGTAGTTTTGGAAGTTAAAGTTTGACTTAAAGGGTTAATTTTGGGGGGTGAAATCGAAAGTGAAAAAAAAATATCAGGTCATCGAGTGAAAGCTTGTAAAAACCCGAGTTCAAAAATATATATAACGTAATACCTGCGCACAGTTTTCTTTGTATTTTTTGAAAAAATTCTGGAATATTCTCCACAAGGTGTAGATGAAACGAAAATTATCACGAGTGCATTACCTTTAATAATTTATGTGGTATACAAAAAAAAAATTTCAAGATCATCAGTTTTCAGTAAATATCGGGAAAAAACTTTATACAAAACTCATTTGGGGTGTGTTTGGTGAAGTCATCGATCATTTTGTACCTCACTAACTAATTGCGTGAGTCCGACTTGCCCTTGGCCAGTTTTTTTTTTGTTCTTAAAGAATATTTTTGTTAAACGTTTGTTACTAGTTATCCTGAAAGGATTCCTACGTTCGCAGCAAACTAAAGCCGAAGGAAATATTTAAATCCCAATGGTTGTCGATACCATTTTCTCTCATTTTTGGTGATTTACTTTGCTTAAAATACGAGGGTGGATTGAAAATTCTGATAAATTTCTATGAAATGGTCGGAAAAGATGTCGGTAAGCGTGATTCTTGTAACGGTTGTGTTTAAAGTTTCAAATAGAGCAGTTGACAGTTATTGTAAATGGTCGGTGTTACACGTTTTGTAAAAATGGATAAAGTATTGTGCAGTGATAAAACATTTTTATTTAAAAAGTGGACTGTGGCCCAGATAGAAACTGACCTGAAGAAAGTTCCTGGGCACTCTGTACGAGCACTCAAGAGTATTTATTACTGAATAACTGAATTTAAACGTGGCGGAATGAAGACTGCAGATGCTGCACGTTCAGGACGCCCGATTGAGTTCTTGTCTGAAGAGATGGTCGATAAAATTCATGATATCGTGATAGAAGATCGTCGTATTAAGCTTCGTGACACTGCCGAATGGAGGAATGAAGATTAAGAAGGACATTCCAAAATCGTGTTTGGAAAGGTGAAGCGTAATGCGAAAGACCTCTGGCGCCGTGTTGTGACTGGAGACGAAACATGGATCCACCCTTATACTCTGAAAACAAAATGGCAGTCAAAACAGTGAGTTGGCGATAGTGAAAGTACACCGAAAAAAGCGGAAACAGTTTTACCGGCGGGAAAACTGATGGCAACTGTTTTTTGGGACTTAGAGGGTGTCATTATGATTAACTATTTGGGAAAAGGTAAAACTGTGATTGGCTCTTAATACCAAACGTGAGTGGACTGTTTGTATAATGAGTTGAAACAGAAGTAACAAAGTCTAGCGCGCAAAAAAGTGCTCTTTTTCCTGCATAACGTGCTTGCTCACACATCGGCCGTTGAGCTGAGAAATAGTTCCCTAGCCAATCTATTCCACAAATTAGGCCCCAGGTTACTTTTTTTTGATTTTCTAAACTCAAAACTTGGCTTGAGGGATGAAGACGTTATCTGTGCTGTAAAAGAGTATTATACACAATTCGAAACCATTTTTTGGAATCTCGCTGAACCACATGTATTGCGCTCAATGGGGATTATGCTGAGAAATAGGTTTTCTTTTTTGCAAAAAAATGTCATTTACCTTGTTTTTGGAAGACTTTTCAATCCATTCTCGTATACGTGCGACTAACTGCTTCGACTGCAGTACCGTCGATGGTTCTAATTTAAAGGTCTATACTTTACAAGAAAAAAAAGCTGAGGAGATATGTCCGTTCATTGGTTTGTCCAACATATTCAACTAAGATGTATTTGGCAACCGCGTAACTTTAATTCAAGTTACATTCAGTTCATTTCTTTTGTTTAAGAAGAGAGAGAAGAAGGAGATAATTAATTATTGTATAATTTCAATAATATCACCAGATTTTTTCTTCTATTTTAGATTGATTATCTTAGAAACACAACACTGTAAACGTGATTAATTTAAGATTATTTCCTAATTTTTCTCATATTTTAGATTGATTATCTTAGAAATACAACACTGTAAACTTGATTAAGTTCCGCATTTGCTGGTAACAAATACCAGATTATACTGATTGGGCGTATCCCATATTAAAGGGCCTACAGAGAAATAAGCCAAAAGCTTTTACCTAATTCGATCCTAAAATAGAAAAGATAAATTGAGGTAGTTTTCCTAAAGCTCTTTTAAATAATTTTAAATTGCAGGTTGTAATTTTTTTGTTTATAGTCTGGGTAAGTTCTGTGGCAGTAGTTTCTGTTTAATAAGTTTCAAATTTAAATTTGTTCATTATCTCAATAAAAAACCACAAAAATCACTTAGAAAATATGGAAAATTTTTTGACTCCTCTCTTTATCTACTTTCTCTAAAGCGATTTCATTAAAAAATTATGAGTTTCCTTACGTGAGGTATTACATGTGTACCAAATTTGAAGTCGACATCCATGTCCAAAGTTATTGTGCCAATAGTAAGGCAGACGACACATAGACAGACCCATGGAAATGGAGGACTATATTTTTCAAGAGATAGGGACCTCAAAATGTGAGGAAATGCAAAAATTTCGGGGGGAGATGTTTGACGAATATAATACTTTCTTTTAGCAAAGGAAGTATATATATATATATATATATATATATTTACATACATATATATATATATATATATATATATATATATATATATATATATATATATATATATATATATATATATATATATATATATATATATATATATATATATATATATATATATATATATATATATATATATATATATATATATATATATATATATATATATATATATATATATATATATATATATATATATATATATTCCGTACGGAACACTTACGAGGCTGGTAAAAACTACTTATGTGTTTGGGGTAAACCTTTTTTATTTTTCGACATAGTCTCCTTTTAGGCTTATACACTTCGTCCAACGATGTTCTAGTTTGTTGATCCCTTCCGAATAATAGGATTTGTCCAAGTCTGCAAAATATCCATTAGTGTCTGCAATCACCTCCTCGTTTGAATAAAATCTTTGTCCCGCCAGCCATTTCTTCAAATTGGGGAACAAATAGTAGTCCGAGGGAGCCAAATCTGGAGAATAGGGGGGATGTGAAAGGAGTTGGAATCCTATTTCCATTAATTTTGCGACCACAACTGCTGAGGTGTGTGCTGGTGCGTTGTCGTGATGGAAAAGGACTTTCTTGTGGGCCAGTCGCGGGCGTTTTTCTTGCAGCTCGGTTTTCAAATGGTCCAATAACGATGAATAATATTCACCTGTAATAGTTTTACCCTTTTCCAGATAGTCGATGAGGATTATCCCTTGCGAATCCCAAAAGACTGTCGCCATAACCTTTCCGGCCGAAGGAACGGTCTTCGCCTTTTTTGGTGCAGATTCCTCCTTGGTAACCCATTGTTTAGATTGTTCTTTGGTCTCAGGAGTATAGTAATGTATCCATGTTTCATCCACAGTGACGAAACGACGCTTAAAGTTCTCCGGATTCTTCTGGAACAGCTGCAAACCATCCTTGCAACACTTCACACGATTCCGTTTTTGGTCAAGCGTGAGCAATCGCGGCACCCATCTTGCGGATAGCTTTCTCATGTCCAAATGTTTATGCAAAATATTATGTACCCGTTTAGTCGAGATGCCCACAGCACTAGCAATCTCACGCACCTTAACTCTTCTGTCATCCATCACCATATCATGGATTTGATCAATGATTTCTGGAGTCGTAACCTCCACAGGCCGTCCAGAACGTTCAGGGTCACTTGTGCCCATATGGCCAGTCCGAAAATTTTGAAACCACTTATAAACTGTTCTAATCGAAGGTGCAGAGTCACCATAATGTTTATCAAGCTTCTCTTTAGTCTCCTGAGGCGTTTTGCCTGTCATAAAGTAATGTTTAATCATCACACGAAATTCTTTTTCGTCCATTTCTTGAAAATCACTCGACTTCCTTGATTCACACGAATGCCAAACACAAAGAAATAGACCAATATGGCTGAACTTTTTGACGCATGAAGTTGAAATTTGGTACAAATATAGGAATTGATCGCCTAATCAGAGCGGAATAGTTTTGAAAGTTAAATTTTGATTTAAGGGGTTAGTTTTGGGGTTTGGGTGAAATTGGAAGTGAAAAAAAAAAAATTTGACGAGGTCATCGAGTGGTGTGTCAAATGAAAGCTTGTGAAAACACAAGTTCAAAAATATATATGATGTAATACTTACGCACACCTTTCTTTGTATTGTTTTTAAAAAATGGCCCTAAAACTACTGTCCTCCCATCTTATCTCGAAAAGTACCGATTAAAAAATTTTCAAAACATTCTGAAATAGTCTTCATAACGTGTAGATTATCACGAGTACATTACGTTTGATAATTTATCTGGTATAAAAACCCTATGTACCTTGACAATATGGCGGAGGTTTTTTTTAATATACTTTTCAGTACGCACACTGGTAGCCAATGGACAGGCACCGAGAGGAAATAATTTTATTTTATTTCTTTATAATTTAACAAATATTTAGGTAGTAAATATTTGTATTACTACATTCTAGATTAAGCTAGATTGATTTGTTGGCTATTAGGTAGTTAAGATGCTATAACAATTATACATTATTGACTAACAAAAAATGTGAAATTACATATTGAATCTTGGCCTATGTAAGGATTTTATTCTATTTTAAGACGGAACACTAATTGCGCAAGTCCGCCTTGCACGGCTTGGCTGGTTTTTTTAGGTATCGAGTGAACTTGGGTCTAATTGAAAGGAAAAATATTCCTTTTCTGTAGGGTAAGTTGAAAACATTACAAAAAACTAGAGTTGGTTCACTTGTATATTTCTTAAGTGCGATGGCAAATATTTTATTAGCTTCAGGGTCAGAGGTTTTTTTAGTATCAAGTTTCATTTTATGTCCCGATATCTAAGAACAACATCGGACATTTTCGACATTATTAACTGTAGGTGGGTTGTTCCCTAGAAATTGATAGTAGAGAGTGAAGTAAAGAGCTAACTAGTTGGATTTGTCAACAGACGTTGTTGCAATAGTATTGTCTGATTGATAATATAGTTAATTTAGAAACATTTATGCTAACTGACTTAGTTACACATCAAACACGTCGTAAATTGTTAGGACGTGCCAAAGTTTGCTTTTAATTCGTTGATTACGTATCTCCAGGTCTATTTATTTTCATATATGACAATTAATGGAGCAGTGGGGGCGTTTCTGTGCACAGATCTTATCATTATATTTATTTCACGACAGGACTAAAATTTAAGCAATTGAAAATTATCTTACGTAATTGCAGACAGCTGTTAGAAAAGGTATATTTTAAGTGTCTGAGGGATACTACTATGCTACGAACTTTATTGTAGTGAACTATTAAATAAATCCTCAAGTTCTTTTACCAAGTCACGAGCCTATTTTCTAAACTGAACGCAAAGACTTTATATGTCTTTCATATGCCTTAAGAACTGTAAATTACATTGTGCTAAGAATACAAGGTGACATTAAAGGAAGTTAGTGGTGTTATACGACATCCGCTTTTAAACATTTCGAATGAGTGGGTTCCCATTGTTGGTACTGGCTATTGTCTATGCTTGTGCGAGGAAAAACTTGAGTCGGAAACGTGACGCCGAATTTGTAATTTACACGTATATCATTTAATATTTAAAGATGAAATTAGTCTACTGAAAAAGTACGATGTTAGAAGATGAGTATAATGCATAAAATTAATTATTATGTTGTATTTATTTAGGTTTTTTCTTTATTATTAGGACAATATATATATATATATATATATATATATATATATATATATATATATATATATATATATATATATATATATATATATATATAAATATATATATATATATATATATATATATATATATATATATATATATATATATATATATATATGTATATATACACGTATATCATTTAATATTTAAACATGAAATTAGTCTACTGAAAAAGTACGATGTTAGAAGATGAGTATAATGAGTAAATTAATTATTATGTTATATTTATTTAGATATTTTTTATTGTTAGATCAATATATATATATATATATATATATATATATATATATATATATATATATATATATAGATATATATATATATATATATATATATATATATATATATATATATATATATATATATATATATATATAGTGTGTGTGTGTGTGTATGTGTGTGTTTATTAAAATTTGGTGATTCCTTGGGTAAAGTACTTTTTGGTCAAATTTTTAAAATTTAATAAAAATGCCATTTATTAGCCCTTTCGTGACGCCTATTGCAACAGTGTTGCTAAATGCTGATCTTTTTTCTAATTACACAATCCTTAGTTAAAACAACAAAAAGTGTGACAATAGATATTTTCTTACAGATATTGTTGGAAATACAATGAACTCCGTCTATAACGAACCCCAAAAAATCACTAAAAATGGTTCGGTATATCCGAAGTTCGTTACAAACACTAAACAAAATCTAATATCATTTTTCTCTACTTTTTTATTTAGATTAGGCGCTAATGCATAGAAAAATGAATATTAACAATTATTAAATTAAATGAAAACGTTCAAAGGAAAATAAAACAAGTCACACTAAAGTTATTATTATGTATGTTGGTACACATACACAAATAGTTTATACAATAAAATCAGTAATTTTCGTTTGTACAATTTTACTCGAAAAAGAAATGATGTTTATATAGTTGTCAAGGTCACAAAAACTATTCCATATATGTTCAGGGACGTCACGAGATTCCAAAAAGTTGCGAGTTTCAGTCATTTTCTTAGTCATTTCTGAAATGGATGGAACATAAATATTATCTCCTTCTCCAAGTTCGTCTTCGTCGTCATTATCTCCTAAAATCTTTCCAGAAGTCACTGATGTCACAATTTGATCATCAGTTAATATTTGTCTCGTCATTAATTCATTATCGGCACATACATATTCTTCAAAATTATAGTGATTAAACATCTTTTTAATCTCGATTTCCACTTTGTGGAATGGCAGCATCGTAAACAAATTCTAGACAATCACTAGGATCTTCTCGATGTTTTTCAATCCACTGAGTCAACGGTAGCTCATCATCTAAGTCATATCTATATTCCTCCCTTAAAAATCCGTCATGCTTAAAACAGTTTGCAATGGTTTCTCTACTGACTCTTCGCCAAGCCATATGGATAAATTTTACAGCATCCAAGAGAGTTACAGAAAAAATGTTACCTTTATTAATCGTCTCTAATATTTTCATAACTAAAATCTTTCTATAATGACATTTTAAAGAATGTATTACACCTTGATCCATAGGCTGGAACTTTGCACTTGTGTTTGGAGGCATAAAAACCAATTTTATTTGGTGTAGATTACTTCAGGGTGCGTTGGACAGTTGTCAATCAAAAGTAATATTTTTCTCTTTGTGAATTTTAATTCTTCGATCAGTTCGTTTTTAAAAATTTCTGATGTCATCCAGGCTTTACTGTTTGATTTGTATTTTACTGGTAAATATTTTGTTTTTAAAGCACGGGATTGGCGGACTTTCCTATCACCAACAATTTTCTTTCTTCTGTTTCAGACATATTTGCAGTTACCAACACAGTAATCCTTACTTTTGATAGTTTTCCATCAGCACAATTCTCTCCGATAAACTTTAATGTCTTATCAGGCGTCATCTTGTAAAACAAACCCGTTCCATCAGCATTAAAAATGTTCTCATATTCATAACTTTCTCGAGTTTCCGGCCATACATTAACCAACCACTGATCAACAACAGTCATATTCACTCCTGCAGTTTCTCCTACTATCTTACCCCCACTAATATTATGTTGCTTTTTAAATCGTTCAATCCAACTTCTAGAACGGTTAAACTCTAGCTTTCTCTTGTAAAGTTTAGCCGGTAATAGGAACATGTTCATGTCGTCGACTAAACCATTTAAGGAGTCCTTTATCGACTTGGTCATATGTAGATTTTTTTTTACTTTTTTACAATTAAAGTTTCTTTTATAATAGATTGATAAGATTTCTTGTTGACTCCATTTTCTATTTTCCTTATAATATCGTGTTTGTCTATTAAAGGAAACGCTTTACGTTTTTGTGTACTCATTTTAAAATAAAAACTTAAACATTCACTTTGCTACTTTGCTACTGATCAAATATGCATTTGAACCGCATAACATAACAAGTGAATTGGAAATAATACTGCTCGAACTAGGGATGCGGCGGAAACAAGTAGCGAGTTTCGGTGGATTCCCTAGATCAAGTCGCGCGACATCGAGCACAGGGAGTGACAAATTCGTTATAAACGAACACAAAACATCCAAATTTGGTTCGCTTTATCCGGAAGTTCGTTATAACCGGGTTCGTTATAATCGATAAAAATTTACATTGGTCTGATGGAAGTTTTTTCGTGCATTATAAAATAGTTCGTTTTAACCTGAAATTCGCTATAAATAGGTTCGTTATAAGCAGACCTCACTATATTTCTAATAAAATAAAATTAAACTTTCGTATATGTCAGCGTAGCTTTATAAATTAAAATTGTGTTTACTAATACATCAAGAAAATATGTGCGGCAAATAACCGGCACATGTAGAATATCACGCGCAGCGTCGCGCAATGGATTGTAAGTCAGTTCGCGCTCGCGAATTGTAAGAAAAACATGTTAAAGCGATGCCAGAACATTTTATACTGTAGTTAGGTTTAAAATGTTCAAAGATTCAGTGATTACCATTTTATAAAAAAAAATTTCAGCTTTGTATAGTCAGTATTTGTTATTTTCTTGGAAAAATGTTTGTTATGTCAGATGCTTTTTTAAACTGAAAAAGGTAAAATTATTTTAATTTGTTGCAATATAAAGTAAGAAACATTTGATTTTAAGCATAAAAATGTCGCAACAGCTTGGGTTATTTTTAAAATACGAGTGAATATTATTTGGCGTGTATGTCTATTTGATACAACCATTGAGGTATATATTTGAAAACCATAGAACTTCAGGGTTAATTTTCTAAGTAGTCACATAGGTAAGCCATTTGATATATTTTTTTGCAATTGCTAATCAGACAAGGATTTACCGGTTTCAATATATTTAACGATTTTCATAACATCCTATATATATATATATATATATATATATATATATATATATATATATATATATATATATATTTATATTTATTTATTTATTTATTTATTAAGACCGTAGTGACTTGTCAATATATATAACAATTTTTTTTCTAAAACTCGAAAGGATTTACATGGTGTAACTGAAAACAAAATTTTGATCTTTATAAGTGCTTTCTTTGCATTATAAAATTATTTTTAGAAAAATTTAATTCAACTTATCTCCCTATATTCTTTTCTACCAGTTAAAGTAGACCAAACGGAACTTGTTGGCAGTATAACGAGGCTCTATTGGCTGCGGGGGGCAGGGTTCAAAAAGCGTTTTTTTTTTTGGGAAATAAGGCAAATATCAATGTTTTTGTTTCTTCAAGTTATTTCAGATGCATGGATACTTTTCGTTGGAACGCTCAGTTTATAGATATGCCTCGAAAAATTTAAATTGAAGCTATAGGATTACGAATTTCAAGAATAAATTAGATTAGTTAATGTAAAATAGGTCAAACATTAAATCGGGAAAATGGGGCGTTAGCTGTATTTAATTTTATGTAAAATTGAGTACAATAGCGTGAAAATGTAACATGAAGACTGAAATCTGGAATAAAATGAAAATAGCAATAAATTTTAAACACAGAAAATGTATTCTATAGCAGGAACATGTTAGTTATAATACTCTCTGAAGAATGCGGCATAGTTTAAACTGTAAAAGATATTGCCAAAGTTTTATGCGTACGAACTCTCGATAAATTTACATTTTCTAAAGTTTAGTTCACTTAAAAAAAAATATCTAGTAGCGATATCGCTAAGTTTATAAAGGAATCCCTAAAATATGGAGATTAGTAGATTGAGGGCTTTACAGTTTACTAAAAAAGTTTTGAATAGTCGGAAATAAAAATTAAATTTTAATATGGACGAACAGGCTGAATTATTAGAATTAATTGAAAGAATTTCATAATCGAATAAATCTTTCGTATACAATACTTCATATAGGCAATAACCATGATGATTAGTCAACAAGAGTAAATGCTAAGTAGCTGATATTAGTGATCTGGAGTTCAGTTTTTAAGAATTGTAAAGTTATTCCATTTATTAATAAAGACTATTACCATATTAATATTGTTAACTATAACTTTTTTTGAAAATTGTTCACAAGTTGTCTGTATCGTCTTCGTTGAAACCGTTGATGTCACTTTTGCAACATTAATTTCGAGAAATCTATGCACCACACCGGTCAGACTTTTTAAATTAAATGATAAATAAATTTGGTAATTATAAATAACCACTTAGCTTAGACCACTTCCTATTGACAAAAACAAATATGGTTACTATGGATAGTAGTTTGATATTTAGTAAATACGTATAGAAAATTTGGGGTTCTAGATTATATTGTGATATTTACAGTGAATTTCTGAAAAAGGTATTACACACAAAAAATATGAATTTGGTAATATCAAATATTGATCGGTGAGCGTACCTTTTTTAAAAGGACTTTCTGTTAAATAAATTTACGACGATATGCTTAATACACTAAACAAGCAATATCTTTTCTACACCACTATTAAACATTTTTTTGCGGATTTCAAAAGAGGAAGAACCGTCATTGATGGGTTGGGGCTGTGCATAAAATGATTTCGAAAATTGATGGTTTGGGATGAAATATATAGCAAAGCCCCTAAATATTTCTTATGAAAGTGTTTTTCATATTCTCATATTCTAGTTTGGGTGTGAGAAAATTACCAGCTAAATGGACTTCCAAATGTCTGAAAATCGACTAACAACGACTACGAGTCAGAACACCCAAGTTGATATCTGGTCGTTTTGAGAATTTATCTAACTTTTTGGATTAAATTGTAACTGTGGATGAAATGTAGGTCCATTATTATGATCTAGAGACAAGGGAACAGCCAATGGAGTGAAAATATTCAGAGTCACCTCCCTCCAAAAATGTTTCACTGACAGAAATCAGTAGGAAAAGTTTTTGTTTCTGTTTCTTTTTGACAAGAATGGAATACTTCTTACAGATTACTTGAAATACGGCTAAACATTGACTGGAGAATATTATTCTTCATTATGGTATTAACTTAACGTCGAAAAAGAATTATGAAAAAACGCCAAGTGTCGAAAAGGGTGCTGTTTGTGCAAGACAATGCTTTTGCTCACAAATCGCTGCCAGTTTTGCAAAAAATAAACGAATTAGGCTTTAAACTCCATCTCCATCTAAACTTATCCTCCATATTCCTTCGGACTATTACCTATTTCCAAAAGTGAAAAATCATTCATTGATATGAAGAAGTAATAAATTAGGTCAAAGACTAGCTTGCATGTGATAACCCTCTAGTTGTGGGACTATTTAAATCCGTGCCCCAAAGGGCAAGGGGGACTTTTGGTGCAACAAACACATCTTTAGGGTAAATCGGTAATTGGACGTGTGTAGGTTACCTTTATGCTGATCCATTTAAGAGTACTTCAACTCCTTCATTCTTAAGCGTGGCCACATGCATAGTGACTGGCGTGATGCAATAATACAGTCTGAGAGTTCCCTCCTCTTATCGCTAGCCGCGGCGGTTCGAACTTAAATGTAACTCGACGGATGAAGTTTGACAGAAAATGTTTGAGGTAAGTTGTGAATGTAACAGATACTTAATGAACATTAATTCGATCTGACTACTGTAACAGGGAGTCAAATTCTATAAAAATTCAGTTATATTAAAACATAATGTCATGAGCGCTTTTAAAAACATTTCGAAGATACTCTCTATTAGCTGACTCTTTATAGGACGTTGAAATAAGTCCTTTCGAATCTCCAGGTTGCTAAAAGAATTGAATGTGTCGTCCCTTGTAAACTTATATGACGCTAGATCTGGGACATCCATAACATGTATATATTCATTTATTTTCTATAAACTGAAAATACCTAAAGACGGTGACAGGAGCCTTTACAGAGTATTGCCATCTGAATGAGCGCCTAACTTACCACGGTGTCAAAAACGATCCAGATTGCAGATGGGGCTTGGAAAAGGAGAAGACAGCTCTTTAGCTAATTATACTCGTATCTGGCTTGGCAACTACACAGGCATGACAATTCCCAATAACTTTGGACCAGGAGTGTATTAAGGAGATTTAACCTGGAAGATTACTGTCTCTGTTAAAAACTATGGGCCAATTCTAAAATGAGGCAACTGCACAACAAACTCTTAAAAGTGATGTAGTTATTTGAGCCACCTATATACTGTATATGTATGTACATATTTAAAGGTTTTTCTCATTTATCCATTTGTCTTTTTACTATAAATATTTTGAAAGTAAACTTTTGTACATTGTACACATTTGTATAGTTATTTCTCGTACATTGTTTTTTAAAAAGCACTGTACTCGTAATAATAATAATAGAAAATTATGTTCCACTTCTAATCTATTTACAGTAACAAACCCTTGAATAATTTTAGGTAAAATAGGAGCGCTGAAAATATTAAGAGTCAAGTCCAGCATAAAAGCAGCAATAATTTGTCAAGAGAAAATGAATTTTGTGGCGAAAATATATAGATATATCTATCGATAACAGCTTTACTTTATAGACATAATTTGAACAATATTCACAAATATATTTACTAAAGATGGGATAGTTGATTGGTTTAAATTAGTGTTCCTTACAGTGATTGCTTTTAAAATAAAATAAACTCCTTGCCTAGGTTAAGTTAATTAGGTCCCTGACATCTTAAGATCCAATATGTATTTTCACGTTTTTTTCTTAGACAATAATGTATAATAGTTACAGCATCTTAGCTACCTACTGGCCAATTAATCAATGTGTGAGCAAGCGTATTGTCCGGGTAAAGGGGTACTTTTTGCGCGCTAATTTTGGTCACTTCTGCTTCAACTCACTATGTAAACGGTCCAATAATATTGTGTAATAAGAGACAGTCATTGTTTCACCCTTTTCTAAATAGTCAATCATGATGATACTATGTGCGTCCCAAAAAACAGTTTTGACTGCTGTTTCGTTTCTGGGGTGTAATGGTGGATCCGCGTTTCGCCTACAGTCACAAAACGACGCCAGAAGTCCTTCGGATACGCTGCAACTTTTTCAAACAGGGTATTGAAATATCCTTCCTTCTGTGTTTTTGGAGTGGAGTCAACAAACGCGGCACTCATCACGCACTAAGCTTTTTCGTTTTTAGGACTTTATGTAGAATATTATGTATCTGTTCATATGAGATGCATACCATCTCAGCAATCTGAGGAAGCTTCATGCGACGATTTTTCATCACCTGACCATGACTTTTATTGACCATTTTTTCAGAAGAAACTTGAATCGGCTGTCACGAGCGTGTAGCATCTGCAGTGCTCGTACGGCCATGTTTCAATTCATTTATCCAGTAATAAATGATCGATCTTGAGCGCTGGTGTGGGGTCCCCAGGAACTTCCTTCAGTTCAGTTTCTGTCTGAGTTGCAGTCTACTTTTTAAATAAAAATATTTTATCCCTATACAGGGTGGTCCAAACTAGACACTTTTAAAGTTAAACCCTTTTATCTAAAGGAAACTGATGTCAGGGTCTGAGGCTCAATTTTTATGATAAACTCAATGGTGAAAACCGCATATCAATATCTAGTACCGTTTCAGATATACAGGGTGTTTTTCAAAAATCTGCGTTTTGGAAAAATGTTTGTAATTTTTTTCCTATTGTAAACTTTTGATTTCTGTAAAAACATTCTCAAAGCACTTCTTTAGGTCGATGTGTCGAAATGTTTTATCACTGTACAATTCTCAAGTCCAGCATAAAAGCAGCAATAATTTGTCAAGAGAAAAGGAATTTTGTGGCGAAAATATATAGATATATCTATCGATAACAGCTTTACTTTATAGACATAATTTGAACAATATTCACAAATATATTTACTAAAGATGGGATAGTTGATTGGTTTAAATTAGTGTTCCTTACAGTGATTGCTTTTAAAATAAAATAAACTCCTTGCCTAGGTTAAGTTAATTAGGTCCCTGACATCTTAAGATCCAATATGTATTTTCACGTTTTTTCTTAGACAATAATGTATAATAGTTACAGCATCTTAGCTACCTACTAACCAATTAATCAATGTAGCTTAATCTAAACAAATAAAATAAAATGATATCTGGGACTAAAGCGACTCGCCACTTGATTACAGTAATGTACACTTAAATATTACAAAAACCTTCACCATACGTCAAGAAACATAGTTTCCATATTTATTTATTTTTTTATACTAAATAAATTATCAAACGTAATACACTCGTGATAATTTTCGCTTAATCTACACATTATGGAGAATATTCAAAATTTTTCGATAAGTACTTTTCGAGATGACACCCATTTTTGGCAAAATATGTGCGCAAGTATTACATCATATATATTTTTGAACTCGTGTTTTCACAAGCTTTCATTTGAAACCTCACTCGATGAACTGGTAAAAAATGTTTTTTTCACTTCCGGTTTCACGCCTAACACTAACCCCTTTAGTGAAAATTTAACTTTCAAAACTACACAGCTCTGATTGGGCCATTAATTCCTATATTTGTGCCAAATTTTAATTTCCTATGTCAAATGGTTTCGAAGAAAATCTGGTGTGGCAGACGGACAGACAAACACCGAAGTGATCCCATAAGTGTTCCGTACGGCACACTAAAAATTAGAAATTTTATTTTAAAAAAACTGGCAAACTACTTCTACTATATACAAGTAATTCTAAAATAAACACGTGGTTTGAGTTTCTCGCACTAAAAGAAGAATTCATAATATTACATACACTTTTAATATTAGACTAAGACATTAAAACCTCTAACTACCCTTACCGCTCATCGTGTCATCAATTTGATCATAATATCAACCAAAAACCAGGAAAAATTCTCTTTTGAAACCATACAACATTTAAACCCTGAAAGGCAAAAAAATCTAAAAAACTCGAAGTATGATTTTTTATAAATATATTTCTTCCCTTAACGGGGGAAGCACAATTTTAAATATTTAAATATTATAATTAATCCAAGACAAAAATCAGAGTAATAAGTAATTTTGTGGAAATATATTTTATTTATTAAATATTCATAGTTTCATTTAAAATAGATAAATGTGGCTTTAATTCGCAATCTACTGTTCCCTATCTTAACTGCATCATCTAATATTAGCATTTAAGTAGGTTTCATCCATTGTTACAAAACAGAGATGCAAGCGAATAAATTTTCTTTTTTATATCTTTTTATATAATTATTTATGTCAAAAGCATCTTGATCCATTGATGCCAATCCTGGACATATCTGTATAATAGTTATTTAGGAGATCCAAGTTTTTCCATGGCATCAAACATCTGCACTCTTGTAAAACTGCGTTACGTTCCTTGTTATGTGTGTATTCCTTGAAATCAAAGAAGTATAATGAAATTCCCAATTTAATTTCCGAAACTTCCTTATTATCAGTTGTAAATATGTGTGCTGTTGGATCTAAAACCACACTGGTACTTTTCAACGATTCCCTGTATTTTTTCTAGTTGTTTGGGACCTTTCCTTTAACCTATATCAATCCAATAAGCTTATAGATGGTTAAATTATTTTCACTTCAAAATACGTTATTGGTAAAACTAGAAAGTCAGCAGATTGAAGTGATATTTTTTATTTGGTTTTAGTATTTTGGGTATTAAGAAGATTCTGGAAGTATTGCTTTCAGGTATTTATTAGCTCTTTTTGTCTGTTACCAGGAATACATTTTTTTTAAAGAAAGTTTTCTAAATTTGGCTGATACGAGGGTAAATTGAAAATTCTTGTAAAAGAGAAGGTAAATAACATTTTTTTGCAAAAACAAAAATTAATTACTTAACATAATCTTCATTGAGATCAATATATTTGGTCCAGCGAGATTTCAATTTTTTTAATCCCTTAGAAAAAAAATGTTTTAACTCTTGTATAACACTCGTTCACAGCATAGAGAACGTCTTCACTCAACAAAAATCTCCCCCTCCAAGCCAATTTTTGAAGTTAGGAAACAAACAAAAAAAATCACTTGGGGCCAAATGTGGGGAACAGGGTGGATGTAGAACTATTTCGAAGACTAGCTCGTGAACTTTTGCTATTGCATCGGCCGATGTGTGAGCAAGCGTATTGTCCGGGTAAAGGGGCACTTTTTGCGCGCTAATTTTGGTCACTTCTGCTTCAACTCACTATGCAAACAGTCCAATAATATTGTGTAATAAGAGCCAGTCATTGTTTCACCCTTTTCTAAATAGTTAATCATGATGATACCATGTGCGTCCCAAAAAACAGTTTTGACTGCTGTTTCGTTTCTGGGGTGTAATGGTGGATCCACGTTTCGCCTACAGTCACAAAACGACGCCAGAAGTCCTTCGGATACGCTACAACTTTTTCAAACACGGTATTGAAATATCCTTCCTTTTGTGTTTTTGGAGTGGAGTCAACAAACGCGGCACTCATCACGCACTAAGCTATTCCGTATTTAGGACTTCATGCAGAATATTATGTATCTGTTCATATGAGATGCATACCATCTCAGCAATCTCACGAAGCTTCATGCGACGATCTTCTATCACGAGACCATGACTTTTAACGACCATTTTTTCAGAAGAAACTTGAATTGGCTGACACAAGCGGGTAGCATCTGCAGTGCTCGTACGGCCATGTTTCAATTCATTTATCCAGTAATAAATGATCTTGAGCGCTGGTGTGGGGTCCCATGAACTTCCTTCAGAGCAGTTTCTGTCTGAGTTGCAGTCTACTTTTTAAATAAAAATATTTTATCCCTATACAGGGTGGTCCAAACTAGACACTTTTAAAGTTAAACCCTTTTATCTAAAGGAAACTGATGTCAGGGTCTGAGGCTCAATTTTTATGATAAACTCAATGGTGAAAACCGCATATCAATATCTAGTACCGTTTCAGATATACAGGGTGTTTTTCAAAAATCTGCGTTTTGGAAAAATGTTTGTAATTTTTTTCCTATTGTAAACTTTTGATTTCTGTAAAAACATTCTCAAAGCACTTCTTTAGGTCGATTTCAACAATGTAAGTTACATTTTTTTACAACTAATATTTTAATAGTTATTTACGCAAAATTATATTTTTTAAATAGGATGCCCTGTATATTTTTCCTTATCCGAATAGAGCTTTAAATTACCATTCTAAAAATATTGCACACTTTATATTTTGCTTAGGTCTACTTCAAGATATAAAGGTTTTCAATTTTTACGTTTTAAATGCACATTTTGTGACGTAGCGGCAATATGTTTACCGATAGCAGTCAAATCGTAAAAAAAAAATGCCAGAAGTAACTCTAAGAGTCATAACTACAATGAAATTTACTAAATGCTATAGTACTTTAAATTATGTAGAAAATATAACAAAACAACAATAAACCAACTTATTCCGAGTAGAGCAAACTAAAATAAAACAATTTTCTATAAGAGATGTTTGAAATGTCGATCAGTTTCATTTACACATAGGCGGCACCTTTTCTGGACACTTCTTACCGAGTTAATTAGTTCAAGAGGAGTGAGAGCTGCAAAATTTTGTATCACTGCTACTTCTAACTCTTGCCTGGTGTTTGTCGGCAATTTAAAAATTAGGTCTTTCAATCCCCAGAGATAGAAGTCCATGGGTGTTAAATCCGGTGACCGTGCCGGGCAATGGTTCGGACCTGGGTGGCTATCCAGTTATTGTCGAAATTGGCCGATAAAAAATTACTGTTAACTGCAGCGTTTTGAGGGAGTGCTCCGTCGTGTTGAAAAAATATATTTCTAAGGTCCATTAACGGCGGTTCATCAACAAGAGGTTCTATTTGCTGCCTTAAAATTTCTAAATATCTCTGAGAGGTGAGTGTTCCTTCGTAAATAAATGGACCTATAACCCTGCCTCTAAAAATTCCTGCCCATACATTAAATCCAAATCTGCCTTGATTTCCTTGCTCCACCACGAAATTAGGATTTTCTTGTGCCCACGTATAAGAATTGGAACGGTTAAAAATACCTGCATTGTTTACATAAGCTTCGTCTGTGCAAATGCAATTTAATGAAAAATTCGGAACATGGTTACAATTCTGCAGAAACCATTGGCAAAAATCCATACGCCGTTGAAAATCTCCGTCTCTAAGGTGATGAACTTTTCTTGTCCTATATGGCCTGAATTTGTGCTCCTTCAAAGTACGATTTACGTTAGTTCTTGGTAGTCCAGTCGATTCTTTTAACTGTCAAGTTAGGATTATTTCCGATAGTTCCTAAAACTACAATTCCTTCTAACTCCTTATCCCTGTTTGATCCATAATTTTTGGATCGTTTCTTTTCAAACTGGCCACTTTTAACTAGGTTATGTCGCAATCGAGCGAATATATCCTTGAAGGGTTGACGCCTCTCTGGATACCGTTCGTGGTACAAATTACTTGCCGCTTCCGAATTTTCTCCGGTTTGTATGAAACACACTATAATATCCCATTTTTCGTAATTTTCAAACTTCATTGCGATTATTTGACAATTCAATAACTGATCCTGAAGTAAAATTTGACAATTACGAGTAAACAATTAAATTAAATCATATGGCCGCTCCGTCCAAAGAATACTTCACAAAATGTGCATTTAAAACTCACGTAAAAACTGAAAACCTTTATATTTTGAAGTAGATTTAAGCAAAATATAAAGTGTTCTATATTTTTAGAATGGTAATTTAAAGCTCTATTCGAATAAGGAAAAATATACAGGGTATCCCATTTAAAAAGTATATTTTTGCGTTAACAACTATTAAAATATTAGTTGTAAAAAATGTAACTTACACTGTTCAAATCCGCGTGAAAAAGTGCTTTGAGAAGGTTTTTACGGAAATCAAAAATTTTCAATAGGAAAAGAATTACAAACATTTTTCCAAAATGCAGATTTTTGAAAAACACCCTGTATATCTGAAACGGTATTAGATATCGATATGCGGTTTTCACCATTAGATAAAGGCACACCTTTAAAAGTGTCCAAATTGGGCCACCCTGTACAAATCTCGGCTTTATCTATTCCTACGAAATGTGTAACATTGATCACTTGTGATAGCTGTCAACACTCAACTGCGCGTTACATCTGTTTGCTTTGAACAAAACCGTTACAAGAATCACGCCTACCAACAGTCATGCGGCTTAACAAAATTTCTCGCCATTTCATAGAAATTTACCAAATTTAAATTCAAAAAGTTTTTTATTAATTACAACTTTATACACATGTGCTTAGGCTTAAAAGTTTGACTTATGTGGCATAAATACAATACATTGAGTAACATATTCATTTATACAATAACCTTTCGGTTGGCAGGTGTTTTGCCTAATGGCAGGTCCACATGCCGTTTTGGTGTTTATTGCATCATTTTCAGATATCTTTATAGGATGGTGTTGTTTGTTATTAATTTAAAGTCTTTTGTTGTTTATTGGTTTTTATTTTTGTTTCTTCATAGTTGCTTATGTTTTCGTTAAACAAAAAACCCAACTTGATTTTTGCAAGTAGGTGTGACAATGGCCTTATATTGTTACTGTCTGCATTCGCTCTCTTTTTTCTCTCTCTGTCTTTCACGCATCTGTCATTCATTCTTCCTTCTCACTCTTAAGTTATTTACTTGCATTATTTACATTCTTTATCTATTTACAATTGCTATACATGTAGATTCCGTTTATATATGATTTTTATAACTAATTTTAATTTTTTTGGATATTTTCACTTCACTATTGTTTATGTTACACTGTACAATTAAATCTAAAATTATTTACATTTATATTTACTTGAGTGAATTGATCAGTCACCTTCGTTGCTACTCTATGTGCCTGACTAGTCCAGTTTTTTTTCTTCTCGATTTTAGTTCTTGGCTTAGCGATTTTATTGTACTCGTTTGCATAAAGAAAATATATTCATTTAATAAAATAATAAAAAATTTTATGGTGTTGGTATATTTGTCATACATATGTGTTATTATGTACAAAATGTTGCCCACCTCGTGTGAATAGTCATAAGCCGATGGATACATATTATGCTGCTGTATTTATGCATACAACACCATAGAGCATGATACCTACATTTTATAAATCAAATCCAAGTATCTTTCAGTGACAGAATTAATCGTATTCAGAAGCTGATGCGAATTGATAAACTGTATCTGGCATAAAACTCTACATATCATTTAAAGTGATGACTTGGTTGTTTTGAATCGGTCCACTAGCAACGCCGATTCCATAAGAGAACAGGCTAAATTCTAACGTGAGTAATACAATTATCTAAATGAAAGCGTTATTTTAGAGGGTAAGCTACGTCGAGCTAATCATGCCAATTTTGCATAGAAAGGGTGTAGAATGTAAATCTCTCCCCTTTTGTATTTAATAGCTTAATATATTTAATACTTCAAACCGATATAATTCGTCTTATTAATAGAACCGAATGATTTTACAAACTTTATTTCTACTGACTTTGTTACTAATGTGTCTTTTTTTGCTATGCGCTTACGATTGTATCAATAATGTTTTGCCACTACGGCTACCATCTATTCTCATCTGTAAATAAACAATTCAACAGAAGCTAGATGGCGAACCAGATTTCCAAAAAGAACGATATTGCCCACGAATATATAGTGGTGTAGCAAACAAGAATGTTGAGGGGCTCAGCTGTTGTAATGAAAGTACATGGAAAGTGCAAGCTAATATACAGTCGTGGCCAAATGATCGTACATCTCGGGCACATTCTATTAATTAGTTGGGAATATTGCTGTTGTGTCTGGCAATATGGTTTTACGGTTGAAACGCCAGTGACCGGTGAACCGAGCTAGAGGCATCAGCTACAGATAAGAGGAGCAAGACATTCGGATTTAATTTTTTAAAGACGGTGGCTTATTTGCTTTTTACATAGGATGCAAAGAAAATAATATTGAGAAATAATTTAATCATACGACTTTCCTTGCTATTTGAAAAAATCACATTTAGAGGCCTTAACATTTCTTTACTTTTCAGGATCCCTAGATCGTCAAAACGTAATTTTCCATTTGAATTCGTCTATCTCTCTGTCTGTCTATGTGCACAATAACTCTTTAAAGAAAATGGATATTGATTTTAAAATTGATACTCATAGCAGAATAAATAAAGCGTATAGTTTTTTAGTGAAATTGTTTCTGAGGAAGGGTGTGAAAGGGGATGCTGAATTTAAACGCGATCGTACAGATAAAAATGATGTTGAACACTCTGGAAGCCCAAATAAGGTGGTTACACCAGATAACATAGAAAAATCCACAAAATTGTTTTGGATGATCGTAAAGTGAAACTGCGTGAGATAGCTGACACCCTAAAGATATCAAAAGAACGTGTCGGTCATATTTTGCATAACCATTTGGGCATGAGAAAGCTCTGTTCGAAATGGGTACCGAGTTTGCTTAAAGTGGACCAAAAACAACAAAGTGCTGATGATTCTGAGCGCTGTTTGGACCTGTTTAAGCGCAATAAAAAGGACTTTTTAATGCAATATGTGACAATGGAGGAAACATGGATGCACTACAACACACCGGAATCAAACCGACAGTCAACTGAGTGGACAGCAGCCGATGAAAGCCGTCCGAAGCGACTAAAGACACAACAGTCGGCTAGAAAGGTTTTAGCCTCTGTATTTTGGGCTGCGCATGGAATAATTTTCATCGACTATGCTGAGAAAGGAAAAACCATCAATAGCGAACATTATATAATGTTATTGGTGCGTTTGAAGGCAGAAATCGCAAAGAAACGACCCCAAATGAACAAGAAAAAAAGTGCTGTTTCACCAAGACAAGTCACCGTGGCACAAGTCAATGGTTACGATGTTAAAATTGCATGAATTGCTTCCTTATCCCCTGTATTTTCCAGATTTGGCCCCTAGCCATTATTATCTATTTGCAGACATCAAAAAATGCCGTGGGAAAGAGATTTGGCTCCAATGAAAAACTTATGGCCGAAACTGAGGCCTATTTTGAAGGCAGAAATAAATCCTTCTACAAGAAAGGTGTAGAAATGTTAGAAAAGCGATAGACTGATTGTATCGCTCTTGAACGAGACCATTGATGAGTAAACTCAAATTTTGCAAAAGAAATATATTTTAAGTAGCTAGACCAAAAACTTTTTAGCCTATGTGTTATATATATATATATATATATATATATATATATATATATATATATATATATATATATAAGATTTGGTGATATGTTATCGACCGTGCATCAATCTGATATATATATATATGATTATCGGGAATCGGTCTGGACTGTAAATAAAACTCTTTTCTTCTTTAAAACTCAATATTTCGTTATCGTTTGATAACTTCTTCAGGAGTAACTACAAAATTAATACACCTAATAATACACACTATTCTCTTTCGTCAAAGCATTAAAATATTGAAATATAAAACAAACCATGTTGGACCATCTTTTGGAAACGGTGGTTCCTCAATTACCATTCAACCTACCCTTTTTGTACAAATATGTTGATGATCTGATTTGCGCTGTACCCAAGGGTAATACAGAAATCATTTTAAACCATTTTAATGCATTCAACACACATATACAATTCACTATCGAAATAGAACAGGACTTCAGTGTTCCTTTTTTGGACACTAAAGTAATAAGAACGAGTGACAACAGTATTATACTTGACTGGTATAAAAAAACCCACAGCGTCAGGCAGATTCATTAATTATTTCTCAAATCACCCAAAAAATCAAAAATTTAACACCGTAATAGCAATGAAAAACAGGGTCATACGCATCAGTGATGATAGGTTTCGAAAAAGAAACCTAGACGAGCTATATAACATTTTTGTCAACAATGCCTACCCTAAACACATTTTACGAAAATTAATTTATAATTCGGATAGTGTTGATGCCCCTACTGACGAGACGCCTGCGCAGCATAGGATATACAGGAAGTTACAATTTATAAAGCCAGTCACAAACTCAATTGTCGCCTTATTCAGAGATTTTTCAAAGATAAAAATTGCGAGATATAACAGCATACGAGGTTCTGACCTGTTTTCAAAAATAAAGGATAGAACACCTATTCTATATAATAACTCTGTAGTTTATAGATTATCTTGTTTACAATGTGAAGCCTGTTATATTGGGCAGACAGGTCAGTGGTTGAAACAGAGACTCACACAGCACAGGAGTGACTCCCGATTGGGAAAGAATACGTGTGCTGTGGTGCAACATAATTTGAAAACGGGTCATAATTTTGACTATAACAACGTTAAAATCTTAGCTCATGACAGCAACTATAAAGGGAGACTTTTTAAAGAAATGTACCATATCAACAGGGACCCAAAGTCAATTAACTATAAATCAGACACTAATCAACTTAGTATTATATATAGCAACATAATTAATAGGTATTAATCATTTACAATTAGAGCAATAATAACAAATAAATATTTGCCACCTCTTAGTATAAAGTAAATTAAAGACGTTTTTCTGTTGCTGTTTTTCCGTTTCGTTTGGAATTCACGGCAGTGCATATGTACCGAGGCTATTTACTCTCAGTTTGTTGTAGTAAATCGAGATGTTGAATGTTGGTTTCCAGGACAAACTCGCATTTTCGTACGTGTTTTGATTGATTGTTCGTTTGTTTTCATAATTGTTTGTTTTATATTTCAATATTTTAATGCTTTGACGAAAGAGAATAGTGTGTTAATATAGGTGTATTAATTTTGTAGTTACTCCTGAAGAAGTTATCAAACGATAACGAAATATTGAGTTTTAAAGAAGAATAGAGTTTTATTTACAGTCCAGACCGATTCCCGATAATCATATATATATATATATATATATATATATATATATATATATATATATATATATATATATATATATATATATAAAATACATACATATAGTTGAGTTCCGGACCGAAATGTACACATCGAAATCGAACGCCCGGCAGTGGTCATCTCGTTCAACGGTAGTGTGTTTCGATATATTGAATTATTTAATTGTTTTGATCGATTGCAAATGAATTAAGACAATAAGTAAAAAAAAAAAAGATTTTAAAAGTCTATGAGAATAATTCCGAGAAATTGTATGAAGCTAAAGAAGCATTGAGCGATGACCTTGATTGTTTTGTTTACTGTGTAGAGGTAAAAACAACAATTTTTTGTCTTTCTCCTTTTCTCTCGGGTTTGAAAATAGAATATATGAGGAGCCTACGAAGTTTTGATAACATAAGTTTCAACAGAAGTAATAATGGTTAACGATGATTATACATTAGGAGACTCGAAAAGGGGAAGAGTTGGGAAAAGGGAAGAGCCAATGGGAATATACAAGAGGAGTAAAAAGCTGATAGACACCCCACAGGAAGAGAAAAATGAAGGAAAAAATAAGATGGATAACTTAACAGAAATGATCAGAGAGTTAATGTTAGACATAAAGGAAATGAAACAGGATCAGAAGAGATACCAACAAGAGGCGAAAGAACTAAGAAAGGAGAATGAAGTATTAAAAGAGGAAAATAAGACAATTAGAGAAAATGGATTCGAGGATGAGTGGGCTGGAAAAGGAAAACATAAAGAATAATATTGTATTATCAGGAATGATATTTAAAGTGAATAGTCAACCAGATCTGAAAATGGATGAAGAACATTTTATGGAAAGAAGAATGGACACAAAGGTACAGATTAAAGATGTGATAAAAATGGGAGAGAGACTTCAGAAGAAATTGAAGCATATAGCAGAGAACCAGAGAAAGAATGAAAAGAGAGTGAAAATGGGATATCAGAAAATCTTAATCGAGGGAAGAGAACATAAATGGGACACTGAGGAAGAAAAACTGAAGGAAGAAATAAAGAACACTACGACCATCAAGCCAAAAAACTGAGAAAAAGGAGACATATAGGTAGATCGACGACGACCCTGGCAAAGACAAAGGACACGGAAGAGAAGACTAATGAAAGGAATATAAATAGAAAGATAATCAATGGATAGAAAGAAAGAAATAGGAAATAATTACTGAGTTAGTAAATTGGGAACACGGAACTTTAGGGGTATAAACGAAAAAGAGATTAGATTGGGAACATGGAATGTTAGGGGTATAAACGGAAAAGAGGATGAACTGACGGAAGAACTGGAAAAAATACAAATGCACTATGTAGGAATCACAGGAACAAAAAGGAAAGGGAATGGATGCAAAAGATTACCTAATGGATATTGGATGTACTGGTCCGGAGTAAAAGAGGAGGAAAATGCAGGGACAATGGTGGTCAAACGAGAGAAGATAAAGAATGTAAAAGGGTTAAGGTTTGTAAATGAGGGAATACTCTCGACAGCAATAAAAGAAGATGGAGTGGACGAAGACTGCACTTTTATTGTGTGCTATGGACCAAATGACAACGCAAGAATTGAGGAGAGGGACAAATTTTTCAATGATTTACAGGAAAAGATAGACAATGGAAAAGACAACCCCTTATATGACTGACCATAAACAATTGAGAATAATAAAAAAAAAACACAGTTTTTAGATTACCTGACTCCCAGAACCCTAAAAAGGACGTATAACATAATCTATACAAGACAACTCATGTAACCACCTACCGTACCTCACTGCCTTTTAATATTCATATCAAAAACAATTAAAAATTATGAAAAAATAATATAATTTTAGATTCCTTGCTTCTGAAAAGGACGTATCACTCGATAAATGGCAAGCAACCCCTCTGACCCTTCCCCGTCCTTTTATTCCCATAAATGTTGTATCATAAGTAATTGTTTCAAATTTGTTCACTATCTCAACCAAAACATAAGATAAGAGATACGGGCAAGGTTGTGAATAGAATCTATTGCTCTTAGAGATTAATAATGACCGTAAATAAAGTGAAAAATTAAAAGTCATATATCTTCGGTATCAAGCTGGAGTTTAAAATTTAACCCCATCTGGTTTTGCAAATGTAAAAATGATCTTAATTAGGATCTCACGGAGGATAAGTAATACGTGTTAATATATGTAAATATGTTAATTTGTATACTAAATTCTGAACACACAAATGTTAAACAAAAAGATCAGTAGCTTAACTTCATAATAACATACTGGATGGTTTTTGGCACTGAAAGAACTGGTTTTAGAATATAGTGCACGTGGAATATCTGATGCTTCATTAACAGCGCTTTTTTTTTATTTTGATACAATATTATTAGAACTTAGTCCACATAATAATGTCATTTAGGAATATAATTATTTCATAAATGTGATGTGGGCACCATGTCAACTTAAGAGCCAATTTTAAAGCTAGTTTTTATAGTTAAACTTGCATTGTAAGCCAGTGGAATGTTCTTTAATTTTATGTAAAATTTTGAGAGCGTCGCAATGTAATATCGAAGCTCAAATGGTATGAAAACGGCAATAATTTTCAACGGAGTAACGTATAAAGCAAGAACATTTCTATCGATAATAAATGTTCAACATAAAGCTAAATTTTATGCGAACAATACGACATAGTTTCAACTTGTAAAAGATATGGTAAAAGTTTGCTAAATATGTGCACGATAAATTTAAATTTTCTGAATTTTAGTTCGCATTTTAAAAACTATGAAAGCAAATAAAAACTTTAAAAAGAATTTAGGAAAATACCAAGATTAGTGCATTAAAGTTTTAAACTTTATTCATATTTTTATAGAACTTTAAGACAATCTGTTTCAATTTTAAATAAAATAGAAATTAAAAATAGCGTAGTTAAAATTTTATGATACGCTGTCTAAAGATAACATCGGGCAAACTTGGGACTATGGGAATAGTTGGATGGTGTTGTTGCAATAGTAGTAGCGTATGAGTGGTGGTATAGTGGATTTAGTAAAATTTTGCCTACTGGTCTTCTTCTTCTTCATCCTTTAACTCGTCCACTCCTGGACTAATATTTTCCATTTTGCCCTGTCTTGTGCTTTTTGGTGCCAGTCTCTACCAGCTGTCCTCCTGATATCATCTATCCATCTCAACTGGGTCTATCTCTACTTCGTTTTGTCTCCCTAGGTCGCCACGGTATGATTTTTAGACGCCATCTTTCATCTTGCTGTCTTACATGTCCAGTCCATTGCCACTTCAGTTCAGCAATCCTCTCTATAACATTCGTAGCCCTTGTTCGTCGACGGATCTCTTCATTTTGGACTCTGCCACTCAGAGAAAACCCCAACATTGACCCTTCCATTGCCCTCTGCATTACTCTCAGTCTATTGGCGTTCTTCTGCGTTAGAGATATTGTTTGCATTCCGTAAGTTGTTACCGGTAGAATACAGACATCGAAAACTTTCCTTTTTAAATTAATCGAGATACTGCTATCTCTCAACACAAAGAAGAATCTCCCAAATGCTGCCCAAGAGAGCTGCATTTGCTTGGTAATTTCCCTAGAGTGATTGAATGGAGTATTCACTTATATTTTCCTGGTTCTTAATCGATATATGTGGGTTTTCTAGGCGCATTATTTTTGTTTTCGAGTAATTCATTTCGAAGCCAACCCGTTTCGACTCATAACTCAGTTGTTGAAGCATTGATTCCAATTCGTTCAAGTCACTTGATATCAACACATTGTCATCCGCAAATCGGAGATGGTTCAGATATACTCCGTCAGTTCTGATTCCCTTATCTTCCCATGGTAGTGTCTTAAAGACATCCCCGAGAACAAGTGTAAATAATATTGGTGATATAGTGTCTCCCTGACGAACGCCTCTTTCGAGT
>CM032446.1:203175408-203280408 GCA_019049505.1 Pachyrhynchus sulphureomaculatus
ATGAAAGACCGCAGTCCTGACACGGAATTTCATATACGCCTTGGTCTTCTAAGGCTATAATGTCTTTTGGTGTAGTTAGAATATCTTTAATTTTTTTGGTTGGTTGTGTAAATGGTCTCAATTTGGTGTTTTCCTAAAAGTCTTCCTATTTTGTCTGTGATGCCTTTTACATATGGGAGAAATGCTTTTGTAGTATATGTCTTTCTTTCCTGTTTGTGTTGTTTATTTAGGGCCCGCCGGATCGTGTTTTGACTATATCCATTTGAAAGTAAAACGCAAAAGCATTTCTCCCATATGTAAAAGGCATCACAGACAAAATAGGAAGACTTTTAGGAAAACACCAAATTGAGACCATTTACACAACCAACCAAAAATTAAAGATATTCTAACTACACCAAAAGACATTATAGCCTTAGAAGACCAAGGCGTATATGAAATTCCGTGTCAGGACTGCGGTCTTTCATATATAGGCCAAACAAACAGGAAAATTAGTGCCAGAAGAGACGAGCACAAAAACGCCGTAAAACAAAAATCCACCACCTCTTCTCTAGCACAACATGCACACAATACCGGCCACAAAATCGATTTTGACAAAACCAGAACCCTACAAAAAAGTAATAACCTATCAACTAGGGTAATCAAAGAAGCCATAGAAACAGAAAAAAGGCCCAATAACTTAAATAATCGGGATGATAGCCAACGTTTACCGAACTCTTGGAAACATATTCTATCCCAGTACCAAGTCCAACCAAGAGAAACAATAATTCAACCATATGTTACTTCACCAACACAAACATTACAAAGAACCACAGGACCGACAACGCGCAGCCAAAGCCGAGCCTCTATTGGCCAGATCCGTCCGACCAATAGAAACACCCCCGAGTACATAAAACCGGCGCACTCAGGGCCAGTCTCGACATTCAACGCCAAGACACCGACCAGTGATCAACGCTTTGAAAAAGATGGATGAGATTCCATCGAAACGTCAGCGAAACCGTCCATCAAGGGACTTCAAGCTAACACGGGATACCCGAAAAACCATTACTACATATATATATATATATATATATATATATATATATATATATATATATATATATGTATATGTATATGTATATGTATATATATTACCTAATAAGGGGCTGAAGCCCAGAGTTTTGAGCGATATCACTTAAAAGGAAGAGGGTGAAAGGGATGGTAGTCGATAAATTTTGTATAGTTTTAATAGTAAATTTGTAGTTTTTTCTATTTTTTTTTGTTGAAATAATAAACAAATATTTTGCATAAACATTTATAGTAAAATATGAGTGGGGTAAAAGGAGGTGGGGAAGAGATTAGAGAGACTGTTTATTATATATAGCATTATATGTCCTTTTCAAGGTTTCTAGGGTCGAGGAATTCAAGAGTTCGATTATTTTTTTATAATTTTCGATGTTTACTCAATAAGAGGGTGAAAGGGGTGGGGTTGATTAAATATTGTATAGTTTCAATAGTATTTTGACAATTTTGTCAAGTTTTTTGGTTGATGCCATTGATAAGTTTTAATTTTATTATTTACTGTAACATATATAACGAGTTAATGGGGTGACCACTGATCTTTTTGTTCAACATTTGTGTTCAGAATTTACTATCCAAAATAATATATTTACATATATTAACACGTATTACATGATACACTCGTCCTCTGAGTTTTAATTTCTCACTTTATTTACGGTCATCGTTAATCTTTAAGAGCAATAGATTCTATTCACAACCTTGCCAGTATGCATTTTCTTATGTTTTGGTTGAGATAGTGACCAGATTTGAAACAATTACTTATGGTACAACATTTAAGGGGGTAAAAGGACAGGGAAGTGTTAGAGAGGTTGCTTTATATAACACGTAGGCTGAAAGGTTTTTGGTCTGACATATAGATGTCATATGATTTTTAGGAAGTACCGACCTTTAAACGATACATGTCAAAATTTCATGACATTTTGACTTAGATTATAAGTTACAGTGGTTTTAGTGACGCTACTTTTGATAGTTTTAAAACAATGGAAAAATCGAATTTCGTGTGTTGATTAAATACTGTTTTTTGCTGGAAAATAATACCGTTCAAGCAAAACAATGGCTGCACCTGGAAAATCACTCATCGTTTTCTGGTATACAGAATTTAAACGCGGTCGTACAGATACAAATGATGCTGAACGCTCTGCACGCCCAAATGAGGTGATTACACAGGAAAACATAAAAAATTCACAAAATTGTTTTGGTTGATCGTAAAGTGAAATTGCGTGAGATAGCTGACACTCTAAAGATATCAAACGAACGTGTTGGTCATATTTTGCATGAACATTTGGGCATGAGAAGGCTCTGTTCGAAATGGGTACCGCGTACCCGTAAACATGTTGATGATTCTGAACGCTATTTGGACCTGTTTACACGCAATAAAAAGGATTTTTTCATGAGATATGTGACAATGGATGAAACATGAATCCACCACTACACACCGGAATCAAATCGGCAGTCAGCTGAGTGGACAGCAGCCGGTGAAAACCGCCCGAAGCGAAAGACATAACAGTCGGCTGAGAAGGTTTTGGCCTCTGTATTTTGGGATACGCACGGAATAATTTTCATCGACTATGCTGATAAGGGAGAAATCACCAACAGCGAATATTATATAAAGTTATTGGTGCGTTTGAAGGCAGAAAAAGCAAAAAAACAGCCTCAAATGAACAAGAAAAAAGTGCTCTTTCATGAAGATAATGCACCTTGTCACAAGTCAATAGTTACGATGGCAAAATTGCATGAATTGAAGTTCGAATTGCTTCTTCATCCACCGTATTCTTCAGATTTGGCCCCCCAGCGGCTATTATCTATTCGCGGACCTCAAAAAAATGATCGCAGGAAACAGATTTGGCTCCAATAAAGAAGTTATCACCGAAACTGAGGCCTATTTGAAGGAAAAGACAAATCCTTCTACAAGAAAGGTATAGTGTTATATCGTGCTATATGTCCCTTTCAGAGTTCTTACGCTATGTGAATATGAAAATTAAATTATTTTTCATTACTATCAATTTTAATAGGGGAAGGGGGTGAAAGAGAGAATGAGGGAATCTTAAATCATTTTTAATAAGACATAAAAGGTGTTAAAGGGATGTAGAAGTGAGAGAGTGACTTCGTATCTGTCTTGTTATAGAACTTTGTCAGAGTTCTTTCAGTAAGGGAATTGGTACAACTTTGTCATTATTTTCATTGTTAATGTGGAAAGAACTTGAAAGAGGTCTTGTATCATTGTATCTTTTCAATAGAATTATAAGGTCTTTTTCTGGTTTTAATTGAGATAATGGATATTTAATATATTAATTAAATTAACGTAAAATAATTTACAGTAAAATTTATAGGGGTCAAAGATATAAAGATATAAGGACTAAAAGGGTGATTAGGTGTATGTCGGAATATACTTTTATTTCAGTATTCTTGTTTTTACATTATTTCCAGTTTTAAACTGAAATACTGTATAGACTAAAAAATATTGAGTTGTAGATAGGACAAGTTTTTAGAAATATAAACGGTCAAGTTGGCGGAAATATACTTCTGGAACAGCAGGTAAATTTTTGTATTTACTTTCCCTGCTAACCGTAAGTATTGTATTCGTGACCTCCCAACATCATAATAAATAATATTAAATATCATTTTATTTTTATTTACAAATTGAGAACTTTTTTGACATACCTAACATTTGAACTTTATTCTTTAATGTAGGTTGGCAGAGAGCATGTAGTTTGTTTGATTAATTATATAAACAAGGTAAATTTCTCTTTTTTTTTCACTATAAAAGTGTGAGATAATCAAATTTAGTGTTTATTTTAGAATTGCATGTTTGCAAGGAAAGTACTGCGTAAATCATTTTACAAATTTTTTGGAGAAAATTACTGCCTTTGCTGATGTAGTAGGATTTCTCGATGTCAGATCGAAAATTTTCGAACTCTACTGCACAAAATACAAGGTCAACACGTGACCTTCTAATGCATGATAAACATTTCTAAAATTTGGGATTTGACTATGAGCGAACATGTTCATTCGGCGAATTGTGTTATAAAACTCTGATGAAATATGTCAGGTTAAGTTCCCTATAATTTTTTAATAGCTACTTAAGTGGCGGGTGTGGCGACTTATGTTATCCTTGTATCACTGCAAGTTGTACTTAGTGGAAGATATATTTTTAACCAGTCTATTCCAAAATACCGGTGAGTTTATTTATACAACTGAAACTAACCCGAATCCCTTTTTTATGATTTATACATACAGTGAAAATGCACTCAGGCACATCTCTAGGAGGCTATACTAGTCAAATCCTAGCCATGAAAATATTTCTAGTCATTTTAAATCACCAAACTTTCTTCGAGGTTTCAAAGCGTCAAGGTTTCTTGTGGTAGGATGCCTAGTAAGACAAATAGCTCTCTTTGGGAATAAACGATAGTTAGTATTATGTAATGAGCTTACCATAACTGTTTTTTTGACTCAATGTACTTGTCCAGTGGTGCCAGAAGACAGTAATTATTAATGCACTGAATTTAAAATAGTAGATAAAATTACAGCTGAAATGTTAAACTTTGGAGGACCAACGCTAGAAAAATGTATCTGTATGCTCTTTAATAAATGCCTACAGGAAGCAAAAGTTCCTAAAAGCTGGTTAGATGCAGAAATCATTTTGCTGTTTAAGAAAGAAGACTCACCGACATAGAAACCTACAGACCGATAAGCTTATTGTCCCACTGGTACAAATTATTTACAAAAATTATTACAAACCGACTAACATCAAAATTTGATACATACCAACCTGTAGAATAGGATGGTCTCTGAAAGAGCTTCAGCACAAGTGATCATTTGCAAAATATAAGATCCCTTATAGAGAAAACAACTGAATATTATATACAAATACACCTAGCTTTTATTTACTTCCAGAAAGCTTTTGACACAATCGACATGGGATACATATTAGTGGCTATGGACCCAGCACGAATTGATACTCGATATACTCCACTGATCGAAAATATCTACAAAAACGTTTCTCTTCATATAAAGATAGATAAAGAGACGAAAACCAATAGCATTAAAGTTGGGAGACACTATATCACAAAAATTGTTTACACTTGTAGATTGTCTTTTAGAAATTACCATGGGAAGATAAAGGAATCAGAATTGACGGAGTACATCTGAACCATCTCTGATTTGCGGATGACATTGTGCTGATACCAAGTGATTTGAACGAATTGGAATCAATGCTTTAACAACTGAGTTATGAGTCGAAACAGGTTAGCCTCAAAATGAATTATTGGAAAACAATAATAATGAGCCTTGAAGACCCACATATATGGATTGAGAATCAGGACATATATTAGTGAATACAACTATTTAGGCCATTCAATCACTCTAGGGAAAGAGAATCAGTACAGGAAGGTTACCAAGCGAATACAGCTCTCCTGGGCAGCATTTGGGAGACTCTCTTTTGTCTGAGTAGTATCCTGATTAATTTAAAAAGGAAAGTTTTCGATGCCTGTATTTTACCGGTAATAACATACAGAATGCAAAAAATGTGCCTAAGCGGAAGAGCGCCAATAGACTGAAAGTGATGCAGAAGGCAATGGAAAGGTAAATGTTGGGGTTGTCTCTAAGTGACAGAATCCAAAATGAAGAGATCCGTCGAAGAACAGGGGCTACGGATGTTAAAGAGAGGATTGCCGAACTGAAATGGCAATGGACTGAATATTTCGCAAGACAGCAAGATGAATGATGGCCACTGAAAATCATACAGTGGTGACCTAGGGAGACAAAACGAAGTAGAGGTAGACCCCAATTGAGATGAATAGATGATATGAAGAGGATAGCGAGTAGAGACTGGCACCAAAAAGCACAAGACAGGGCAAAATTGAAAATGCTAGAAAAGGCCCATGTTCAGGAGTGGACGAGTTAAAGACTGAAGAAAAAGAAGAAGATATTTTTAATGACACGAGGGCCACCTTTTAAGTTTTTACAAAAACAATAAAAGAAAAAAAGACATTTTTGGTACTAATCGTTTTGTTGTTTCTCAAAATATTCGCCTTTAAGATTATTATATACTTTTGCATGCGTTCGAACCAATTTTCGAAACATTTTTTCCACTCTTTGTAAATATCAGATCTGAGGAGAGCATAAGGCAGATTGGTCAGCGACATAGAATACACTCGTCATCGTGCTAGTAGCTGTTATTCGATAGCTGTCAAAGTACACTGATAACTGCTGATTAACATGGCTTAAAAAGTTTCCAAAAAGTATAAACTATTTTCATGGTCTTCGCAGATATCAGAACTGGAACAGGGCACAATAAAATCATAAACTATAGTATTCTTGTCAACGATTTATAATACTCTTACCGTCTTGACAGTTCGCCATCGCTAGCTGTTGAATTACACTTGAGGACTGTCAAATATAAACTTATATGTAAGGACCATTACGAGAGCCACCAAGTTCATAAAGTATAAAGGAATTTTTTTAAAAAAAACAGAGTAATCCTGGTATCTTGACAGCATCATTTGCCATTTCTTTCATGTCAAATAAGAATCGCAGATACCAATAAACGTGTGTTGATATCAGAACCATAATAGCCCGATAAATCATAAGACATAGTGTTCTTGTCAATGATTTAGAAAATTCTCACGGGTTTGCAAGCTTTGTCCATCATTTGACAGCTATTGACGTGCACTTGAGTGCTGTCAATTAACATATTATGTCAGGCTCCTTACTATAACCAATCATACCAATCAATCAATATTCACGACCAGATAATTCCATTGCAACCACACCTGTTGAGAGAGCGAACTTGTTGGCTGAACTCTTTGCTTCACATTCTACTGTCGATTTCCAAGGAAAAACACCACCTACTATTCCTATATTGCAGTCAAGGATGCCCGATGTTGTCTTCAGACAGCGCATCATAAAGCGTATTTTAATGAAGCTAGACACAAGAAGGCTTCTGGCGCTGACGGAATACCTGCCATAGTTCTCAAAAAACTATGCAAGGGAACTAACACCCAGTTTTCTGTAGACTTTTTAACCTATCCTACAGAAAGGGAATATTTCCGTCCTGCTGGAAATGTGCCACGGTTCAGCCGATACCTAAAAAAGGTAAGAAGACCTTGCCAAATAACTACCGACCAGTTGCACTGCTTTCAATAATATCGAAAGTCATGGAAAAGGTTATCAATGAGCATCTTCTAAAATATCTTGAACGATTCAATATTATTAGCGATCACCAATATGGTTTTCGTAAACATAGATCAACAGGAGATCTTCTGACTTATGTACCACATGTTTGGAACAACGCAATTGAACACTTTGGAGAATCTCGAGCGGTTGCTCTTGACATATCCAAGACATTCGACCGTGTTTGGCACGATGGACTGTTGGCTAAGTTGCGCTCTTATGGTATGTCTGAAAGGTTCTGTTTGTGGCTCTCATGTTTCCTCAGAGAGCGTTCTTTACGAGTGGCGGTCGACGGATTTCTTTCTAACACCCTCACTATCAACGCCGGTGTGCCCCAGGGCTCCATATTGTCTCCTACTCTCTTTCTCATTTACATTAACGATCTGCTGGAAAAGACCGGTAATCCAATCTATAGCTTTGCAGATGACAGTACGCTTGTCTCTTCATTCACCTTGAACGCTCGGACATCGGCTGCTCAGGCGAATATCCGCAGACAGCAGAAGGTCGTTCAGCTTAACAAAGACCTGGAAGAAATTCTATCTTGGGGTGACAGTAACCAAGTGGAATTTAACGCTACAAAAACCCAAGCGGCAGCTTTTTCTAAAAAAGTTAACGTTGCTGAACCCGACATAGTTATGTCGGTGCACTCCATTCCCCTAGCATCGTCGCTCAATTTGTTGGGCGTTAGTTTGGGAGCAAATATGTCTTGGCATGAACATGTTGCAGGCATAGCAAGGAGAGCTTCTCAAAAGTTGGGAATATTATTTAGAACCAGAAAGCTTTACACCCCACAGCAACTGTTAATTCTTTACAAAGCCCAAATTCGACCAACTATGGAATACTGCTCCCACGTTTGGGGCTCCGCTCCCAAACATACACTGCATTTGTTGGATTCTGTTCAGAGAAGAGCGGTCCGTCTGATTGGGGACCCGGAATTGACGGGCGGCCTTGATTCGCTGGAACATCGAAGAACGGTTGGCGACTTGAGTCTGTTCTACAAGTATTTTCATGGAAAGTGTTCGAAGGAAGTAGCCCGCTTAATTCCTCCCAAAGCGGTGCATGTTAGAAATACACGTCGCGCTGGTGCTTCGCATCCGTATGGGGTTCAGCTTGTTACTCCGCGTACGACGCTTCTCAAGCAATCTTTTATATGGAGAACGTCATCCCTTTGGAATAATTTGCCCAGCGCTGTGTTTCCCACCGAGTACAATTTACAGCGATTCAAGAACAACGTGAATCGCTTTTTCCGCACTCGTGCCGCTCCTGGAGCGCTTTAGGGACTTCCCTGCAGCACGTGTGCTAGACCAATAAAAAAAAAAAAAACCATTATAGTAACAAGATTTTTCAGCGGAATAGGATATTAGCATTGGTTTGACAAATTCACTCGACATTTGACGGCTGTCAAAGTAACTTCAAAGTTGTCAAAGGAAAATTGACATCTGCCAAAATAAATCTGACAGCGGTTAAATGATATTTTGCATTCTCTCATCTTGATCAGAATCGCCAATAGCATCAGGTAGCATGGTTGCATTAGCAATATATAATCTCTTCGTAAAGGCATTTCGGCCCTTGACCGCTGTAGAATATATGGTCGTTGTTAAAACCTATTTGGGACATTGAAGTAATATCTGCAGATCCCAAAAGTGGCGGGTATATGACGAATTTGATCATTCCGGAACACCATGCCCTTTAAAATGATGAAAATCTCATTTTTACTAATCTTATGGCTATTTTATGCAAAATTCAGATGTGATAGACCAAAACGGACCTCGAATTCGTGATCAGTGACCCAAAAAATATAACTTAGACCTATTGTAGTTAAAGTAAATTGACAAAAAAAAATTTTGTGGTCCCTAACGTTTGAAACACCGTAAATCTTTCATTTTTGAAAAAAAAACCTTCGACAATTTTTAACTACTACATTATTTCACAATATTAATTTTTATTTTTACACATTGGATTATTTTTTGTAAAGTTATCCTGCAGACAAGGAGGCGACATAGTTTTTATTAGTGGTCCATTTAACCCGATAAAAAAAAATGTTAACATTTAAAACATATTAAAAAAAATTCTTATAATTTAAAGTACTTTTACAACTTTTAAAATATTTTTTTGTTAAATATACATACTTTTAGCAGCGCCCAAGTATATGTAACCCAGCGTTTCTTAACCTGTGGGGCGCGCCCCACTAGGGGGGCGTGATTACACTATTGGGGGGGCGCGAGCGTATCGAAAAGAAATTATTATTAAAAACATTCATTAAAAACATTTAATATGATTTATTGAAAGGAAAGCAAAACAAAATACATTCTGACATAATAAAAAATAATATACACATTTACACTGATATAATATATCTATAAATAGGATTTTATTAGTACTGCACAATGTATTTACCTAATAATTAACATATCAATACTAAATTAAAAACAAGTTTAATAATTATTAGTGACTCCCTTGGGCCTGTTTTGCAGAGCAAGGTTTTGATTGATTGATTGATTTTGATTTAAGGGCGCGTCAACTGCAAGGTTATTTGGCGCCCATTGCAGAGCAAGGATTTTTGAAGGATGGTTTAATATTAGAAATAGAGTTCTTTTTCTATATTTAGTTGAGATCTATATTTTGTTTTCAAAGCAGCCAGAGCAGAAAATCCGGTTTCGGAAAGGTAGGATGTTGAAAATGGTAATAGTATACGAAATGTTTTTGTTTTCAGTGCAGAAAACTCATCATTCACCCCTGCCCAACATTCAAAGAGTGATTTATTATTAAACTGTCTTTTGATTTCGCCACTTGCCGTGAAGTCTATGAAGATTTCTTCTTCGGAAGTTGAGAGCCCTTCGGGAGTATTTTGAAATGGGTCCGTAACCCACTCGTAACTTGCTACCAAGTTGTCGTCAGTAAGAAAATACTTTTTAAAATTCTTTGTCATGGCTAGATGATTTTCAATGGTTACAACTTTCACATGTTGTTCTTCAGCCTTGTATGTTTTAACATATTTGCAAACATTTCTAGATTTTTTTGCTTTACATTTCTGCCCCACAATTCCAGTTTTCTACAAAAATCATTAATTTTATAACTTGTATCGAATAAATGTGTATTTGTTCCTTGGAGTTGAAGATTTAGTTTCTCGAATATATCGACCAAGTAGCTCAATTTCATCACAAATAAACTATCTCGAAACTTCTCGGCTTCCAGTCGGTTTTCCCGTTCTAGAAAAATGGCGATTTCATTTCTTAATTCATGAACACGTTGCCAACATTTCCCACGTGATAACCATCTTGCCTCGCGATAAAATAGTAACGCTGAATGTTCCGCACCCATGTCTTTACAAAGTGCAGAAAAAATTCTAGATTTTAAGGGTCTCATTTTAATATAATTTACTACGGTTACAACTATAGTGAGCACAATATTCAGACCAGGACTCATTTCTTTGGAAGCCAGAGCTTCTCTGTGGATCATACAATGTGTCCATACATACTGTGGAGATTTTTGTTTCACAAGTGAGCACCATCGGTATATATTTCGACGCAATTTTTCCACTCCATATTTGTCTCGTTTATAAAATCATTTAAGATAGCAAATAATGCGAGTGATGTTGCTTTGAGTTCTATTAGTTTGCAGAAAAACAGTTCTTCTATTGCTGACATACCATCACGATATCGAACATATGAAATGAGCATCTTTATTGCTATCTGTTGCCTGCTGCCAAGCTGAATTGAAAACAATTTGTCACGCAACTTCCCGAAGAGCTGAAGCTGTACATCTTCAGCTACATCCCCAATTCGACGGGCAACAGTATCATTTGATATAGGTATGGACAGCAACTGTTTGGCAAAATTATCTCCAAACATAGTTTCTATAATCTCAATTGCTGCTGGAAAAACAAGCTCTTCACCCATGGTGTGAGGCTTTTTACATCTGGCTATTTTATATGAAACTTTGTAAGAGGCAAGTAAAGATTTTTCATTCCCAGACAAAGTTTTGTTTAAAAAATGATTTCTGCTTTACATATGATTTTAATTTAAATTCGAAAAATTCTCGGGGTTTGTTAAGGTACTCACTATGAAGCGTTTCCAAATATCGTTTAAGTTTATTTGGTTTTATGCTGTCTGCTGCCAAGATTTTTGAGCAAATAACACACAGGGGCCTTTCTTCTTCAGTATTTTACTTCAGTACTGGTAAACTCTAAATTTAAGTATTCTTGAGAATATTTTCTTGATTTTATTTTCGGAACCACGCTCGTCTGTGCACTTGTTGATGTTTCACTATCGTCTAATGCTCGCTTATGCCCAATTAAAAATTTATCCATTATTCTGTATAAATTTACTGCCGTGAATACTTAATACCTTGAAATCCCTTGAATTTCAATCAACACGTAAATTACAACATACACATTCACGATAAATCCGATAGCAGTAGAAGGATCAACTCGACTGTAGTTGAACAAGATGGAGAATTTATACACTTTTCGGCAGACTTTCCGAATGTTCGAGACAACTCGGAACTTTTCGCGAAGCCGCTACCGATATGGGGGACGTGACAAAGAGCAATAGAGAGGCATCGATTTTAGTTTTGTCAACGCAGCAGATATGTGTTGCCAAATATGAATAAATTTGCTTATTCTTGGTAGTTTGTAAGGTTTTTAATTAAGGTCATTGTGTAGGTTAAGCATCAAAATACTGAAAATACATTATTATTGCATTCATTGTTATTGTATGAGAGGGGGGGAGGCGCGATGAAAATTATGTTTGAAAATTGGGTCGCAAATACTGAAAGGTTGAGAAACGCTGATATACATACATACATGTATATATATATATATATATATATATATATATATATATATATATATATATATATATATATATATATATATATATATATATATATATATATATATATATATATATATATATATATATATATATATATATATATATATATATATATATGCTCTAGTTATAGCTACCTAATGGCCAATACATGAATCTAGCTCAATCTAGACTTTAGTAATAAAAGTGTAAAACAAATATTTACTGCCTAAATATTTATTTATTTATAAACAAAAAAAAAATTCTTTTGTCCTGCTACAGGAGCGACGCCTACACAATAATATACTGAAAAGTATATTAATAAAACCTCCGCCATATTTTCAAGTAACACAGCTTTCATATTTTTTTATACAAGATAAATTATCAAATATAATACACTCGTGATCATTTTGGCTCAATCTACATTTTATGAGGAATATTCCAGAATTTTTCAAAATTTTTGTTCAGTACTTTTTGAGAGTGGCCATTTTTCAAAAACGTTACAAAGAAAAGTGTGCGCAAGTACAACGTCATATATATTTTTGAACTCTTGTTTTCACAGACTTTCATTTGACACCGCACTTGATGACCTTCACTTCCGATTGCACCGCCCAAAACAAAACAACTCATGACAAAATTTAACTTTCAAAGCTACACAGCTCTGATTGGACCATCAATTTGTGCCAAATTTCAACAGACGGACACCGAAATGTTGCGTAGAAAACACTAAAAATGTGAATAGCTCTTGATAAAATTTGAGGAACTTGTTTCTTTAGATTTTAAATTATAAAGTCCATATGGCTAATAGGTTGAGTCGATTCACATTTTCGACAATTTTTTCGCATAAAAAAATACACTCTCATCCATCTCTAATATCCTAACTTTAAAAAGCTCTATAGGAATTTGAAATATTATTTGCCATATTTTGTCCTTTTCCGCCTCATAAGCCATTTCGGAACGGCTTTTAAACGTATAGAAGTCGAAATGTGTGCTTAAAACCATTTTAAAACTTTGAGTCAATATAATTTTAACGCTTCTAACCAGTATGGGAAAAGTTTAAATGCGTTTTTTCTGCAAATATAGCGGAGTATCTATAGAGCTTTTGTCACTGTCCGTTTTAATAAGTAATGTTTAAAGAGGGTTGTATAAATTTTCGCAACTCTTCAATAACAATACCAGGTGCAATTTTAGGGTTTGTTAATTAAGGTGACTAATAAGAAAAATATTATTTTTGTAAGTTCTCAAGTCAAAGACTTCTTAAGAACAAAGAGGAGAAGGATGTACATGTACAGAGACCATGTACAAAGAAGGGATGAAGATAGATTGGCCAGAATATGTTGCTCGAAGTTGCTGAGAAGTTTCGAGCGGCAGCAGCAGCACGATCACAGTATCGAGTAGCAGCAACAGCAAGAGCACTTGAAAATGCCAAATGAGATCTTGCCGAAAGATCGTGTAAATTCATTGTTAGACGAACGGAAGCCCGGAATATCTAATAATATATATATATATATATATATATATATATATATATATATATATATATATATATATATGTATGTATATGTATATATGTATATATATATATATATATATATATATATATATATATATATACATATATATATATATATATATATATATATATATATATATATATATATATATATATATATATATATATATGTATGTATATGTATATATGTATATATATATATATATATATATATATATATATATATATATATATATATATATATATATATATATGTATGTGTATGTATATGTATATGTATATGTATATATATATATATATATATATATATATATATATATACATATATATATAGTGTTATGAAATTTACTACATATATTGAAACGGGTGACTCGGGCGGGCATGTAGAAGCACATTCCATACTTTTTTTTCAAATTCCAAAATTTTTGAAAAATTAAAAAAGGACACAGATGTATTTTACCAAATCATTTACAAAATTAATATGCACCTGAAAGACCGCCATTGTACGAACTAGCTTAAGCCTATGTTGCCAAACATACGATTTTCTTCAACAATTACAGATTTTTAAATTTCAGGTAAATTAATCTAATAACAAATGAAAATAATAATAATAAAATATACCTAGTAAAAATAATATTTATCCATACTTAAGAAAAACTTTTTACCTATTTCTTGAAAAGAAATAAGCTGTTTGGTTTGGGCAAAATAAAAACAGAACTTCAAATAGGTTTTTCTCTTAACTTTTCCAAGATTAATGGTAAAAGATTTTTTTAGTGTTAAACTGAAAAAAACATAGTAGGTTTAAAAACGTATTTATTTATTATTTATATGTACCTTAAATATGCTCAATTTCCATATAAAATATCCTAAGTTTTGCGTGAGATATTTATAATTAAAGCAACTGTACCTCACGACACACTTGCTGCTATCTTCTATACTTTCTATAAGTTTCTTAATTACCAACACTATATTAGTCTATCTTTAAAAAAACCTGCCTTTACCCACGATATTCTGCAAAATTTGTAATCGTTCACGGTCAATAAACAAACTAAATGTGAATTTGACGTTTTGACAGAGACTCGCTAAACTGGCTATAGCCGCTGACGCTGCTAAGAAATCTTTTGTTATTGGCCAACAAGAGATTCTTTGTCGGCTTTTTAATAAAGTAAAGCCGGCATTTTTATAATGAAGCAAATAAAATTACACGTGTTAAAATTTTCACTTATTATAATAAAATATTTAAATATAAAACTTGTGTAATTAATTTGTTAGTGTCATGATATAATTTTTTTAAAAGATAACAATTTTTATAACATTTTCTTGTATTAGGAAATGCCTATTCATATGTGAACAACACTGTAGACCTTACGTGCGGTAAACTCGTAGCGATATTGTGGTATGGTTCACCAGTAGCAGAGTTAAAAAAAAATTCATATATATACATATATATATATATATACATATATATATATATATATATATATATATATATATATATATATATATATATATATATATATATATATATATATATAGTTGGCATTTTCTAATTTCTAATGGCGCTTTAATTTTCCATAATTTTTAGCTAGGATTATAATAGACCTTTTTTGTTAAAAGCAAATCAAGGAAATGAAAAAAGAATATTGATCATAAAAGTTCCAAAACACTCAAGGAATATAAGTTAAGTACTCCTATGAAAAGTTTTTAATTAATGACGTGAGAACTGTTCATGAAGGATCCATCCAAATTTTACACATTTAATGTGTTTTTGATAGAGTTAGTGCAAAAGTTAGGAATAATCAAACATCTAGACTTAAGCAGAAGTTTCTAAGACGTAAGTTTATTCTGGCTCCTATTAATATTATATTTGAAAAACAACGCAGTATCTGGCTTATTAATTATAATAATGTATTGGTATTATGAGTGTGTACCGTGTACAACCGAAACCATTTTATATATATATACATATATATATATATATATATATATATATATATATATATATATATATATATATATACATATATAATGTATAGAGTGTGAAATTTAATGAACACGTTTTTCGCGACTGTTCTGTTCCTTTATTTGGTGACAAGTTTAAGAATAAAGAGCACCTTAGGTACTGCATGTTTCGTGAACTCCAACTAAAGAGCAGAGCAATAAATGGTATGAAAAAGATTGAATATGCACTCGGTAAAGGTGCGGTTGACGACCGAAAAGGTCAAAAATGGTTTAAAAAATTTCGGGATCCTGCTGTATATCCAATTTTGATCAAAAAATGTTTTTTTGGGTTGGAGAATTATCAAATTTTATATAATCATTTATAATAGAATATATAAAGGACCAAAGGGGTGGAGAAGGGAGGTAGAAGAGTGATTACGTATTTATCGTATTATAATTCTTTTTCGGAGTTATTCCAGTCAAGGAATCTATCCATTATATTATTTTCCTCGATAACATGGGAAAATGTAAAAGGGGTTCAAGTCATTGTATCGTTTCAATAGGGAATGAGGATTTTTCCTGGTTTTTGATTCGGATATCCGACATTTATTAGAAAAAAAACCGGCTAAGTACAAGTCGGACTTGCGTAATTAGTACGATGAGTGCTTTTAAAATAAAATAAAATCCTTACCTAGGCTAAGTTAATTAGGTCCCTGACATAAATATATCTTAAGATCCAATATGTATATTCCCGTTTTTTTCTTAGTCAATAATGTATAATAGTTATCGCATCTTAGGTACCTAAGAAGCAATAAATCAACCTAGCTCAATCTAGAATCTAGTAATAAAAGTGTAAAGCAAATACTACTAAATTATAAATAAATAAAATAAAATTATTGTCCCGGTACAGAAGCAACGAGCGACTTGTTATAAGTAATATACTGAAAAGTATATAAAAAAAACCTCCATCATATTGTCAAAGCATTTACATTTTTTTATAGCAGATTAATTATCAAACGTAACGCACTCGTGATAATTTTCGCTCAGTCTACATTTTATGAAGAATATTCGAGAATTTTTTCAAAATTTTTTGATCAGTATTTTTCGAGATAGGGTGGTGGGACAGCGATTCTTAGCTATTTTTTATACATAATACAAGGAAAAGTGTACGCTAGCATGACCTCGTGTATATTTTTGAATTCATGTTTTCACAAGCTTTCATTTGACATCCCACTCGATGACCTGGTAAAAAAAATTTTATCACTTCCGATTTCACACCCTAAAACTAACCCCTTAAGTCAAAACTACACGGCTCTGATTGAGTCATCAATTCCTATATTTGTTCCAAATTTCAAGTTTATATGTCAAATAGTTTCGGGGAAAATCGGGTGTGTCAAACAGACAGACAGACACCGAAGGGATTCCATAAGTGTTCCGTACTAACAAATTTTTTATAGTGAAATATTTCTCTGGTGGTTTCTGTATCAATGTTCTTGTCTTTTCATTATCTTCACGTTTAGCAGAAATACTATATAGACGGAATTGCGATCTGATTACAGAGTAACTTAAAAAATGTTGAGTTGAATATAGGGCAAAAACAAACAGTTAAGTTCGCAGAAACGTACATATGTGACATTAGTTATTGCATTTACTTCCCTTGCTAATAATAAGTAGCATTGATGAAAAATTGCCCTCTTAAATTTTTGCTTCTCTTCGCGTCTTAGGGTTTTTGGATCACGGAAAACATGTTTTTCCATTTTCGTCGGTCTGTTTATGTCACTGTCGGCCTGTTAATGTGTAGAACTGCTAGCATGATAACATTTGAACCCTACGACAATATAATACTTGAAATATGGATGCAACATATAGCTCTTAATCGATATCGTTTCAGTGGAATGAGGTGAAAGAGGTGGGAATTTGGTTACTTTAGCTACTAGTTTACCATTTTTTTGTTCTTGGACTAATCTACATTATAACTGAGGGTTAAAAAGGTATGATATTATAACTAGAGCACACTATTGAAGAAATGCACACAACTACAAAGGTCAAATCTGAATAAATCGACGAATAAAAGAACAGTGGCTAAACTGCTGAAAAATGGTCCTTGTCCATTTTCAATTATTTTATATTAACCACATCTGCCTTGAGGAGGATCCCTCAAAAACACTGCCTGCTATTAAGTATTGACCGTGTGAACCACTCTGTCGGCTTGAAAGTTGCGGTGTCAGCTTCCGATGGAGTATTAGGCTTCCTTGTATCGTTGTATCCTATCTTCATGCCCCGTAACTTCTTAGATAAGTACCTTTAAATTCTGTTCTCTTGTTTGTCAATCCTAGCCCGACTGACGAGCCGTGATACGGCGAAACGCGTTTCCCGTCTCGGGATGGATTTGACGAATAAGAGAACAGTGGGCAAATTGCTGAAAAATGGGCTTTGTCCGTTTTTAGTTATTTTATATTAATTTATATGTTATAAGACTTCCAAAATTTAAAAAAAAAAATCCTTGATTGAAGCTTTCTCAATATCGTTCAAAGTTTAATCTAATGAAGAGCAACGTTTTAGCTACAGAGAAGAAAGTAAATAATATTTTATTTATAAATAATAGCTGAATATTTTCTAAACTTATACATATTTTAATAAGTTGTATATAGCTATTAAGATTAATAAATATAAGTACCAATATAGGTACGTCTCCACGGCAGCGGGCGAACTATTTAGTTTCCTTAACGGTGTTAAGCCAAGGTAACTTTTCGCATAAAACAGGGTTGCAATTTACTCCACTATTTTCTACTTGCCATTGAAATTGTAAATGAATGATTTTTTTAAATGTTTGACCATAAATATTGGAGAAAAATGGAAAAACATTTTTCAAGTTCTCCGAACCCGTCGAACTTCCTCCCTCACTTATGTGAAAAACTAAGAAAATTTTCAGATTCCTCGATTGCAAGAACCACAACCACATACATATATGAAACAACCCCTTAAACTGCCTCTTTCATCCTTTAACCCTATGTATATATATATATATATATATATATATATATATATATATATATATATATATATATATATATATATATATATATATATATGTATATATATATATATATGTATATATATATATATATATATATATATATATATATATATATATATATATATATATATATATATATATATATATATATATATATATATATATATATATATATATATATATATATATATATATGTATATATATATATATATATATATATATATATATATATATATATATGTATATATATATAATTGTAAGTTTAACTACTGGGAAACGCCCTTACTCGTATAAGGAGAAGAGATGAGCAATCAGAGATCCAAAGGTTCTAGTATCTGGTTTTTATTTTTGTTATCAAGCTTTCTCTGCCTAATGGTAGCTTCTTCTGGATTCTAAAAATGCAAACCAGGTACAGAAAAATAAACTTAAAACGTTCGTTTTTAAAATGTGATTGAAGGCTGTATGAGAAATTACTTACAAAAATTTAGCAGTTAATTCATCTCTGGTGAAGACAATAAAATTTGCATTTTTAATGGCCAGGTAGTAGGTATGATTACAAAAAACATGATAAAAAGACACTTAGAGAATTACACACAAGTATTAAAAATAAAACGTTGTCAATAAACATTAATCAAAAACACTTTTTAAGACAGAACACAACTGATGCTGAAATAGTACTCCATTTTAAAAATTTTTTTTGAGACGAGTTTAGTTACTTATTTAGTGATATTTGAGTCTGAACCGGATATTGTTGGTAGTCTATGTCGTCATCAGGTCGACAAAAAACCACAAAAACATTAAAGTTAGGAATGTGGTAAAATTTTTTGGTGGATGCTACTATTAGACAAATTAAGCTAGTTGCGTTAGGTTTGTGTTTGCTATCACTTTTGTGTAACGCTAATCTCTTAGAGAGCTTTTGTGAAGTTTGTCCAACGTTTAAAAAAAATAACGTTTTAATTTTATTTTTCTGTACCTGGATTGCATTTTTAGAATCCAGAAGAAGCAGCGAAAGCTCGATAACAAAAATAAAAAGCAGATACTAGATCCTTTAGATCTTTGACTGCTCATCTCTTCTCCTTATAAGGGCGTGTCCCTGTAGTTAAACTTACGATTGTTTGTTGCCAGTGCCCTGTTACTGTCCTTCCTCTTTCTTATATATTTATATATATATATATATATATATATATATATATATATATATATATATATATATATATATGTATATATATATATATATGTATATATATATATATATATATATATATATATATATATATATATATATATATATATATATATATATATATATGTATATATATGTATATATATATATATATATATATATATATATATATATATATATATATATATATATATGTATATATATATGTATATATATATATATATATACATATATATATATATATATATATATATATATATATATATATATATATATGTGTATATATATATATATATATATATATATATATATATATATATATATATATATATATATATATATATATATATATATATATATATATATATATATAGAGTCTTCCAAAAAACCAACGCATTCCCTTCGAGGGCCGATAGGCCGATGAGGCCCGCTCATAATTCACCAGAATATGTAAATATAACCTTAGTGAAAAATCATTAGATCTAGAGATATTGACATTTTTATGAATTTCATGAAAGATTCTAATTATTGTTACGCAATCCTGAATAACCCTGCTGTTAATCACAGTTCAAAATAAAACTACACCTGTGGGAAACAACATTTTTGCAAGTATCATAAGTAAAAACATTTTAATAGCTAACTTTAGCTTTTTATATAAGAATAAAATCTAACGATTATTCACTAAAGTCATATTTGCATATTCTGGTGAGTTATGAGCTAGCCTATCAGCTCCCGAAGAGAATACGTTGGTTTTTGGGACACCCTATATATATATATATATATATATATATATATATATATATACATATATATATATATATATATATATATATATATATATATATATATATATATATATATATATATATAACAATCGAAAATTAACTTCTGGGAAATGGGGGGAAATAGAGATGAGCAATCAAAGGTTTTTAGGCTCTAATTTCTGTTTTTTTATTTTTTTAATCAAGCTTTCGCTGCCTAATTGGTAGCTTCTTTTGGATACCGAAATGCAAACAAACGACAGAAGGAATATTAAGATGTTCGTCAAAACGTGTAAAATTTAAGTTTATGTAAGCTATATAATAGTATACTTACAAAATTGTAACAGTTTTTTTTCTAATTAAGTACGTAGGTTAAGCATTTCAGTAACCAGGTAGGGAGCACAATCATGCAAGGAACATGAGAACAACAAATCTGAAGAATTATAAAAGTCTTAAGGAGTAAAATAATATTTCTAAAGGTTCTTTTAAGGATCAAAACCAATTGTGGGAAACACCACGCTGCCTTAATGGTACTCTATTTTTAAATTTATATTTGACGTAACGTTTAGTAACTTATAGTGATTTTTGGTCCGCCACCGGCCATTATTGGTACTAGATTTCGTCAGAAAGCCAACAAAAAGCATCAAGTTGATATTCATTAAGGTTACAGTCTAACATTTCGGCAACATGTTATTATTCGAAAAATTATTTTTAAAAAACTTCTCAAAAATCACGCATCATATTTAGAACGGAAAAAGAAACGTCTACTTTACTCGAAATTAATTTTCTAATAGAAATCGTTACTTCTAATTGGTTTGGTGTGATTCTGTGTTAGCAAATAAGTGTAAATAGATCTCAATCCTTCTGTGTCTGTTTTATGATTGAGATTGTTTTTGCAAGTTTTTATGTAGCACATTTCGAGAAAGCTTCTTCTGAAGTAGTTGATTTCCACATCCAGAATGTGTGTATTGTACTCTGTGATCCATACTATTGACATGTAAACTTAAACTTGTTGCGTTGGATTTATATTTGCTTTCACTTCTATGTGGTGCTAGTCTCTTCGAGAGCTTTTGTGTGATTTGACCGACATAGACCAAGTCACATTGGCATGGGATGCCAGAAATAATATTAAATCTTTGTAAAGTATCGAGTTTTTCCTTTAAATTAGCGTAAAAATAATTCGTCTTTTTAAATTATAGCTGGCAATTTTTACATCCGTACCCACAAATAAGGAAGATAAAGACTGCGAGACACCCACTATATGTTGTAATTTGCCCACCTTAATATCGTTATTGGTCCTAATTGTCCTTAATATTTCTTATATATATATATATATATATATATATATATATATATATATATATATATATATATATATATATATATATATATATATATATATATATATATATATATATATATATATATATATATACAGTCTCTGGCCAAATTATTAGACGCACTGCAAGATTTCATGTAAAATATTAATTACCGAGTGATATTGTACCGTTTTATTATTTTAAATTGATTTGTTTTTTATTTTTATATTATCCAATCAATTACCTATTTATTTGACATAAATAAAACAGCATTAATTTAGAAAAGCATAAGTTTATTAAGTTTTAAAGAAAAGTGAAATTAATGTTAGTAAAAGTCAATATTTAGTTGAGCCACCTTTAGCCGCTATCAAAGCTTTAATTCTGCGCGGCATGCTATCAATGCAAGATTGTACTGTCTCCTGCATTTGAGGATGATGATTCCACACATGAATAATCTTTTCTAGGAGCTGGGTTTTGTTGGTAATCATATCTTTAGCCACTTCTCTTTTCATCAGCTCCCACACATTTTCAATGGGCTATTACCCGGCCAATCCAACAGAGGGATATTTTTTTCTGTCAAAAAAGCTTTAACAGACCGAGCAGTGTGGCAGGGAGCTCCATCTTGCATGAAAGTGAATGGTTCCCCATTTGGAAACCATTCTCTGAGCTGCGGAATCAACCGATTTTGTAATACTTCTTTGTACTGATCTTGCCTCATTATTCCTTTGACGACGTAAAGACGTCCAGTGCCCTTGCCGCTGATGACTGACCAAATCATCACTTTGGTGGGATGTTTAACCGTCGGGACGACACAATCAGGATGAAAGTTTTCTTCATGACGACGACGCACATACTGAGCTTTATTCTGCAAAATTTCGAATGTGCTTTCGTCACTGAAGCAGACCTGTCAAAAATAGGAAAAATATATAAACTTCCATGTTTATTTGCTTTATTTAACTGAAAATGATAATAATGAATCAATTATTGATTAAATTGCTGTATCTTACCGATCTCCAGAAGTCCACATCTTTGTCTTGCCATTGTTTGGCCCACTTCAGGCGCTTTGCTTTCATGGCAGCTGTTAACTTGGGCTTCCTGGCGGGGCGACAGGCCTTAAAATCTAATTCTTTCAATTTTCTTCGAACAGTGCGCTCAGAAGCATTTACGCTAGCATCCTGGAGTTGTGATTTTATTACCTTTGTGATAGCAAATCTGTTTTCTACACAAATTTTCTTCAAACATCTCTCTGACCGTGGAGTGAAAATTGGTTTTCTACCGCATCTTTTCTTTCTTTTCGGGCTTAATTCCTTCCCTGACTCAATTTTCTTTTTTATGCGTCGTACACTAGCTTCAGAAACCTCCAATCTTCGTGATATTTCTCGGTTTGTAAATGTTTTTGCAATCACAAGGGCCTTTACTTCAGCTATTTTACGTGGTGAAAGATCGCCTTTTCTACCCATAATGAAAATAGTTCAATTACTTTTTTAAAACACTGCATACAAAATAAACTAATAACTGAGTAGTATAAAACTGTTAAACAAACAATCACAGTCCATAAAGCCACAGAAACACGTCCGTACCTGACTCGATTCCGATCGCGACTGATACAGGTTTGTACTTATTTACGTTCATGTGTCACTTTGTCAACACAGTGTTGCCATATGTTAAAAATAAATACAAATATGTAGTCTACAACAATTCTTTTAAATAAAAATCAATAATATTGTAGTTTAAATATACCATTATTGCATAAAAACTCTTAAGAAACATAAAATTACTAAAAAAAATACAGTGCGTCTAATAATTTGGCCAGGGACTGTATATACATATATTTTTAAAATTTGTTCATTATGGTAACCAAAACCAAAAAAAAAATCCCTTATTACTATTGAAAAATAAAATATATTGACCTTAAACATCTGAAGAGGTATAGCTCAAAACCTTCACGTTCTATTTATTACTTCAAGTATATGTTTACCTAAACTAAAACCGATATTCCATTTCGTTCAAGAGTTATTGAGCCAATGGGCAGACAGGGAGTCAGACTCATGGAAATAGGAGACTATGTTTTTCAAGAACAAGGGGCTCTAACACCTAAAGGAAAACAAAGATTTGAGAAAATTTTTTCCACAAATACAATACTTTCCTTTAGCAACGGAAGTTGCAAGACATTCCTCATTACAAGATGTAAAACTTAAATAAAATCAAGTTCGATCAATTTTTATTAGCATTTTTTCTATATTTTTTTTTTTAAAACAATAACTTCATTGTGTTGTATAACATTAAAATTTTAACTGTGTCTAAAACACATCCAAAACAAGTTTTCGTTGTAAATTAAAACGAAATTTTTACTTCGCGCGTAGGTGGTGTAGACTTTGTTCTTTACCGTTTTCGAATATCTAATAGACTGGCACAGATAAAAAATTATATACAATTGTCAATAAAGGTCGTACTATTCAATTCAACCTACCATTGAATATAATAATTAAACAGGAAAAACTGACCTTTAATAACCGAGTTTCCGGTGATCACTGCCCTTTTCAAATCTGCGAAGCATGTTTCCGCTTCCTGCGTTCCCAAAACAAAATTAAACTCACTGCCGTATAATCTTTGACAGTACTAAAAATAAACTTTTCACTAAATAAACCACTATTTTTTTCAATTTTTAGAAATAATTCTATGAATTTCATTCAATGTTCATTATCATTTTTCAAATCAAAAATAAATATCTGTAGACGGATTTGCAAGGCTGTGTACCAAAATTTTATTTTACCAAGGCTTACTTGACTTACTAGAGCCTTTTAAGCCATGTCGATTTCAAATAAATAGAAACAAATGAATGTCGAACTACATTTTCCCGGATTTTTTCCAAAAAGAAAAACAGGTGAAGATCGCGTAACGCGTGCTAGATTGGCGAAGGCAGAGAGCGGCAGCCGACGTTGCCGCGTGCAAGTTGCGGTTAGAATAAAAGACGACAATCACGGAAGGCCGTGGTTGCGTGGATGGATTGCCGTGTTGTCACAGTGTTGAAATTAGAAGAAATATTTAGTCCTGTGAACCGGATCATAATTTACGTTTTAGCAGCTTTTGGGAAGATATAAATCTGATACGGTTAAGAAACCCGTTTAGAAATGACTAAGTAGTTTTTAAAGAATAATAGGGACTGAACTTTTCGTTAGACACCACTACGAGGTCTGTTTCTACTTTTCTGGGTTAAAGGGAAGTATGGCGAATGGTATTCATGGAAAAATCACCCTCCGAGATTTTTCCATTTCGTCACGTTTCCATTGATCAGAAAAAACATACGTCAGTCTGTCTGTTTGTCGATCTGTTAGCACGATAACTCCCGATAGTGATTTCAAATTTGAAACACATGTAATACTTGAAGCGGAAAAGGTACTTATAGTTTTTTAGTGAAATTGCTTTAGTGATAGAGTGTAAAAAGAGTGCGGTCGATAAATTTCGTACCGTTTCAATATTATTATAATGATTTTTCCTAGAGTTTGACAAAGATTATACACAAATTTTAAGTAATTACACAGGCCAACGATAAAAAAAAAAACTTTTTTAATAACTTTACCTGATTCCTATGTTCTTTGGTGTGCTGAATCCGTAAATAATAATAAAAAAATCGTATCACCCACCAATTGTTCACATCTTCAAATATTCAAAATCTGAAAAGATTATTTTTTATCATTCGAATGTTATTAGGTTGGCAATTCCGATAAATGTCACAGCTGTTTGTTTTCTTCTAGTTAATAAAGGGTGTTTTTTATAGAGGTATAAAACTTTAAGTTGGCAACACTTTTTTAACTGGCAGCCATTTTGTCAGCTGTCAAGTGATTTATGTTTAGTTTGGTTTGGTATTTCAACATGAATAGACTGACGCCTGAACAACGCTTCCAAATTGTGCAAATTTATTTTGAAAATCATGGTTCTGTTCGAAATACGTATCGCGCACTACGTCCATTTTACGGTCAACATAATCGTCCATCAGAGCAATTAATTCGATTAACTATGGAACGTTTTCGCACTACGTTTACTCTAAATGATAATACGCATCCACAGAGACGTCGTACAGTGCGTACAGAAGAAGTCATTGCTGCTGTAGAGCGTAGCGTAGAGGAAGACCCGAATCAGTCTATCCGCCATTGTGCACAGGAATTGGATATGTGTTCATCCACTTTATGGAAGATTTTGCGGAAAGATCTTGGTTTGCGTGCTTACAAAATCCAACTCGTGCAACAATTGAAGCCACACGATCACCTAGCAAGCCGTAGATTCGGTGAATGGGCCCAAAACAAGATTGCCGTTGATCCCGATTTTCATAAGCGAATTTTGTTTAGCGGTGAAGCTCACTTTTGTTTGAATGGATACGTCAATAAACAAAACTGCCGTATTTGGAGTGATGATAATCCTCAAGTGTATGTTGAGACACCGTTACATCCAGAAAAACTGACTGTTTGGTGTGCTTTATGGGCTGGTGGAATCATTGGTCCGTACTTCTTTAAAAACGATGCTGGTCAGAACGTTACAGTCAATGGTGACCGCTATAGAGCCATGATTACTAACTTTTTCGTTCATCAATTGAACAACCATGATGTGCAGGAGCTGTGGTATCAACAAGCCGGCGCAACATGTCACACAGCTCGTGCCACAATTGATTTATTGAAGGAAACGTTTGGTAACCGCATAGTTTCACGTTTCGGACCCGTGAATTGGCGTCCAAGATCGTGCGATTTAACGCCGCTAGACTATTTTCTTTAGGGATATGTGAAGTCGCTAGTCTACGCCGATAAGCCCGAAACGATTGACCACTTGGAGGACAACATTCGCCGCGTTATTGCCGATATACGGCCACAAATGTTGGAAAAAGTCATCGAAAATTGGACCTCCAGATTAGACTACGTCCGAGCCAGCCGTGGCGGTCATATGCCAGAAGTCTATTTAAATTATAATGCCAGAAGATTATCTTTCGAATAAAGTAAATTTCATGTCAATTTAAAAAATTCATCTTTGTTTTATTCCATTTCAAAGTTCTATACCTCTATAAAAAACACCCTTTATAACCTCGCATTGCAGTGTTTAGCCCATGTGCTTTAATTCACACTCAAAGTATGGCTAATCGTGGTTGTAAAAACTCTCCAAACACTTTTTGTTATATATGTGGTAAGTAGTTAAAAACCTCAAAGAAACATTATTGACTTTGTAAAAAAAGTATACTTTGCATATTTTGTTGTAGAAATCGGTAATCAAGAAAAATTTGGGCTCCTCACAAAGTATGTTATGTTTGTGTCGAGGATCTGGTATGAGAAAGAAAAGAAAGCTTTTCGATTTGCAGTACCCATGATATGGAGAGAGCAAGAAAATCATTCAAACGATTGTTATTTTTGCAGCGTTGATGTTTCTGGATATAATTCCAAAAATAAGAAAGTAATTGTCTATCCTAACTTTGCTTGAGCTAATCGGCCGGTAGGATATGGACCGGGACTTCCTGTCCCTGAGCCACCTCAGTCTACGTTTTACAGTCCATTCCCGAATTTAATGAAAGTCAACCGGATGATGATGAGTTTCAATGTTCTCTATAAAATTTAAAATCACAGTTGTTTACACAAGCTGAGTTAAATGATTTAGTGAGAGATTTGGTTTTGACTAAGGAAAAAGCAAAATTGCTTGGTTCTAGGCTGAAAGAAAAACATTTATTGGAATCTAGAACATCTATTTACCATTACAGAACAAGAGATCAACAGCTTGCTCAGTTTTTCAAGCAGGAAGAGTATTTGGTTTACTGCCGTAATATTGGTAGTCTAATTAATGAATTTGGCATTGAGTACAAGAAGGAAGATTGGAGGCTTTTTATAGACTCATCAAAAACTAGTTCAAAAAGTGTTCGGACATACTTATGCTTCACTGCCTGATGCTCATTCAATCAATATGAAGGAAATTCTTAACATGATTTTACAGAAAATTAACTATCCAGCTCACGATTGGATTCTACATGGAGATTTTTAAAAGGTGTCTCCATGATCCTTGGTCAACAAAAGGGATTTACAAAGTTTCCATGTTTTATATATGAGTGGGACATTAGAGCAAGGGATCAACATTGGTCCAAAAAACAATGGCCCGTAAGAAAAACCTGGCGAGAAGAACATTTTGCATAAAACTTTAGTAGACCTAAAAAAGATTCTTCTACCACCACTACACATCAAGTTAGGCTTCATGAAACAATTTGTGAAAGCCTTTACCATCTTAAGGTGAATGTTTTAAATATTTGTGTAAAAGATTTCCTCATTTATCAGAAGCTAAACTGAAAGAAGGGGTTTTCGTTGGGCTTGATATTCGTAAAATGATGTTCGATTCCAACTTTGAAGCAAGGATGATTACAAAGGAAAAGGAGGCTTGGATATCATTTAAAGAAGTTGGGACTAAGTTTTTGGGCAATGTGAAAGACCCTAACTATGAGCTTATCGTAGCTAATATGATAGACAAGTTCAAAAATCTGGGTTGTTTGATGAGCCTTAAAGTCCACTTCTTGCACAACCATCTTGACTTTTTTCCTAAAAACTTAAGAGAGGTGAGTGAAGAACAGGGGAAACGGTTCCATCAGGACATAAAGGAGATGGAGAAACGGTACCAGGGACGGTGGAATATCTACATGATGGGTGATTACTGTTGGTCACTTCATAGAGAACAACAAAATCCATCACATCGGAGAAAAAGCTATACAAGAAACTTCACACAGAAAAGGGACAGGAAATACAAAAAAAATAAGCATCTAAAATATTCGCATTGAAGTGAAATATGTTATCGCGAGTAAAAATTGTAGCCTAATCAACTAAAAGTACGGTTTAAGTTTTTATTTTTTATATATCAAATTTTCCCTATTTTGAAATTTAATCGATATCACATTGTGAGAGAACTGTGGGTGATACAAAGAAACTGATACCAGATACGTAACACTTAGATGTATCGGTTTAAAAAGTTTTTACAAATATTTTTTTTGTTGGCCTGTGTTATTTATGGTCAAACATATAACAGGTTGAAGAAATAGCAGAATGGGTGGATATATTTCTTCACATATTTCGTGTTATACGTTATTTTTAATGTTCTTGGAGAGGAAGAATCGGAAAATTATGTTATTTTTTCATTAATTACAATTTTTAGTTGATAAACTTTTACATGTGCAAAGTCCGAGAGATGGCACCACCGGCGCGTATCGAGGTCATGTTTAGTTAGTAGCATATCTTGAATGAACGCACACCAAGTTTCAGCCATATTGGTCTATTTCTTTGTGTTTGGCAATCGTGTGAATCAAGGAAGTCGAGTGATTTTCAAGAAATGGACGAAAAAGAATTTCGTGTGGTGATTAAACATTACTTTATGAAAGGCAAAACGCCTCAGGAGACTAAAGAGAAGCTTGATAAACATTATGGTGACTCTGCACTTTCGATTAGAACAGTTTATAAGTGGTTTCAAAATTTTTGGACTGGCCATATGGGCACGAGTGACTCTGAACGTTCTGGACGCCCTGTGGAGGTTACGACTCCAGAATTCATTGATCAAATCCATGATATGGTGATGGATGACAGAAGAGTTAAGGTGCGTGAGATTGCTAGTGCTGTGGGCATCTCGACTGAACGGGTACATAATATTTTGCATAAACATTTGGACATGAGAAAGCTATCCGCAAGATGGGTGCCGCGATTGCTCACGCTTGACCAAAAACGGAATCGTGTGAAGTGTTACAAGGACTTTAAGCGTCGTTTCGTCACTGTGGATGAAACATGGATACATTACTATACTCCTGAGACCAAACAACAATCTAAACAATGGGTTACCAAGGGGGAATCTGCACCAAAAAAGGCGAAGACCGTTCCTTCGGCCGGAAAGGTTATGGCGACTGTCTTTTGGGATTCGCAAGGGATAATCCTCATCGACTATCTGGAAAAGGGTAAAACTATTACAGGTGAATATTATTCATCGTTATTGGACCGTTTGAAAACCGAGCTGCCAGAAAAACGCCCGCGATTGGCCCACAAGAAAGTTCTTTTCCATCACGACAACGCACCAGCACACACCTCAGCAGTTGTGGTCGCAAAATTAATGGAAATAGGATTCCAACTCGTTTCACATCCCCCTATTCTCCAGACTTGGCTCCCTCGGACTACTATTTGTTCCCCAATTTGAAGAAATGGCTGGCGGGACAGAGATTTTATTCAAACGGGAAGGTTATTGCACACACTAATGGATATTTTGCAGACTTGGACAAATCCTATTATTCGGAAGGGATCAACAAACTAGAACATCGTTGGACGAAGTGTATAAGCCTAAAAGGAGACTATGTCGAAAAATAAAAAAGGTTTACCCTAAACACATAAGCAGTTTTTATTTTTGCACGGACTTTTCAAACCAGCCTCGTATTTAAAATACCGACGAAATTACCTTAGTAAGTTGTCCAATCGCATCCTGCATCAATAATCGCCCGGCATCTTCGAGGCGAGATTTTCTGCAATGATCTACAAATTTTTCGAATCTCGCGAGCCAACTGAGTCAAAGTCCCCTCTGAACTTTCTCTTTACAAGGGACCAAACGTTTTTAATAGCGTTGGCGACCGGCGATTTTGAGGGCCACTCTAGCCACCCAAGGGAGCTGCTTCGCGACGCCCACCAAAAATTTCTTCAACTTGCTTCGGAATTTGACATCATGAGCACGAAGATGTTGTCGAATGGTCTAACGGGACAGAGTCAAACCTGATTTTCCTAATTAAGCCGCTCCTTGACGCAGTGTTAATTTTGGGTCCCGTGAAAACATAAACACGACCCGTTTTTCGACTTTCGGAATGACTTTACTTGCTGAACCACGGTTTGGCAAGTCTTCAACAATTTTCGTCGGTTAAAATGATTCACCCATTTTTTCACAAATGACACCGACTTTTTAATACATTTAGCGGCCGTGGAATGAGTCATTTTAGGCCCCTTTGGATGGGAACAAAGAAAGGCTGCCTCCAACCGACGCGCAAACAAGTGACTCATTTTGAATTTAACGTGATTTTGATTGGAATTAGACTGATACTTTTACTAAAATGCGTCGTAGACAAAGGTTCCCTCTACCGATTTTTTGTTGAATCGCTAGAATCGCATCTACCAAAAATGAATTGTCGTAGACACGTTCTTATTTGACAGACTTATATTAGCGTAAATCACTTTAATCATTTTGGAATCATGAGGAAATATTTTTAGCTTAATAATATGATGTAGATCAGACGTAATTACAGCGCGAATCAACACTTTTGAATAAATAATAAAATTCAATAATTTTACAGGTTTTATTTCCTATCCTATCCCAGATATCCTAAGAATTTTAAAAAAATTTCACATACACATCGCTAGTTACCGGATGTTTAAATCTTATAGTAAATTTGTAGACATTTTTAATAACCTATGTTAAATATTTTAAAATTATCTCGAAGATACTTAGGATATGTTTGAAAGAAGTGTTTCAGATAAAAATCAAAATTCTTTTTTAAGCTTTAACTTGCTTAGGTAATTATCATCAGCCAGCCTCAATTTGCGGCCACTGCTGCGTATAGGCCTCTTCTAGGTGGTTCCATGTCGCTCTATCTTGTGCCGCTGCAATCCAGTTTGTCGAGATTCTCTTTATATCTGACCATCTGGTGGGAGGTCTTCCTAAGCCTTCATTTCATAATTTTTCTAGTCCATTTTTATATCATCTGACCATCTGGTGGGAGGTCTTCCTCGGCCTTCATTCCATAATTTTTCTAGTCCATCTTTCATCTTCCGAACTTGCAATGTAACCTGTCCATCTCCAGTTTCCTTTCGTGATGCACTTTTATGACGTCGCTTGCTCCTCTGCGTAACTACTCATTTCTCACCCTGTCCCTCAAGGTTAAGTCAATCATGGAGCTCTCCATCCTTCTTTGTGCAACTCTTAGCATTTGAATTGAGGTTTTTGTGAGTGTAAGGGTGTCGGCACCATATGTAAGAACCGACAGGGCACATTTGTCTCGTCTTTTGACGCCTATGGACATCTTAAATTTGAAGATGTCCCGCAATTTATCATACGCAGCCCAATTCAATGCTATCCTTCTTTTTAATTCACATGTTTGATTATCTCTGGTAATCCTTATTTCATAGCCGAAATAAACATATTTTTCAACTGAATCGATGTATATATCTTCGATATTAGTCACTGGGCACCAAATCTGGCCCTTATGTAACCACTACATATATATGAGGGCTACCTTTTAAGTCTTTACCAAAACGATGGAAGAAAAGAAATTTTGGCACAAATGGTTTTATTGTTTCTCAAAATATTCGCCTTTAGATTTATATACTTTTGCATGCGTTCGAACCAATTCTCCAAACATTTTTTCCACTTTGAAGTTGGCACCTCAAAAACATAGTTTTGTACGCTTCTTGAGGTGATGAAAATCGCTGTCCATGCATTTTTTTTTGACATTCGGGAACAAAAAGAAGTCGTTAGGCAATAAATCAGGTGAATACGGGCAATCAAACTTTAATTCGATGTTTTTCTCCGTCAAATAATCCATTGTTTAACGTGCTGTGTGAAAGCTGGCATCATTTTGATGAAGAATGATGCGACGTTTTTGGTTGTTTGATTTCATCGATGACTTCTGGCAAACAAATTGTTGTATACCATTCAACATTAAATTTTCTTCCATCTTCTAAAGGAACGGTTGCAACATGGCTAGTATATCCAAAGAAATAGGCAAAAATTTTCTTGGAAGTGCTTCGTAAACGAACCACTTTTATTGAATTCGGTTCATCTTGGAATATCCAGACAGTTGATTGTAGCTTAGTTTCCTGCTCGTACGAATATATCCAAGTTTCAACTTCTGTTACCATGTTGTACACGGATTTTGCATGTTTTCGGTCCAATTTTTTTAAGTATTTCCTTACACAAATTGAGACGAGCCTGTTTTTGAATTTCGGTCAAATTATACGGAAGCCATCGGGAAAAAATATTTTTCACAGCTTAATGTTTATGCAAAATCAAATGTACTGCGGTCTTCGATATGCCTAAGGATGCATCTATCTCATGGTAAGTCACATGCTGATCCTCTTCAATCATGTTGCGCACAGCATCGAAGTTTTTTGGAACAACAATCGATTTTGGTCGACCTTCACGAAACTCATCGACCATGATGAAATTCTGCAAACCAATTGTAAACAGTCTTTTCTGATGGTGATTTACTACCAAAGGTTGAACGAGGCGATTGGAGGCATTGTTCTTGACTTAGGCCTTTACTAAAATCGTAAAAAATCATCTAACGAAAACCTTCAAGTGAAATTTCCATTTGTTTACAAAACTGTTTTTTTTTTAACCGCTTACTGTAAACAAACTATTAGGCCAATTTCTGAGCTCCAACTGCTTTAACAATAACAAATGTTAAATTTTACAACAATCGTAATGTCACATCTCAATAGCGCCATATAGTGGTCGTTTGTAAAAAATTAAAAGGCGGCCCTCGTATATTACAGGGGGTTGAACTTGTGGAGTTTATGGTATTTTTAACATTAAGAAATTTATAAATATGAGGTGTCCCACAAAAGTTGAATATTAAAATATTCATAGTAGAAAAGCACATTAGTAAATAAAAAAAACTTAGTTTGTAATATAATTCATACTACTCTTGCGGCACTCTTCTAAACGGCCGGTGAAATTATTGTTCAGTGGTCAGGACGTCGTTTTCATGGTTACCCTTAATTCTAGCCGGATATTTTATTTTAATTGTTCTAAGAAGCGACGATTATCACTGTACCAGGTGAAAGCTAACTTCTTTTGGAAATTAATTTAATAATAGGTCAAATTTTTGAAATAATTGGTAAGTAAAGGTTTGAAGTATGTGATCCTGTTCCTTCTCGTTATAACCATCAACTTTTGTAAAGCGGGTGCGAAGAGGTTCTTAATCATCTCAACATATCTCTCTGAGTTTGCAGCTGTTGTTTGGTGTCAGTGATCTTCAAAGAAGTAAGTGTTCATTATTCCACTTGCCAATATTGCAGCCTAAGCCGTCTCTTTAAATGAATGTAAAGGCTTTTGATTTTACTTTGAATTTGTCAGATCCAATCGCGGCAATTCTGTCTGGTAACTGTTGAAAATTCTTCAAACATTTCATGAACGAAGCTAAACCTCTGAGCAGTATCAGTTGGCTTTAATTCTTGCAATATCTGTATCTTGTAGAGGTGCAGGCACAAACCGTAACAAAGAATGCGTTGAAACGAACTCCTGAGTAGATTTAATGCACTAGATTGTTTGCGCCTTGAATGTTCGGGATATTTGCGAGCTGACATTGGAATATATTCCACGTTTGCATATATCCTTAATGTTCTACGACGCCCGGCTCGAAGTTTACTTCAAATCGTACAAGTTTCTTTAAATTTTTCCACCCACTGCTTAATCAACAAAGCACTCGTGGCACAGCATTATTGGTTTTTTAAAACATTCGTATACAAGCAGCACACTTAGCTCCAGTGAAACACTCCATAGCCAAATTAAGAAAATTTCGAAAAATCAGGGTTACACGCTCTGCTTCCATCTTGCTTCTCTCTCCCGTTGTGTTTGCACAATAAGCCAAACGAATGCAAACTAATTTATGAGACCCTTTGTACAAAAGTATTATGTTAAGTCATTACTATTAATGCCATAAATTACTACAGCGTCATATTTTCTTCTTCCTGTCCCATGTATTCACATACGTCGCGGTCTCTGTACCATTTCTTCAGTTTATATTGAGGTTGGTGTTCTCCGCTAGTCGCAAAATGGACGCGGCGTCCAGAATCCCACACCAGTCCCTGATATTCCGGAGCCATGAGTGCTGCTTTCTACCGGGTCCCCGCGGACCCTCCATTATTCCCTAAAGAATAAGTTTTAGAATCGACTAGCGATTACCTCTTAGTATAAGTCCCAAATAAGACACCTTACTTTGTTTTACGATATTAAGTAGTTACTTCTTGCTGGTTAGGTGTTCTGTCCAAGAAATTCGTAGCAAACGTCGCAGAATCCATAGCTCGAAAGCTTCTATACGATTTAATGATTTCACTTTTAACGGCCATGTCTTTACACCATATAAAGGGCCCGGCCAGATATAGTATTTTATTACTCGTAGGCGAAGGGCGCTGTTGACGATAGAGCCAAGATATTTGAATTTAGTAACGCTCTCAATCTCTTGATCCTTTGTAAAAAGAGATGCATACTCTTGGGGGTGCCTACTAATCACCATCAATTTGGTTTTCCCAATATTTATACGTAAACTTAACTGCTCGCCAATATCATACTTTTTAGAAAAGAAACCCTGGAAGAATTGCCGAGGATTATTGCATTAGATCCTGCAGGTACTGTATTATTAAGAAATAAAGAAATACAACGAATTGACGAAGAAAAACAAAATAACCTGTCAAGTCGGACTTGCGCAATTAGTGTTCCGCCGTTGATTTCTTTAAAAATAAAAATTTTTCTTACAGAGGTATAAAATAATCAATGATTTCACAAAACACATCCTAAATGAGTTTTCAATACAAAGTTTGTTTCCGATCTTTATTGAAAACTAATGATTTTTGTTTTTTTTTATATACCAGATAAATTATTAAAAGTAATGCACTGTGATAGTTTTCATTCAATCTACACCCTGTGGAGAATATTCCAGAATTTTTTAAAAATTTTTTGATCAGATTTGATTTTTGGCAATTTTTTAAAAATAAATCAAAGAAAAGTATGCGCAAGTATTACATTATATATATATATATATATATATATATATATATATATATATATATATATATATATATATATATATATACATATATATATATATATATATATATATATATATATATATATATATATATATATATATATATATATATATATATATATATATATATATATATATATATATATATATATATATATACAGTCCCTGGCCAAATTATTAGACGCACTGCAAGATTTCATGTAAAATATTAATTACCGAGTGATATTGTACCGTTTTATTATTTTAAATTGATTTGTTTTTTATTTTTATATTATCCAATCAATTACCTATTTATTTGACATAAATAAAACAGCATTAATTTAGAAAAGCATAAGTTTATTAAGTTTTAAAGAAAAGTGAAATTAATGTTAGTAAAAGTCAATATTTAGTTGAGCCACCTTTAGCCGCTATCAAAGCTTTAATTCTGCGCGGCATGCTATCAATGCAAGATTGTACTGTCTCCTGCATTTGAGGATGATGATTCCATACATGAATAATCTTTTCTAGGAGCTGGGTTTTGTTGGTAATCACATCTTTAGCCACTTCTCTTTTCATCAGCTCCCACACATTTTCAATGGGGTTCATATCAGGGCCAATCCAACAGAGGGATATTTTTTTTCTGCCAAAAAAGCTTTAACAGACCGAGCAGTGTGGCAGGGAGCTCCATCTTGCATGAAAGTGAATGGTTCCCCATTTGGAAACCATTCTCTGTGCTGCGGAATCAACCGATTTTGTAATACTTCTTTGTACTGATCTTGCCTCATTATTCCTTTGACGACGTACAGACGTCCAGTGCCCTTGCCGCTGATGACTGACCAAATCATCACTTTGGTGGGATGTTTAACCGTCGGGACGACACAATCAGGATGAAACTTTTCTCCATGACGACGACGCACATACTGAGCTTTATTCTGCAAAATTTCGAATGTGCTTTCGTCACTGAAGCAGACCTGTCAAAAATAGGAAAAATATATAAACTTCCATGTTTATTTGCTTTATTTAACTGAAAATGATAATAATGTATCAATTATTGATTAAATTGCTGTATCTTACCGATCTCCAGAAGTCCACATCTTTGTCTTGCCATTGTTTGGCCCACTTCAGGCGCTTTGCTTTCATTGCAGCTGTTAACTTGGGCTTCCTGGCGGGGCGACAGGCCTTAAAATCTAATTCTTTCAATTTTCTTCGAACAGTGCGCTCAGAAGCATTTACGCTAGTATCCTGGAGTTGTGATTTTATTACCTTTGTGGTAGCAAATCTGTTTTCTACACAAATTTTCTTCAAACATCTCTCTGACCGTGGAATGAAAATTGGTTTTCTACCGCATCTTTTCTTTCTTTTCGGGCTTAATTCCTTCCCTGACTCAATTTTCTTTTTTATGCGTCGTACACTAGCTTCAGAAACCTCCAATCTTCGTGATATTTCTCAGTTTGTAAATGTTTTCGCAATCACAAGGGCCTTCACTTCAGCTTTTTTACGTGGTGAAAGATCGCCTTTTCTACCCATAATGAAAATAGTCCAATTACTTTTTTAAAACACTGCATACAAAATAAACTAATAACTGAGTAGTATAAAACTGTTAAACAAACAATCACAGTCCATAAAGCCACAGAAACACGTCCGTACCTGACTCGATTCCGATCGCGACTGATACAGGTTTGTACTTATTTACGTTCATGTATCACTTTGTCAACACAGTGTTGCCATATGTTAAAAATAAATACAAATATGTAGTCTACAACAATTCTTTTAAATAAAAATCAATAATATTGTAGTTTAAATATACCATTATTGTATAAAAACTCTTAAAAAAACATAAAATTACTAAAAAAAATACAGTGCGTCTAATAATTTGGCCAGGGACTGTATATATATATATATATATATATATATATATATATATATATATATATATATATATATATATATATATATATATATATATATATATATATATATATATATGTATATGTATATGTATATGAACTCCTGTTTTCACAGGGTTTCATCTAAGACTCCACTCGATAACCTGGTTATTTTTTTTTTTAACTTCACCCCCCAAAAAGACAAAATTTAACTTTCAAAACAACACTGCTCTGATGGGGCCATCAATTCCTATATTAATGCCAAATTTCAACTTTCAAGTCAAATAGTTTCGGGGAAAATCGGGTGTGTGACAGACAGACACGAAAGTGATCTTTTAAGTGTTCCGTACGGAACACTAAAAAATAATTATGTGGAAAATTCGACATACAGAAGTTTGCGGTTTTGGGTGGTTCTAAGTATATAAAATATGTGTTCTTTTCAATTATAAATAAGAATAAGGAAACTAGTAAAAATCACTTCTACCTAAAGTGATATTACTTTTGTACAATATGTTATATTGTACATCAATGAAAACAATATTTAAGTAAATTTTTTAGTATATCTTTTCTTTTTAAGTCACGAAGAGTTTTGTTAAAGTAAGGCCACTCTAGGCTCCAAGAAAAAAGGCTAATTTCGGGAATTTTTCTCAAGAGTATAATAAAAGGAGTCGAAAATTTATTTTAAGTACTTTATTAAACAAATATTTAAATGTACAAAAATATTTTTTTTTTATCTTTTTAATTCAAAATGGCCGCTTCAGAATGCAAGACGACAAGGTACCTTTTATGTTAAGCTTGTAACGGGCGAAACGATTGCTACCGTAGATTTCTAGCTCCAAAAATTAAAAAATTTTCATTAATATATATCAAAAACTAGTGGATAAGGTACAAAAATTTTAAAATATCGTTTTTTTTCAAAAAATAGTGCACATTTGAAAAAATGTTCATTTTTCACCCAAAAATTTCACGAAAAATTATTTATAAAAAAGTAAGTTTTTAACTTATCGCAAAATCGTACGCTTCCCTGAAAAGTTACTCTCACAATTTCAAATGAATCGATAAAAATTGGTGGCAGCTGTCATTTCGCCTGATTTGAAAAATACAGTTTTGAGAAAAACGCATTTGAAAATTTGAGTAACATGTTAGAATAGAAAATATCGTTATACCTTTAATCGGCGACCCTACAATTGGCCTTCAATGTCAATATTAACCAAAAAAAAATCGATTTTTTGAAAATTCTGGAATTGCCCGTCCCTTTAAGGTTAATAAGGATATTTATTTTAGCCTATATTTTTTAAACATTCTGCTATACACCTCCTCGCCTATAATGAATTTCTTGCACTATTTTGAAAACTTCTGACCTTTTTGAATTATAAGCATTAAACGATTTATCACGTCTTTAAATTCTAGGCATATCCACTCAATATTATAATTTATACACGTTATATAAGGTATATAGACCCTATCACGTGCGGGGCACTTTTATTGACCATCGGGAAAAATCCAAATTTACAGATACATTTTCAGACACATTTTTGGGTCAAAAATAGATCTTAAAGTGAAAAATCTTTCGATAAACACTTATATAGAATATTCACTTCGCTGTAAGGAGATATTTACAAAAATAAAATTCCACTAGCGTCTCATCAGGGCGGAGGGTCAAATATATACTCGCATATGCATTTTTAACAATTATTTGTAATATACCTGAAAACAATGATTATATCATTCAACTTATTAATTGGAATTTGCCTTCTCTGTTATTGGAAACTATTGCAGTGTCATAAGATATCGAAAAATAATTCAGTTTTATTTTTTTACATGAAAAAATAATAATAATTTGTCCCGTAACAATGTGTTTTTTTAAGAGTAATCTACAATTAAGTCATAATTTTCATTTATGTTGAGTTGAGAGAAACACTAACTATTTATTTACGCATATGACACGCAAGATGCATTTGTTACACTCAGACAGTTCGTTAATCAATTTAATTTACGACATGATTAAAATCTAAATAATGCAACACTCTGATGTAGGTTTAGATTGCTATTTGCAAAAGCATGTATGACTCAGGTTATATGACGAAGCTCAACATTAAAAATGAAGTGGACCCACATTTTGCTCCATTTTATCATTAGTTAAATCTAATATTTCTACATCTAATTTTCATACAACTAATAACTTTTCGTGCCTATATACTACTTATATAAAAAAATTAAATCCATGCACTGATTTATTCAAACTGGAGAATTACTACTTTTGCATGTCCAGATTGAGTTTTGAAAGTTTGGTTAGCAAATTTTATAGCAGATAATGTAACTTAACTCTAGCAAACATTCTGCCAACATAATTAATTTTGATCCTAGAAAACATTTCCTCAGAGACACTAAGTATACGCGGATTTCCATCAAGTCTGGGGTTATTTCATGGTTAATATAGAAACTGAATATTAGTAGTGCTATGAAGTAGAACTTTCCTGCCATAACTTTTCTTAGAAGTAAAGAAGAAACTAATGTCGCACGATTGCCCCGACGAAAATGACTAAACCCTCAAAATAATAAAAGCAAGTACAAATCGGACTTGCGCAATTAGTGTTCCGTACGTAAAATAAAAGCTTTTGTGATGGAGGTATAAAATGATCAATGACTTCACAAAACACACCCCAAATGAGTTTTCAACAAAGTTTTTCCGATCTTTACTGAAAACTTGTTTTTTTTTGTATACCAGATAAATTATTAGAGTTATTGCACTCATGATAATTTTCGTTCAATCTACACCCTGTGGAGAATATTCCAGAATTTTTTCAAAATTTTTTGATCAGTACTTTTCGAAATAAGCGGAGGATCAACGATTTTTCGCAATTTTTTTAAAATAATATAAAGCAAAATATGCGCAAATATCACATTATATATATTTTTGAATTTTTCACAAGCTTTCATTTGACACCCCACTCGATGACCTGGTAAAAAAAAATTTTTTTTTACTTCCGATTTCACCCACAAAACTAACCCTTTAAATCAAAATTTAACTGTTAAAACTACATGGCTCCGATGAGGCCATCAATTCCTATATTACTGCCAAATTTTAACTTTCTACGTCAAATAGTTTCGGAGAAAATCGGGTGTGACAGACGGACAGACACCGAAGTGATCTTATAAGTGTTGCGTACGAAACACTAAAAACAACACAATAAAATATGTCGTTTTGATTTTTCCGTTCCGGCCGTATCACTAGAGTCGCGTATTTCTTGATTCAAGATTAAAACATTATTTTTATATCAAGTGATTCTCTAAAGACATTTATGTTCTTATTGAAGGCAACATCGCACAAAAAGAGCGTGGTTAGTTTGGAGACAAGAGCACAGTGCGCGCAGCAGACACGGTCGGCCCAACACAAAAGGGTCATACACCTACTATCCATCTCTCATTCAGTTGCGTAAATAACAGGGTATAAAATTTACATATCTCTTCCTACATGGAGGCACACGACAGTATAATGATTTGTATAAATAGTAAATGTGTATATTGTTCTGGTCTTAACTTCTTAAACTCTTAAAAGTGGAAAGGGAATGATATTTCAAAAATCTATTTCAAAAATGCAAATTTTACCATATTCGTATTTAAAATTGTTTTTAGCTCGCACAATTTTCCGGCATAACGGAATTAAATACGCAATAGAATCAAACAATTATTTTGATTCTTTATTGCAATCACCATTTATTTTGCTACATTTTTATAGCAGCTAATAACGTTTCTATGCCAATAAACGTAATCTGAATTTTTACCGTTAAAATAATCTAAGACTGACCTCATCACATTGTCACTTTCACCCACGCATACTCGACTTCAATTAAGGAGTTCCTAATGGCTAGATCGGAGGTGTAAGGTGATTTAATTCCTGGAGACCACATTGCTGTGTAGCAGCCTTCACAGCAACAGCAGTGTCCAATGACATATTGTCGTACCATAACCTCACTCTTCAAGGCGGCTTTCTGCGACGTTTTATTTTATGGTATTCCTCACTTTGGGTATATTTATCAGTAACTACAGTATTTCGTTCTTTAAAGTCTACTAGCAAAATTCCTCGAAGATGCCAAAAAATGATGACCATGATGTATTTTTTGCGACAGTGTGAGTTTTGTATTCTTGCTCATCTGATGACGCCATTCCATAGATTTCCATTTAGAAAGGGAATCATGGTCGCATCTCCCGTTCCAATTGATTTAAATTCAGTATAGCATTCTACACGTCGTTGTTTTCGAACAACATTCAAAGATTTGCGGATTCATTTTGCTGCACTTACTTTGTTCATCGTTGTTTTCGAAGGTCCACACTTTGCTGATAATTCTTTAGTATTCAGTAGCTATCCTTTGCCATTTCTTCTAGCACCATTTATTTATTTCTGGAATGAATTGTTTTGCAGTTTTGACTTGATGAGCATCATCTTCAATCGAATATCACCTCGGGTGCTTAGCCCATTTTTTAGTTATCGCCATACACAGCATCAAAGAGTCGTTTAATTTGACATTTCGTATTCTTTCGTCAAAAAATTTAAGGACCCCATAATATTCAAGTTTAAACATTTTAAAATAATGCGTAATAGAACTTCTATTTAGAACGATAGCTGATATGCTATTGATAGTAGAGCCAGAAAATTATAACTGTAGAACTACAGAGCGTAGAATAGGGGGGTATTAATTAAACCTGTTCAGATTTGTTTTAACATGTTTGGCCCAACAACTTTTAGAACTTCTACTAGTTTTAATAGATTTAGCATTTATAGTGTTCGTGATTCGACTTGAGTTAGAGTTTTACTCATTATTATGTTATTTCAATTCCAATATTTATTTTGTTGATTGTGTACGTGTTTGTTATTTTTTTAATATGTTTATATAGTGGTATTGCCTGAATTTAAACAGTACAATACGGAGAATGTATGTGAAAATTATTTTTAAAGAAAAAAAAGTGAAAACGAATTTTTTTGTGGTTTTAATAGACTATATTCGCTTTACGGGATATTTTTTCAATAAAAATAATTTTCGCGTACACTTATCTGACTGTTTTCTTTCTAATTTTGTCAAGTAGCGTTTAATATTTTGCCTAATTTTTTTCAACGCTCTTTAAAAAATTGTGGAAGTAATTTACTTAGAAACTTTCCTTGCGATCACGTAGTTCTGAAATAAATACTAACTTTCCCGAACTAAAGAATAACTTAAGTTAAGCACTACAGTTAATTGTTTTAATGATTCATAGTTTTTTATGGTAGAATATTAAATACAAAAAAAGTTCAGTAGAGGACGGCCCTCAGAGATATTTACGACTGAAACTCTACATTTTATTTCTGCGAAAATTTAAAAGAAGGGGAAAATAATAACAGACTTATCGACTTAAGTACCATGAAAAAGACGTATAACACGACACATGCAAAGCAATTTCTCCAATCCGCTCCCTAGCTTGACCATAAATATTAAATAATGAAAAAATAACGTCGTTCTTAGATTCTGCGATTTTAAAACGACTTAGAAACGTGAAGAAAAAGTAAAAATCTCTTAATACCTTCCTCTCCATAATAGTAAGCTATAACGACTTGTACTAAGTACGCATACCACATATTTCAGCAGTCTACCCACTGTCCTCTCATTTGTCAATCTATCCCAAAACGCGTTTCGACCTATCACGGTTCATCAGTCGGGCTAGGATTGATAAACAAGAGAACATAATTTAGTAGTACTTATCCAGGTACCTACGAAAAATAATGGTAAGATACAACGAATTATACTAAGAACGCAGAGTTGACAGAGTGGTTGATAATTTGAACACTTCAACGCAGTCAGCGCGGTTTTCGAAGGATCCCCCTCAGGCATATGCGGTTTAATGTAAAGTAACTGAAAACATCAAGGCCCATATTTCAGCAGTTTACCCATTGTTCCCTCACTTGTTAATCCATCCTGAGACGCGTTTCGCCTTATCACGGCTCATCAGTCGGTCTAGGAAAGACTGATTTCACCCTCCAAAACTAACCCCTTAAGTCAAAATTTAACGGCTCTGATTGAGTCATCAATTCCTCTACGAAGGCCACCTTTTAAGTTTTTACAAACGACCACTAGATGACGGTATTCAGATGTGACATTACCATTGTTGTAAAATTTGATTTTATTATTATTAAAACAGTGGCAGCTCAGAAATTGACCGAGTAGTTTGTTTACAGTGAGCGTGTAAAAAAAACACTTTTGTAAACAAATGGAAATTTCAAGTGAAGGTTATCGTTGCATGATTTTTTACGATTTTAGTCTAGACCTAACTCAACAACAATGCCTCAAATCGCTTCGTTCAACATGATAGTAATGAATCACCATCAGAACAACTAGTTTACAGAATTTCGTCATGGTCGCGCTTCCGTCAGCGATGAATTTCGTGAAGGTTGAACAAAATCGGTTGTTGTTTCAAAAAACATCGATGCTGTGCGCAACATGATTGAGGAGGATCGGCATGTGACTTACCGTGAGATAGAGGCATCTTTATGCATATCGAAGATATTCGATTTTACATACACATTTAGTTGTGAAAAGATCTCTTCCCCATGGATTCCGCATAATTTGACCGAAACTTAAAAACAGGCTCGTGTCAATTGGTGTAAGGAAATGCTCAAAAAATTCGACCGAGGACATACAAAATCCGTATACAATATCGTAATAGGAGACGAAACTTGAACATATTCTTATAAGCCCGAAACTAAGCAACACTCAACTGTTTGGGTATTCCAAGCTGAACCGAATCCAACAAAAGTGGTTCGTTCACGAAGCACTTCTAAGATAATGATCGCTTGTTTCTTTGGTTATACTGGACGTGTTGCAACCATTGCTTTAGAAGATCGGAGAATAATCAATGCTTAATGGTATACAACAATTTGTTTGCAGAAGTCATCTATGCAATCAGGAAAAATAACCGAAAACGTCGCATTATTCTTCATCATGACAATGCTAGCTCTCACACAGCACGTCAAGCAATTGAACATTTGACGGAGAAAAACATGCAATTAATGTCTCATTGCCCATATTCACCTGATTTATCACCTAACGGCTTCTTTTTCTTTCATAATATCAAAAAAATTGGTTCAAACACATGCAAAAGTGTATAAATCTTAAAGCCGAATATTTTGAAAAACAGTAAAACAGTTTCATTGTTTTTGTAGAAAGTTAAAAGGTAGCCCTCGTATTTGTGCCAAATTTTAATTTTCTATGTCAAATAGTTTACGAGAAAATCGAGTATGACAGACGGACAGACGGACACCGAAGTGATCCAATAAGTGTTCCGTATGGAACAATACAAAACTAGAGGAAAAATACATTTAAGGTGTTTGTACGAATTTTTACGTAATTTTCGTATCATAAATAGGTAAGTTATCGATATTCCATATTTTACGTCTAAATAATAAACAGGTGTATATGGATTTGACATGTTTTACTATAGCCATATGTCAAGTCACAGAATTGTCAAAAGGCTAGAAAGTGCGGCATAAATAAACTAAAACATAGGACACTATTTTTCTACATGTCGATGTCGTCGAAATTACCTAATGTATCATCATTACTTTACAGGATACACAGGGTGGTCATACAAAAGTTGTTCATTTATAAAGATTAAAATAAGGATGAAAAAAAGGCTCCTTTGTATATGAGAGCCAATAACAACAAAATAAAACTAAGTAGAAAAAAACTCTAAAAAAAAAAGAAAACAATGGGAATCGACTAACTTGTTTGCAGGAAATGTGAAGAAACGGAATGAAAGCCCTAACACTTACGAAGTTCAAAACAGTGAGGACCGAACAATAATGTTAGTGAAAAAAGATTAAAAAAAAGATATATATTTTGCTTAACATAATGTAAGAGGTACCTACATATAAAGGAACTGCATGAAAATCGAATCAGTCGTTCTTAAGTTATAAACCAATATACAAATCTACACACACTCATACAGACATATATTTTATTTGTTTAGATGTCGTTATTCCGGAATCTGTTAAATCTAAACCCAAAGTGAGCATTTAGAATTTTGAAAAATTCAAGAATGATTCAAACAAACTCATTTAAAAAGGAGCGTTGTATACTTAAATTACCTAACTCCTCTTATAAGGTGCCTTTTTTATGTTAATTCAGTATCTACTATACCTAGATTAAAAATATCGTATTATTCTATCCATCAATCACACAAACCTACAGCACACTGATAAATATTCACCAAATTGTTATTTTGAGATTTATATGTGACTAGCAGTGCCCGCGGCTCGGCTTGCGTGGACTTGATTCACTATTATTGCCACTGCTTATTCCTTATGTTACCTAACGTAATAAAATATATCCTATAACCTGACCAGAAAACCTATGTATGGATTTTAAAAAAACACGTAAATCGGATAAGTGGTTCTCGAATGATAAGCGCAATAACGGACAGACAGACAGAGAGACGTTGTGCTTTATATGTATTATATAGATTATTATTATATAACCTGGCCAAAGAACATATCTATGAATTTAAAAAAAAAACCTACGTAAATCGGATAAGTGGTTCTCGCGTAATAAGCGCACTAACGGACAGACACACAGACAGAGAGTCGTTGCAAACTTTCTTCCTACTTGATTCGCTATTATCGTCACTACTTATTCCTGTTATCTAACGTAATAAAATATATATCTATAACATCGTCAGAGAACATATGTATGAATTAAAAAAAATCACATAAATCGGATAAGTGGTACTCGAGTGATAAGCGCACTAACGGACAGACAGACAGAGAGACGTTGCATTTTATATATATTATAAAAGATTATAGATAACCTGGCCAGAGAAAAAATGTATGAATTTTAAAAAATAAACATGTAAATCCGTTCTCAAGTCAAAAGCCCACTAACAAACAGACAAACAGACAGAGAGATGTTGTATTTTATATATATTATATTCTTTTTGCTATATGAGAGAGAGAACATATGTTTGTTTTAAAAAAAAAGCACGTAAATCGGATAAGTGGTTCTCGAGTGATAAGAGTACTAACGGACAGACAGACAAACAGATAAAAAGAGAGACGTTGCATTTTATATATATTATAGATATTCTTTGCTACATAATATTGTTCCATATTTAATGGTTTAGGTAGTGTATCGCAAGAGAACTATTATCGTCAGTGCTTATTCCTTATGTTACCTAACGTAATAAAATATACATATATATATATATATATATATATATATATATATATATATATATATATATATATATATATATATATATATATATATATATATATATACACATCTCTTCTTGAACACATATATAAAAATGTCACATTACATATAATGCTTGAAGAAAAACAAATAAAATTAAAATTAAAAGAGGAATTAGACAAGGCGACCCAAAGCTGTTCACGTTGACTCTAGAAGGCATGTTCAAACCGCTAAAGTGGGAAAATAAAGGAATGCTAATAGACGGTGAACGATTAAATCACTTAAGGTTCGCAGATGATGTAACTCTGATCACCAACACAAAAGAAGAATTACAAGAAATGCTGATAGAATTAAATAACAACTCTCGAGAAATAGGTCAAAAAATAAACTTTATCAAAACCAAATATCTGAACGACTAAACTGAAGATAACAGCCAGGAACTGTTAATAAAAGGTGAAAGAATCGGAAATGTACAAGCATTCATATATTTAGGACAAAAAATCGAAATATCAAAAAATAATTTAAAGACTGACTTGGATAGAAGGGTCTCGTTAGCTTGGTCTGCGTTCGAAAAGTTACAATCCACATTTAAATTGGACATCCCAAATACAATAAAAGCCAGAGTGTCGATCAATATGTACAGTTGGTATTAACATATGGCGCTGAAACGTGGGCTTTAAATAAAACTATAATATATAAACCCCAGGTAACCCAAAGGGCAATGGAGAGAGGAATGCTAATTATTAGACTCCAAGATCCTATTCCTAACATAGAGATACGAAGAAGATCAAAAGTGACAGATGTAATACAACGAATATGTATATTACGGTGTAATTGAGTTAGGCATATCGCAAGGATGAATGATAACAGATGAACACGCCAGATGGTTAAATGGAGGCCTAGAGAACATAAAAGATGCAGAGGTAGACCACAGACGAGATGGATGGAGCACATAAAAAAATAGCGGGATACGATTGGATGTAAAAGGCAAACAACAGCGCTCAGTAGAGATAACCTGGGGAGGTTAATATCCGACTATGGATGGAATAAGCCAATGATGATGATCTGCAACTAATCCCAGGACAGAGTATTTTAAGAACAATAAGTAGAATAAGAAAATAAAGAGAAATTAGTTGAAGTTCAAATTATCTGATTTATATCTTTAATAACACAGGTCAACATTTGATCTAAAAAAAAACACTCGGAGCGGTATGGTCCTTATGGGGTTTTTGGGGTCGCTGATTACGATGAGCGGGTTGGTTAACCTTCATCACATCAGATTCAAGGTCATTTGAAGGTGAAATAGAGAAAAAACCGTAGGAAAAATCTGAAAAATTTCATGCGCATGCTTTTGACGTCCCTGAGTCCGAATCCGTAGTTTGTTTGACCTTACGCCTTTTCCCAGAGGTCATTTGAAGGTCAAATAGAGAAAAAATCTTGGAAAAAATCTGAAAAAATTCATGCGTATGTTTTTGAGGTCCCTGAGTCCGAACCCGTAGTTTGTTTGACTCAAGCCGCCTTTTAGAGGTCATTATAGGTCATTTCATCATCAGTTTATGTTTATTTGAGAAATATGTACGGTCATTTTGCGTTGTTAAATTTAATTTTGTTTTTATCGTACACTTGCGAAGCATACAGAGGTTAATTTACGGTACATTTTTATTAATTATATCTTATACATATCATTTTACATTTAATATATCACAATCAAAAATGTCTTTTATGCTGCTCGGTCATTACAAGGGAATTAATATGTGAAATATAAGCTAAATAATGGCAGGTAGACTGATGCAAGCAAATGTTTTAATACTGTTTAAAGGTACTTATTAGTAAAACTTAAAATATTGTTCATATCAAAAAATAGACTATACAAATATTTTGACTAGTTTTGTGACTGTGAAATAGACTTTTAAAATCTAAAAAAAAATTTGACCTAATTTTTGCACTTTCGATGTTCGTTCCATATATCTAGTAAATTTAAAGTCCAGCCCTACTGTGTTTCTTGAGGTATAAATGAAACATTATGCGCTATGTTATGTTTAAATTTCGTTTTATAACTCAATTCCCAATACTTTTCAAATTAATAATTCTAATGTCGAACAACCTTGTTATCAAGTAACCCTTAGTCTGTATACTTCAATACTTAATCCTTGTCGACAAAGAAACTCTAATACCCAATACCTTTGAACCCAATAACTTACTTGTACAGTAATCCTTATATCTACTTATACTCTCACATTGTCTTATATAATACTTCAATGCGTAAGTTAACTACTAAAAATGATTCGGCTCATACTTCGTAAAGAGTTTCGAGTGTCCAAGTAGATTTTCGAAATCGCGCAGTCAGTATTTAATATGAATTAAGCATAAGAGTTTGCTTCTTTTAGTATTTATCACAGCATGTTTGAAGTACTACTCTAAACGAGAACGCTTTCGTTTCGCGTGAAATGATCTTCGACTTGCTTTTCTTTTATGAGATTTATTTGATTCTCGCTTCAGGCTCCAGCAATAATCTGTTTATCCCCCAAACACCTTGATACCTTTTTTTCAAATTCACTCAAGTCTTGGTGCATCCTTTCTACATGTTCTTCGCTAAAATCTCCGAGATTTTCAGGGAACCAATCAAGGTGTGAATGGAGAAAATGCAGTTTCAGACTCATTAAACTCCCCATTTCTTTATAATTTTGTACTAAATTTCCAACAATATTTTTATAATTATGGTCTTTATGATTTCCAAGAAATTTAGTCGTCACCTCTCTAAAACTTTGCCATGCTGCTTTTTCTTTGGCATTCATTTTCCTCTCAAATGCATCATTTTTTAGGTCTCTTATTTGTGGTCCAGTAAATATGCCCTCTTTTATTTTATCTTCAGAAAGATTAGGTAGCACTTTAAAAATATTCATGAAAGTAGGACTTTCGTTTCGGCTTATGGCCTTGACAAGTTGCTTTGCAATACCTAGTTTGATATGCAAAGGTGGAAGTAGGACCTTATTGGTTGATATCAAACTTGGACCTATGATGTTTTTTTTCACCTGGAATTAATTCTTGTCTCAACGGCCAGTCTTTCCTCAGATAATGCTCATCTCGAGCCCGACTATTCCACTCACAAATAAAGCACTGATAAGAAGTGTTTCCAGATTGCTGTCCCAGTAATATTGTAAATATCCTTAAGTCCCCACAAAGTTCCCACTGGTTTTGATCGTAATTCAATTTTTGCAATAGCAACTCAAAATTAAGGTATTCTTCATCTAATACAACAGAATGAGCGACTGATAAAGGGGCATAAATATTTCCATTATGTAACAAGATAGCTTTTAAGCTTCTTTTTGAAGAATCTATAAACAGTCGCCAATCACTTGCTGTGTATTCTATACTGTATTTTTGCACTAACCCTTCAATATTAGGGCAATAGACTAGATTATTCATTTTAGTAAAATATTTTCTGAATGGACGTTCTCTCGAACGATAGACAGAAATTTTTGTTCCTGTGGATAGACAATTTTTTTCTTTTAGCCTAGATGCTAAAAGCTCTGATCTATCTTTCGAGAGTCCCAAGTCTCTGCACAGATCACTTAATTCGTTTTGATTAAATGTTTCGGCTTCCGATATATAATTTTCCTCAACATCTGATTCTTCTGTGCTGAAATTTTCTCTTTCTTCGTGTTCGAATGTTTCATCTGGCATATCTTCATCAGTTACCACTTCTTGTCCCAATTCATTAATTTCCATGATATGATCAGAATTTGTTTCAATAAGAACTGGTAAAGTCACAGATGTTACACGTGCATATGAAATAGAATCCTTATTCTTTCGGTTGTACCCTTTCAAGTTTGTTAAGCAGAAGTAACAGTCGGTGGTATGGTCTGTTGGGGGTCTCCATATCATTGGCCGAGAAAATACCTGGTTGTTAATTCTATATAGAACATTGCGGCATTTATGACATATAGATTTTGGTGTGTAAGAGTTATCCAATGAGCTTGTATCGATATGATAAATTTGGTGATATTTTACTTTTAACGAATCTGAAAACATGAATTTCTTTTGTGGAATATACTCCACACAAACAACACAAAAATTGTCGAGTGGAATATGGCGAATTTCTTGTAGCATTTGACTCTACAGAGGCCAAGTTTCCCACCAATGTAGAGCTACGGTCGCATGATGACGACGCCTGCGGGCCAGCTCTCCCACCCTGACCAGCCGCCGATTCTGGGTTTCCTGGACCCTGTCTCGTAATTTTCTTAGGAGTAGTTGCCATGACGGCATAAACGCCGTAACCCAGGGACTTCGCCGGATAGTGAGACAACTCCGTTGCCCACCGTCACCACGTGGAGGGGCCCTGGGTGCAATTACATCTTAATATTGGAGTTTAAAGCGAGACTAAATTTATAAAAAAGAAGAGAATAAATAATTTCGCGAGGAATGAAAAAGCATTGTATTGTCAAAGTAAAACTCCAAATATATATACAAAGATACTTAAAATGACCACCGTATATCTTTTGAGCATAAGATCATGCAGGATTTGAACTGAATGATCTGAAAAAATAATAGATGAATTTTCTCAGATTTTTTCCACGATTTTTTCTCTATTTGACCTTCAAATGACCTTGAATCTGATGTGATGAAGGTTAACCAACCCGCTCATCGTAATCAGCGACCCCAAAAACCCCATAAGGACCATACCGCTCCGAGTGTTTTTTTTTAGATCAAATGTTGACCTGTGTAATTAGATTAATTACTTATAACTTCTTCTATCTGTTCGGATCCAGAATGTCAGAGCCGATACAATTTTTTATTTCTACTCCGTAAGTTGTTTTACCATAAAATTATTGTTTTGATTAATTATTTCATTCAGAAATAATATGCGTGGTACACTTGCAATATAACAATATTTTAAATATCTTACTGGGTATATATGTATATGCTAAATTCAACAATGAAAATAACTTTCACAATTTTAAATAAGGAACTTACTCACCAGGCGGATTATAAGGTATGAATGAATGAAACACTGGAGTGATTTAATTAGGTTTTGAAATAACTGGAGCGTAAAAACACTGATATAATCATAGACAAAAGAATTATCAATATTCCTTCTATTTTAATTAAGTTGAATTTTGTTTTTATTTTTTATTATACACCGTTGTCTTTTAGATTGTAGAATTTGTAGAATTCTGGGGAAAAGTATATTTGGCGGAAATTATTTTGAAAGAGAACAATTTAATGAGCAGAACAATTTCACAACATTCAATAACAGACGGAAGGAGCAAGGTGAGGGCATAAAGTATAACTCCGGTCCTTAGAAATTGAGGCTATGAAGCGAGTCATCAGAGCAGAGCATGCTTTTGTATGCGAGAGGCTAACAAAAATAGTAATTCTACGACTATTGCACGATAAACATTTTGCCTCGAGTTACCTTATTTGTTCAGCCGATTAAAAAATAAACCGGCCAAGTGCAAGTCGGCCTTCTGCAATTAGTGTTCCGTAAGTTGATTGCTTTTAAAATAAAAATAAAAACTTTTTGATCACTGACTTCACAAAATGAGTTTTCAACAAAGTTCTTTTCCGAGTTTTACTGAAAACTGATAACCTTAAATTTTTTTTATACATATACCAGATAAATTATTAAAGGCAATGCACTCGTGATAATTTTCGTTCAATCTACATCTTGTGGAAAATATTCCAAAATTTTTTTAAAATAATACAAAGAAAAGTGTGTTCAAGTATTACATTATATGTATTTTTGAACTCGTATTTTTTATTTGACACCCCACTCGATGACCTGTTAAAAAAAAAATTTCACTTCCGATTTCACCCCCCAAAACTAACCCCTTAAGTGAAAATTTAACTTTCAAAACTACACGGCTCTGATGAGGCCATCAATTCTTATATTAGTGCCAAATTTGAACTTTCTATGTCAAATAGGTTCGGAGAAAATCTGGTGTGACAGACGGACAAACAGACGGACAGACACCGAAATGATCTTTTAAGTGTAACACTAAAGAGTGCATAAAGTTGAAGAAACTAATTTAATAATTAAGAACAATTTTATCTTTTCAACGTTAATATTATTTAAAGCATACCAACGTTTCGATCGTTTATTTGATCATCATCAGAGTTATGTAAACAGAATCCTTTTTAATTAGAGATATTAACATTCATACTGATGATTTGTTTAAAAATAATTAAATAAAAAATATATCAATATAATTTATAAAAGCGTCACATTATTAAAAAATATTAAAAAGTTTGATACAAAAAAGAAAATAAAGCACCAGATAAAACATTTCCTATTCTTGGAAAAAAATAACAAATAACATCATCAAATAATATAAAAACTAAAACAGGGACAATATTTTTATTTTTCCGGCATTTAATAACAGAAATACTAAGAATGTTATTTATTTCCTGTATAAAGAAAAGTAATATGTGTAGGAGAAACATAGAAACTTATTTTGAGTCTTATACTTAGGGGTTTTAAAAACACGACTGTAATTTTGTTGGATCTTGTAGTGAAATTAAGCTTTTTTAGACCACCACATCTTGTATCAAATTAGACGTTAAAACTTTTTTTCATAACTAATATGAAATAATACTTTTATAGTATCTGAAACTTCATGAAATTTTCGTAATATACTTAGTCATCCCTATTTGTATACCATCAATACAGAAAGGCTTTAAAATAAATATATCGGGTATCCTACCAATCAGTCACAGAGAGGCGCCTAAACCGCGCAAGATTTGGCACTAAATGGGAAGAACTCATGGAATATTTTCGAACTTTTCCTTGGTTAGACGTTTGTTTTCGTTCCGACGATCCATCTGACTGCGCGAAGGAGGTTTCCGATGTTATTTTGGTATGGAAGCTTACAACCCTTTTTCGAAGAAATGCCCTTCCAAAGGCAAGCCTTAGTTTGACCGAAAATGCAAAGAAGCTGTTGCTTTTAAACATCTTGCCTACCGACAATGGCGTAAAAATCCTAACGCCATAAATCGTAACATCTTTGTTCGTACCCGGAACAGATGCAAAGAAATTATCGACGAAACCAAGGACGCACACAATCAATGAATTAGAAACAACTTTTGGTCTGTCACCAAGGCAGTTAGTCAAAATTTCACCAACTCCACCATACCGCCACTCACACGGCCAGGTAATTATATTGCAACAACACCTGTTGAGAAAGCGAACTTGTTGGCTGAACTATTTGCTTCAGATTCTACCGTCGATTTCCAAGGAAAAACACCACCTACTATTCCCATGGTGCAGTCAAGGAGGCCCGCTATTATCTTCAGACAACGTTTCTTAAAACCTATTTTAATGAAGCTAGACACCAAAAGAGCTTCTGGCGCTGACGGAATATCTGCCATGTGCGAAAGAACTAACACCAGTTTTCTGTAGACTTTTCAACCTATCCTACAGATAGGAAATATTTCCTTCCTGCTGGAAATGTGCCATAGTTTAACCGATATCTAAAAAAGGCAACAAGACCTTTCCCAATAACTACCGACCAGTCGCAATGTTTCAATAATATCGAAAGTCATGGAAAAGGCTATCAATCAGCATCTTTTAAAATATCTTCAAGAATTCAACATTATTAGCGACCATCAATATGGCTTTCGTAAACATAGATCAACAGGAGATCTTCTGACTTGTAACACATGTTTGGAACAATTGAACACTTTGGAGAATTTCGAGCGGTTGCTCTTGACATATCCAAGCCATTCGACCGTGTTTGACACGATGGACGGTTGGGTAAGCTACGCCCTCCTGAAAAGTTCTGTTTGTGGCTTTCATGTTTCTTCAGAAAGCGTTCTTTACGACGGGCAGTCGATTGATTTCTTTCTAACACCTTCACTATCAACGAGGGTATGGCCCAGCGCTCCATATTGTCTCCTACTTTCTTTCTCATTTACATTAACGATCTGTTGGAAAAGACCACGAATCCAGTCTACAGCATTGCAGATGACAGTACTTCATTCACTTTGAATGCTCGAACATCGGCTGGTCAGACGAATATCCACAGACAGCAAGAAGTCATTCAACTTAAAGACCTGGAAGAAATTCTATCTTAGGGGACAGTAATCAAGTGGAATTTAACACTACAAAAACCAAGGCGGCAGTTTTTTCTAAAAACGTTAACGTTGCTGAACCCGACATAGTTATGTCGGGGCACTCCATTCCTTTAGCATCGTCACTCAATTTGTTGGCCGTTAATTTGGGAGCAAATATGTCATGAACAGGTTGCAAGCATAGAAAAAAGAGCTTCTCGAAAGCTGGGGATATAATTTCGAACCAGAAAGCTTTACACTCCACAACAACTGTTAATTCTGTACAAAGCTCAAATTCGACCAACTATGAAATACTGCTCCCATATTTGGGGCTCTGCTCCCAAACATACACTGCATTTGTGGGATTCTATTCAGAGAAGAGCTATTCGCCTGATTGGAGTCTCGGAAATGGCCGGCTGCCTTGATTCGTTGAAACGTTGAAGAACAGTTGGTGACTTGAGTCTCTTCTACAAATATTTTCATGGAAAGTGTTCGATGGATGTAGCCCGCTTAATTCCTCCTAGAGCGGTGCATGCTAGTAATACACTTTGCGCTAATACTTCACATCCGTATGAGGTTCAGCTTGTTACTCCCTGTACAACACTTTTCAAGCAGTCTTTTATATAGAGAACCTCATACCTTTGGAATAATTTTCTCAGGACTGTATTTCCCACCGAGTACAATCTACAACGATTTAAGACAAACGTGAATCGCTTTTTCCGCACACCTGTCGCTCCTGTAACGCTTTAGGAATTTTCCTGCAGTACGTGTGCTAGACCTATAAACAAAAAAGAAAGAACTGATTGTCATTTAATTGCGCGCAGTTCCAAAATAATCACTGACTTTTATTCTTTCTCTAAGAAATACCTTAATTCAAACATCGGAACTTAAAAGTAAAAAACCGGGCAAAGTACAAGCCGGATTTGCGCAATTACTGTTCCGTACGGTGTCGGTGATTGCTTTTAAAATAAAATAAAATCCTTACCTAGACTAAGGTATAAAATTTTTACTACCTAAATAAAACCTTTACCATTTTGGCGGTCAAATTGTTTTTTTATATACTCGTATATATCTCATATATATTTTCGAAAATGTGGTTTCTTAAGCTTTCATTTGACGCTCCATTCGATGATCTGGAATTTTTTTTTTCACTTTCGATTTCACCCCCTGAAACTAAACTCTTAAGTAAAAATTTAGCTACAAGACTCTGATTAGGCCATCAATTCCTATATTTATACCAAATTTTAACTTTCTGTGTCAAATAGTTGCAGGAAAATCGGGTGTGACAGGCGGACGAATATATAGACAGATGGATAGACACCGAAGTGATCCCATAAGTGTTCTCTTTTAATGTTCCGTACACTAGAAGAGTTAAAAAATGTGTTGTCACACAAAGAAAATACAGCAAGAGCTAAAATATTTTATATTCTTGGAAAAAAATAATAAAAAACACCATCAAATAATATAAAAAATAAAATATGGAGACTCTCTTTATATTTCCGTTATTTATTGACTAAAAAGCTAAGGTATATATTAATAAGCTTTCTAAAAAAACTACCCCTGATCATCCTGCGAGGATCAGAAAGGAAGGTTTCCCCGAAAAAAATCCTTCTAAAAAAACTCCTTTTGTGATAATTCTTTATCAGCTGCTTCAGTAACCGCGTAGAGGGGGAAGATTTTCGCAAAAAAGATCGCTTTTTGATAATCAGACTTTACAACCTCCAAAAATGAATGATCGGATGGAATCAAAAATCAATCACTGGGGGGGAGCTCTATCTGAAACAGAATGCCTTGACTAACACTAACATCTGAATGGTGTAACTTATTGTTAAATCAAATTTATACCAATCTCAAAAATCTGAATAATTTAGGATCTAACAATTTATTAAAAGGTCTAATTTTTTAAGCTTAGCCAGCATAATATTTGACTATGTCGTCGCAAAGAATGGAAATATTTTCCAATTGACAGGTCTGATATTTTTCTCTACAAACCATTTCTGATAAAATTGAAAATAATAAAATATCAAGAATTTTATTTATTTCCTGTATAAACACAAACAATAGGTGTAGGAGAAACATAGAAATTCTTTTTGATTCTTTTACTTAGGGGCTTCAAAAACACAACTGCAACTATTTTGGATGTTGACCGTAAAATTAAGCTTTTTTAGATCACCACATCTTCTATAAAATAAGATGTTAAAACCTTTCTTCATAACTAATATTCCACTATTAATATTCTATGTTACCTGAAATTTCAAAAAATTTCTTTATTGTAATATACTTAGTCATCCCTATTTATATACAGGTAATACTTTAAAATAAATATGAAACAACTTAATTGCATACAGTTCTAAAATAATCAAGAAAGAACTTAATCTAAATATTGCAACCTTAAATTAAAAACAGTGATAATTATTTAATGATGGGATATTACTAAAAAATAAACATCCAATTTTCATATTCCTCGATTCAAAAAACCATGAAAAGAAGTGTAACACAACATATATCTAGACACTATAACATTCTTCCCTGCCTTGTTACCTACCTCTTTATATGTTTAACCAATGGAAAATAATGGAAATATCATATAGTTTTTAAATTCGTCCAACTCCAATTCTCAAAAAAACGTATAACACTAGATTTAGAAGGTAACCCATCCGATCTCCTCTCATTAACCCCTTTTATGTCTGACCTACTGAAAAGAGTGAAATATAAATATCATTATCAGTTGGTTGAACTACAAGAATATATAATAGGGTGTCCCAAAAACCAACGTACTCCCTTCGAGGACTGATAGACCAGCTATAATTCACTAGTCAAGAAGTGAAAGTTAGCTAAATAAAATGGTTTTACTTATGATATTAGCAAAATTTTTTTGTCCCACTGACTTAGCACACATACTTTTATTTTGAACTGTGATCAACAGGAAGGCTATTCAGGATTACGTAACAATAATTAGAATCTTAGAACACGGAAATTTGAAGTTGTGGCAGTCGATAAACTGATCTAAGGTGTAGGTTTTCACGAAATTCATAAGTGTCAATATCTGGAAATCTAACGATTTTTTTACTAAGATCATATTTACATATTCTGGTGAGTTATGAGGTGGCCCATCAGCCCTCGAAGGAAAAACATTGGTTTTTGGGACATCCTATATATATATATATATATATATATATATATATATATATATATATATATATATATATATATATTTATTTTATTTATTTATTTATATATATAATTAGGTATATAGCATTCTGGTACCAGTTAGCATATTGCCAAATAAAACTTGCCGAAACGTTTGCGACTACCAAGTTAAAACAACACAGATCAATAGCTATACTCCCGGACCCATAAGGAAATACGTTTCTCTATCCGTAAATATCCCTACATTGATTATCTTTATTTTTAAAAAGCGGAACAAATTTAAATTTGAGAATTACAGACCCATTAGCCTATTATCGGTACTATACAAAATACTCACTAGAATTATAACATATGGATTAACGAACAAATTAGACAGTTATCAACCACGTAAACAAGAAGTATTTAGATGGGAATACAGCACTTTGGACCATCTTCAAACACTTAGGTTACTAGTGGAAAAGGCAAATGAATATAAGGCCACCTTGTGGATAGCAACGTTTGACTACGAAAAAGCCTTTGATTTGGTAGAGATATGATGAGTCCTTAACGCCTTAACTAATAATAGAGTCGACGAAAGATACACATTTCTTCTTGAACACATATAAAAATGCGACATCACAAAAAATGCTTGAAGAAAAACAAATAAAATCAAAATTAACAAGGCAACTTAACATCGTCCAAAGCTGTTCACGTTGACTTTAGAAGACATGATCAAATCGTCAAAGTGGGAAAATAAAGGAATACTAATGGACGGTGAACGATCAAATCACTTAAGGTTCGCAGATGATGTCACTTTGATCGCCAACACAAAAGAAGAATTGCAAGAAATGCTGATGGAATTAAATAACAAATCTCGAGAAATAGGTTTAAAAATAAACTTCACCAAAACCAAATATTTGAACAACGAAACTGAAGATAACAGCCAGGAACTATTAAACGAAGGTGAAAGAATAGGAGAGGTGCAAATATTCATATAATTAGGACAAAAAATCGAAATTTCAAAAAATAATTTAAAGGCTGAGTTGGATAAAAGAGTTTTGTTGCCTTGATCTGCGTTCGGATGGCTACAATCTACATTGGACATCCCAAAATATAATAAAAGCCAGAGTATTCGATCAATATATACTGCTGGTATTAATATATGGCACTGAAATGTGGGCTTTAAATAAAAGTATAAATAAACCCCAGGTAATCCAAAGAGTAGTGGAGAGGAGAATGCTAAATATTAGACTCCAAGATCGTATTCCTAACATCGAGATTCGAAGAAGATCAAAAGTGCATATCGCAAGGATGAATGACAACAGATGGACACGCCGTATAGTAGAATGCAGGCTTAGAGAACACAAACGATGCAGAGGTAGACCACAGACAAGATGGACGGACGACATAAAAAGAGTAGCAAGACACGATTGGATGCAAAAAAGCAAACGATAAAGCTCATTGGAGACAACTTGGGGAGGCTTACATTCGACTATGGATGAAATAAGCTAATGATGATGATCATCTCCTTACGCACTAACAGATATGGAAATGCAAAAATCTCGGAGGGTGATTTCTTTACGAACACAATACTTCCCTTTCGCAAATGAAATAAATATAATACTAATTTTAATAAATACGCTATATAAATAAGAGTTTTCAAATTAAATTCTGAGCTTGACGGGAGTTCAAGACGTGCTTTTCTGATTATGAAACGGGTAAAATAACTTAAGGTAATTTGAAGGTCTTCGCGTGTTTTAAGGAACAACGATGAATACGGACCTAAATTAGATATCCCAAGGTAATTTTTATTCCAGTACGTAAGTATGTTTATGATATATACCGCCTAATAGAGATTAAGGTTAAAAGGTTATAAACATATACCACCCAAATAAAGAAATCAAGTTAGGCAAAGGTGAACTATTGAACTAATTAACATACAACAGAACACGGGACGTATGTATCTTAACATCAATTGTTGGAGACACAATTCTTTAAAAAAACATCGCGTCTGTAATAAAGAGGTGCCTACGTATAGGTGGGCGTAGGAAGAAGTATGTAAATTTTGTATTATGATGTTTGCTTAGTTAATGAATAGCTAATAATAGTCTAGAAATTTGCATGGAAAATAAAGTGACTTTTTTATATAAGTTATCAGATGGGAATATTTGAGAAAGCTATTTTAGTTACTTTAGACTTTAATAATGATTTTCCTTAGCAAGCAAGCTTTGGTCAGGTGAGAAAACATCATTTGAGAATTAGATTGGATTGATAATAATAACCGAATCACGAGGTGATTTTTTTTTTCTGTAGGTACTAGTAAAAACGAAAAGCAACGGTACCGAGAGGCATTCAGTTTACAGAAAACCAACTTAAATAAACAAATACATGCATGCCAACTCACATCATCGAGTAGATAAGGTAGTTTTACTCTACGTATCCGAGGAATGACCAAAAAAGTAAAATTACTTGAACATTCGCACAATTTTCAAGAAAATTAGGCAATACTTTAGATTACTAAAAACACAATTCAGAACATGCGAGTGAATTTAAAGAAAAAGGCTCAGGTGTAACAACTCTTTAGTAGTCTAGGGTCAGTTTTGTACTAAACATATGGTAACAAGCAACCAAGGCAGATCGAAAAATCCGCAGCTGATAGTTCCCAAAAGTGTTCTCTGTATTTGCTAGACCATCCCAAGACGCGTTTCGCCGTATCACGGTGATCTGGCCGCTCTGTTCAGATAGACTTTAAGTAAGTCACCGACAGAGTGCAGTATAAGTACCTATTTTATCATAGTTTTCCGTTAGTACCCGGATAAGATCTGAAACGGTGTTCTGTGGGTTTGCTGAACCTAGCCCAGCTGATGAGCTGTGATACGGCGAAACGCGTCTTGGGATGGTCTAGCAAATACAGAGAACAATTTTGGGAACTACCAGGTGCGGATTTTTCGATCTGCCTTGGTTGCTTCATCAATGCGCCATCTATGCCTTCAAGCGGGAAGCTTGAGCGGGTGCGTTTCTGCAATTCAGTGTCAGTTGTAATCTGGCCGCTCTGTTCGGATAGACTTTAAATAAGTCACCGACATAGTGCAGTATAAGCAGCTATTTGGTCATAGTTTTACGTCAGTACCCGGATAAGGTCTGAAACGGTGTTCTGTGTGTTTGCTGAACCTAGCACAGCTGATGAGCGGTGATACGTCTTGGGATGATCTAGCAAATACAGAAAATACTTTTGGGAACTACCAGGTGCGGATTTTTCGATATGCCTTGGTTGCTTCACCAATGCACCATATATGTATATATATATATAGATAGGTATATATATATATATATATATATATATATATATATATATATATATATATATACGTATCGTACGAGATTTTTGATAGGAGGAATCCTTGGAGTATTTGGTCAGAAGGTGTCGTATTCTTCGGCTTGATTGATCTCTTGTAATTTAAAAAAAAAAACATTGTATCTACTTTTTCGATAACTTATTTATTGTTAAAATTACAAGCTGAATCAAGTAACTTTGAGAAATGTTAATAATTATTGTTATGATACTATTCTCTAGAGTTTATATTCCTTCTTTACTCTGTTATAAATATAACATTAATAACTTTCAAAAGGCAGTTTGCCTTCATTTACAATAACTTAAACTATCTTAATAGCTTCATTAGTCAATATAGTTACTTTTCTACAATTATAATTAAGTACAATATTTAGTTCTGACTAAGTTCGATCTTCAGAAATAGAAAAATAACTATATACGGGATGTTCCGACATTAATGGTATATAACAAAGGGCCCAAGCAGCAAATGCTAGCTGTCTCCTTTTGAAAGCTGCCACTTAACATGATCTTACCTCTAACAGGATCGATTATATCACAGCCCGACATCAACGTCACTTAGCGCGCCTTTCAGGCTGGTTGGATTGATGGAGGAATAAGGTTAATCTAAGAAAGATCCATCATTTTCGAAAAAAACACCTGTACCAGAGACCCTCCTCAATTCTCACTAAATGGAACTGGGCTCAGATGGACGAACAGCACTAGGTACCTGGGTCTTCTATACGACAAACGGCTCGTATGGAAGGACCAAGTGATAGCGGCCCTGCTCAAGGCAAATCAGCTCCTAGGGAAGCTGTACCCGCTTCTGAACCATCGAAATAAATTATCAACTCATAACAATTTGCTAATTTACAAAACGATTATCAAGGTCTGGCTTACGTACGGCTGCCAGACATGATGCCAGATGTCTGGAAAGCACTGAGCCAAAACCCAGCCCTTGGTATCATAACAGGAGCTTCCTGGTTTGTGCGCAACAAACAGTTACATAGGGAGTTTTAAATGCCCACAATAAAAGAATTTAGCAGATATACCCAGTTTCACTTTCTTGAGAAAGCGAAAACTCACCCTAACCCTGAGATAGCTAACGCCTTCAGATGCAACGCAAACGTCGGTAATCGCTACTTACGACCCTCAGATGTACTACATATAGATTAACAATAGACATGACTAAAACTCGACTACCAAGATGGACTATATTACGTACTTACATATATTTGTTTACACAATTTTCATTGGTGGTTAAAATAGCAACTTAACTCAATGTACCTTACGCAAAATGTTAGTGGTGATTACTCATGTAAACCGCAAATTACAAAGATGCGCTATTTAAAACCTCTTGAATATCAAGATATCTTTATGGCAGATTTTTACAAGATTTACATAACTAACATACTTATTAAGAATTCTGTACAAATACGATCATGATCAAATGTAATTAAAAGAATATTTTTTCCTTGGCCTTCAAAAATCCAACTATTGTTTTAGCATTTAAATATGTGGATTGTGATTTATCCATTATTACAAATACTTTATTTACAGGGGCCATTTGAAAAAAATATTTTATAGCTTACTTTACAGACTAATAACGTTACACCTGTCAAATCACAACCATATACTGGCTTTAAGTACTAACAGAGGCTCACTCAGGCTTGGCTTTGACCGCCCTAAACATGAAGATCTGTCATATATATGAGCAAGTGTTCACGCATGCTAAAAGGAAAAACATTCGTGATTGATTTAAACTGACTAATCCGCAATCGACAAGTGTCCATTAAGGCTCTAAAATAATTATAAAGATTAAGTTATTTACATGTACAATGTACTCTGCTATCAAACACTGGTCCTCCAGGTTGGGGGTTGAGGCATCGGGCTAACTTCCTGATACTCGGAAAAAATTTAACTTTGAATCTATGCCTTAGATTAAAAAATAACGAACTTTGAATTGTTGGGGCTATTACTTGATGGAAATGCATAACGAATATAATGAGAGAAAGACTGATTTTGTCAAATTTCCTTTTGCCGCCAACATAGGACATAAAAAATGGATTATTGAAGAAAGAAGGATCCAGTACAGCAAACGAGACATCTATAATGTTTATGTTAAGGTAATCCATTCTGAATTAGCTTTTCGATTACACTCATTAGAATTTTTTGATCTAGATCGAAACAGCCCTCTTAAACAAAGGTTTTAAACATAATATAAATAATAAATTTGATTTAAAAGAATCTGAAATCTTGGCTGTAGAAACAGAAATAACTTTAAAAAATGTACCCTTCAACACGCCAAAAAAATAAGTGGAAATTTGACAAAATCAGTCTTTCATTACATTCAAAATAACGAACATTGCAACGAAAAAGGGCTATGATATGTGGTACATGGAATGTACAGGGATGTGGAAATAAAATGGAAGACGTTCTACAAGAAATGGAAAAACCTAAGATTGACTTTGCAGTTCCCTCAGAAACAAAGAAAAAAGGCCAAGGAACACAGATCTGCGGAAATTATATTCATATATACAGTAGCGTAAAAGAGGAAGAACATGCAAAAAGAGGTGTATCTCTACTTATTAGAAAGGGGCACAAAGGAAATATTTCTTAATGGCAAACTGTGAATGAGAGGATATTAAGAGTTAACGTATGCCTAAAGGGAATAAAAATGTCGATAATTGGTGTCTATGGTCCGAAGGTTTGAAAAGAAAGAAAAATTCTATAAATAATTAGAGAACGAAATGCCAAATACAGGAGTATCTAGAGAGATCTTAATACTTGGAGACATAAATGCCAGAACCGGAAAAAATCATAGAATCTAGTAGTTGGACCTCATGGAGAAGACACGCTAAACGATAATGGGATAAGACTGAATTATGTCAACATCAATTACTAACAATAACTAACAGCTTTTATGCTCATAAAAATATCCACAAATACACTTGCATCCAAAGGACCAGAAACCTAAAATCGATAATTGACTATTTAATTATCAAACAAAAATCAAAAATTAAGATACACGACGACCGAGTTTACAGAGGAGCTGAATGCAGAAGCGACACTATTTCCTAAAAGGAAAAATATTTTTACCGGTGCATAAACAAACCAGACAAACCAGCCATCGACAACCTAAAAATGGAAAGCTGGAAAGCAATAAAGAACCTCGATACAAGAACTTCATATAATTATAGACTAGATCAAGAATTACTACATGTTTATGAGAATAGGTCAACAGAATCTCTACTTAAAAATGTAATAGATGGAATACATCAGGCAGCCAAAGAATCCTTAGGAATTAAAGAAACATATCACAAATCTAGGAAGTACTGGTGGTACGATCAATTACAACAACTTACGAACAAAAAGCAAAAGCTCGATGAAAAATGGATGAGTACAAAGAGGCATGAAAACAGACAGGAATACAAAGAAGCTATGTCAATATTCAAACAAGCCGTAGTTCAAGCAAAAAATCAAAGTTGGGAAAACAAATGCCAAGAATTACATGGATACATGGGTGGACGTAAATCTAGAGAATCGTTGAGATTTATTAAAAATCTAAGGACATAAACGAGAGATGAAATAAACATAATCTCAATTACAACCCAATAATGGGAGGAACACTATAAATCACTCCTGGTAGAGCAAAGATCAGAATATATAAACAAAACCCCCAAAAAAATTCGAATTGTTGGAGAACTCATAGCTCTTGATATAGACAGGACAAAGAAAGCCATATATTTACTATAAAACAATTGGGCCCCAGACCCGGAAGGTATTCCTGCAGAACTAATAAAGAATGGAACTGAAAAAGTATTTAAGATCTTAATAGCAATTTTTAACCGATGTTTAAATGAGGAACCAATTCCACAATGCTGGGAAGAAGGCTGGATTACATCTATACATAAAAGGGGCAACAAAAAGAACTGTAGTAACTATCGAGGTATAACGGTGACAAGTACATTAAGCCGACTCTATGGAAAAATATTAAAAGATGTGAAGAGTATCATCCCTACGAATCTGAAGAGCAAAACGGTTTTAGAGCAGGTCGATCAAGAATTGACAATATTTTTTGTTTAACACAAATCATCGAAAAAAGAACAATACGGTTACAAGATGTACACCTACTTCTAGTAGATCTGACAAAGGCATATGATACGATTCCTATTGTTTAACTATGGGACGTCCTAGAAAAATCTAATATTAATGTGACTATTACGGGTGCCATTAAAGAATTCTATAGAAACATAACATCAAGAATAAAAGTAAGAAATAAACTTTCAAAGGGCTTCAATATAACTAAAGGCCTACGCCAGGGATGTCCTTTGTTACCCACCCTATTCAATATATACATTGATGAAGCTCTGAGAATGTGGAAACGGAAGTGTAATGACATGAGAATAGCACATTACATTACGCAGATGATCAGGTGATGGTGGCTCAAGATAAAGAAAATCTGGAATACATGTCCCGCAAACTATTGGCATAATAGAGGAGACACAATATTTAAGCAATGGACAAAAAGCGTCACCAGGAGATCTGATTCTAAACAATGAAACTATCAAGTGCTGTGAGGAATACGTATATCTGGGCACGAGATTCACCAAGACAGGCCGAAACAACGAAATAATACAAGACAGAATAACAAAAGAAAAAAAGATTATTTGGGCATTGAACTCAATACTATGGCAAAAAAATATTGGAGCGGAGACAAACAAGAAAATTTATAAATCTATATTACAACAATACTGACTTATAGTTCGGAAGTATGGCAGCTGACAAATAAACAAAAAGACAGCCTACTTGCAGTGGAAATGGAAATGGATTTCTGGGAAGATCTGCAGGTAAATCTAGACTCGAGCATGTTAGAAATGAGGACGTAAGGAATTTAATGAAGATGGAACGCACAATAATTGACGATATCAAAAGACAACAACCAGCTTGGTATCGACATGTAAAACGAATGCCAAAGGAAAGATTACCAAAAAAGATTTTGGAGTGAATCTCTACACAAAAGAGGAAAAGAGGACGACCACCCACAACATGATTGCAGGGAATAACAAGGGCAATGTCTGCAAGGATTCTCTCAGAAGATGACTGGGAGGATAGAAATAACTGACGTTTAGTTATTTACAACAAAATTCGATTAATCACGTAAGGAGATATGAATTAACAATTTGACGAGTCGATTTCACAAAGTTATAATTACAAAAATTTTAAAGAGTCTTCCATTGACTCCGTCAATTTACAATTAAAACTATAATTTAAGTTACTAAATTAGCATGAGAAAATATTCAGTTCTATAAAATATAATTAATAAAATACATTTTGTTTTTACAATTCGTCGCCAAATATTTTTTTTTTATTAGAAATTTCTAAGTGAATATGGAAACATCAATGATACTACTACTATTCATCATCAGCCTGTATTAGTCCATCTCTGGATATAGGCCTTCTTCATTCGTATCTAGTTTTGTCAGTTCTGCACTGTGGTATGGTTTCGTTCCATCTGTCATTATGGCACCCCGAAACATATCCTGCGAATCAATTCGGAATAACGTCTTCAACGTCCTTCATCTTTGTTATACCTCTTATCATTGTATTTCTCTTTCTTTGTCTTAAGGATACTCCGAGCATCTGCGTCTCAGTAACTCTTTGTGTTATTCTGAGAATTTTTATCGATTTCTTCGGTATTATCCATGTTTAATAGCCAGTCACTACAGGGAGTATACACTTTTCAAACAGACGAGACGGGAACGAAGATACATTAGAACATTTTTATTTTTCATTGTGTTCTTTAGTTTTCCGAATGCTTATCATGCTAGTTTCTTCCTTCTGTTTAACTCTTGTGCTTAATTTTCTTTTCCCAAGGTTATTAGATGTTCTATTTCTAAGGATATTAGATGCTCTACTTTGATATGTTTCCTACGACTTGGTTTCTTATTATTATGTGTGGGTCTTCCCTCCACGTTACTTTAATTTTTCCTAAGTTCATTTGAAGTCCGATTTTTGCTGACTTTTCTAACATTTGTCCAAGTTCTTCCTTATTTTCAGATATTAAGGTATCAAACGCTTTTTGAAAATCAACAAATACTATGCAGAAGTGCAAGTTATATTCAATTGCTTTTTCTGATAGAATCCTCATTGTTAGAAGATGATCGGATGTATCGAACTGTTTTCTAAAGCCGACTTGTCCCTTTGGTACCCGCTTGGTACTGATCTAGTTTATTAGCAAGTCTATTGTTGAAGATCTTTGTAAATAATTTGTATACCTGTGACAGAAGGGAGATTGACCCGTGATTTTCTAACTTGGTTTTGTCCCGTGTCTTATACAAGGGCACAACGGCGTTATTCCAGTTATTAGGGAATCTGAATAATTCGCATAGCTTTGTCAACAATACACTTCTACTATATTTAAGTATCTCTGCCAAGACTAGATTGTTATTTATCTTATCTTTATTTTTAAAGCATAACTTATCTTCTGTGATTTCCAGAAGATCTTCTGAGCCTACATTTATTATGTATTGTTTGTCCCCTAGGTCGTCATGTTGCTGAACTTTTGAATTGTATAAATTTTTCTGTTATATGAAATATCTCGTATTTGATTTTTAAATTGATCTTTCAGAGTTATTTTTTGAAGGCTTTTCAAATCTCGTATTACCTTTCAAGATCTTGTCTTATCATTTTCCGTGTTCCGTCAGCCCGTTTTCTAAATCATCATATTTGGTAGTACTACTACCATAGATGAAACTTATATAGACGTTTCACTGAAATAATAGGTACTCAACAGTAAATTAAAATTCCCAGAAGGCCACCCCAGTTAATTGTGTAAAATTTACACGTAAAATCTTATCGGAAATAATTTTTTCGTCGTGGTTCTTGGGATTAGACCGTATCAACTCGAACATTTACTCTACGATTGCAGGAAGTACCTTCAAAGATCTTAACTCCTCGTCAGGAATCACGTGTCAAGCCAAGAATTCATAGTGATGCAGACCGTTAGCCCGAGTCTCTAGTAATATTGTTAAGGCGTCTGGAAATTTTTATTGATTCCCTAAACTTTTGCTTATAGAAATTGGAGACAGAAACAAGAACTCTGGTTTCTCTTATATGGATTTGTTTCTTTTTGATACATCTTTAATGCTCATTAATTTAAGTTCATATTAGTCTTACAGTGTCTTTTACCACCATACCACAATAACAGGGAATTTTGTAGCCATCTACAGTTCGCAAACGAAATGTGACTTTTGATGATTTCAAATATAATCCAATGTGTGTTGAAAAGAGTGCTAATGTTGGATCTTTTTACTAATTTGGTCTGTAGTAAGAAATAACTGTGCTATTTAATGGTGGATACTTCTCACACAACAGTAGTAATGGGTAAAGACAAATATATACAATTTAACGAACTATTAACTGATAGTACCTATAGGCTTATTGAATCCGATCCCACCGATAAAATCGAGCGACCAATTACAAAGCTAATTAACTCCTACCGTGGACCGGAAGCTTACACGATCTTAGGTAATGAGAAATCTTGGTTCTTGAGATTAGACTCTCAATTTAAGTATTTAACAGAATAGCAAGAAATTTGATTAAAAATCTAATCAATTTGTTAACTCATAATAGTAGATACGGATTAGCTGAACAGATGTAAGAGGTATTTAATACAGGGTGCCCCATATGTAAGGATTAATAATTCCACATCATTTATTAATCAGTGTATCAAAAAAATGTCTCAACAAAAGTTATAGGGTGTTATACGGCGCATATGCTGACGTTGACAATAAAATGTTTTAAACTGTCAGTTCGAAGAAATTACGCCATCTTGATTTTTTTTTAAATAGTGTATTATTTTATTTTTGAGTCCTAGTAAAGATTCTAGATATTATTTGTCTAACATACCTTATGTCTAAATTGATCTAGGAACATGGATTTCATAGTTGGTACCACAGATTCCTGTTAGGGGTATCTAAATTATTTTCATCGGGAAAAAGACCTGCACAAGTTGGAATAACTTGCTCTTGGAGTAACTGTAAATACCGCTGTCCAGTAAGATTTCCATCGATAAAAAGAGACCAATGATATGACATCCACAAATCCCTGCCACACGTGGTCTTTGAGAATGACCGTCGATTATCCAGTGGGGATTCTCAGTAGACCAGTACCGGCAGTTATGCCTGTTAACTCTTCCGTTAAGACAAAATGTGGCCTCGTCAGAAATAAAAATTTTATGAATTAGGTTAGGTTGTTTTAACTTTTGCAGGTCCAGATTTACAACGACTCTTAACATGACCTGATCGTCTAAATCGTTTTAATGTTTTGCTAACTACAGATTGGGTAATAGGTTCTCGATTCAGATAATCTGCGTTAGAAAGATCACATGCCTCCTGTTGTGTTCTACGGTCTCCGTAACCAACCATCATTAACAAGGTGATTTTTTCAATTTCTGTTACATGTATTATGATATTACGCTCAAATTGCAGTTTCACAAAATGCAGCAATAAACGTTTTCGTAAATAAATCATTTTTTGACGCGTTAAGTCGTTACCTGACAGTAAATGTTTGACACAAGCCAGCTTAAAAAAAATGAATTTGATCAATAATTCCAAAATAGTTTAATTTAGACATATGGTATGTTAAACAAATAATCTAGAAGTTTTAGTAGGACTCAAAAATAAAAATATTATTGCAGTTAAACTAATTTATGAATAAAAGTCTTTATTATAAACAACCTTTACAATAACGGCGTAAAAGAGAGGTCAAAGTAAGCTCATAAGTTAGAGCCCTTTGTCACTGATGTTGCCACATTGTCTTTGCATATATTTTTTTTAATGCATATGAAGAGAATCAAATTCAAAATAAGCATAGACTAAATAGAAATATCTATTTATGCCCTACGGAAAATAAAATAGTGATTGTTGTATTTTGTTTATTATTTTTTAAAGTTGGTGTTTTAGTGTTCCTTACGGAACACGTATGAGATCACTTCAGTGTCCGGCTGTATGTCACACCCGATTTTCTCCGAAACTATTTGACATAGAAAGTTGAAATTTAGCCCAAATATAGGAATTTGTGGCCCAATCAGAGCCGCATAGTTTTAAAAGTTAAATTTTGACTTAAGGCGTCAGCTTGTGGGGAAAAGTGAAAAAAAAATCTAGTGGGGTGACAAATGACAGCTTGTGAAAATATATGTAATACTCGCGCAAACTTTTCTTCACATTACTTTTTAAAAAATTATTAATTCGAAAAGTACTAATCAAAAAATTTTGAGAAACCTCTAAAATATTCTCCATAACATGTATATTGAGCGAAAATTATCACGAGTGCATTACGTCTGATAATTTATCGGGTATAAAAAATTATTTGTCTTGACAATATGGCGGAGATTTTTTTAGAAAGTTGTGAATTTAAACGAGACTAAGAGCGAATATCACTACGTAGTCGGTACAACCAGTAATATACTGATATACTTTTCAGTACACTACTGTTTTAAGCATTTGTCTTTTAAAGGCAATCCCGATACGGAACACTATACGCAAGTCCGACTTGCCCTTGATCGGTTTTTATTTATGCAAGTTAGGATACGAAATAGGAATACATTTCTTCTTTATTGTTACATTTCGGAGTTCTTGTAGTACGTTTATCCGATTGTGAATCAACATACTGTAACAAGAGAATAAGAGTTCTCACATTTTAGGTTAATTTTGTTAGGATAATATATTCACGTGGAATTTCTTCCACGATTAGAATTGGAATCCTACGCGATAGAAAGAGGCATTTATCTTTTCAGCTGCGCAGCAAGTCTTTATTTTTATTTTTTTAGTTTCTCTTCGATTTCTTTCCGATTAGGGAAATTTTAAAGTTCCATTTGATGAAACGTCTCGGTCCATTGTTTGAAAATCGCAAAATTATTTTTTGGACCCCGCACTAATCTTATGGAAAACGGGGCCTGGCCAATTTTTTTGATATTACATTTTTTTGTAGCTTTTGTAGCCCTGATTAAACGTCTCCACGGGCACAACGTGTGAAATGCCCTGGTTTAAGCTCTAACGCTTCTGGAATCCCTTAAATGTGCAAGAGATTTTTATAAATACAAGATTACTGTATATATCAGAAGGCTTCAACCTGTGCCTAATTGGCCAAACGCACAGCGTTATCCTGGTTGCTTTAAAATATTATTGATCATATCTAAGTAGATAAGTTAACCACGCATACAATAATCGTAAGCACTGTATGAAATCAAGTTATGCACATCTTTACATTTATACGCAGATATACCATATTGTTTATGTAAGACAATTCCCTAACTTATCTATTTAGATATGGTCAATAATATTTTAAAGCCACCAGGATAATGCTCTGTGCCCGGCCAATTAGGCACTGGTTGAAGCTTACTGATATATACAGTAATCTTGTATGTATACAAATCTCTTGCAAGTTCAAGGTGTTCCAGAAGCGTTAGAGCTTAAACAAGGGCATTTCGCACTTTACGCATGTGGACACTTTTAATCAAGGCTACAAAAATTTGCCGGTTCCCATTTTCCATAAGATTAATACGGGGTCCTTTATATTTTTGGCACTAGTTTTTCGATAAAATTTAAAAAATAGGCCATACTCTCATTTAAGGACATTCCCAAGGAGTAGTCGTACACAACTTACAGATAGTTCCCTCCTCTGTAATATAGATGCGTATAATAAAAAATAGTTGAGGCGCAGCGCGCTCTTTCGTCCTGTCCAATATGCGCAGAAATACAAAAATAATCCCACTGCGTCGTTTTTCGGATAGGGCAACGTTACATCCTTACTCTGATCGAGACACGAGTTGTTAATGTTGAGTTTTAATGTTTTGGAGTATTTTTCGAGGTTACGTTTATATTGGAGATTTTTAATAGTGCATAAATAATAACTTCGCGGCAGATTTGTTAAGAAAAACTGCTGAAAAAATAAATATAGCATTAGCAAGAATGTCTGACGCAAAAAACAGAAAATTCAAACAACGATCAATTAAATAGTTCCATCTAAAATTCCTGATGAGAATAGTACAGTTTCATTGAGAGAGTTAGCTAGAAATCTGAAATGCAAATTGAGTGATTTCAAAAGGGAAGGGCTTCATTCAAAGATGAAAATAAAATGTAACAACTATACTAAATGTAATTTAGTAAATAAGTAAATAATAATCAGAAACCAAATCTCTAATATTAATTAATATGCTACTTATTTATGTTGGATACTAATCAATATTTGATTTGTTATAAATACTGACTTTTTATTTACGATAACCCATATTTTTTTCTATATCTGTGAGCTAGACGCATTTATTAAAATCAGCTGTGCGTTGACGGCATTTAAAAACAGTGTGACGTTGCCAAGTCGCGAACTTTTATTGATCAAGCTATGCGAGGAAAACTGAAAATGTCCAAAAGTTGCTCACTTTTAACATGTTTTATAAAAAAAACGAATACCGCTTGTCATAATTTTCTTTACAGAAAAATATTTGTTATAATTTTATTTAATGATTCAAAGTTTTTCAAAACAATCGTAAGAAAATTACCATTGTTATATAATAAAATATCCGTTTCAACATAGGTTAGGGTAGGGTTCGTATGTTAAAAATGCAAATTTTAACAACCAATATTTACAAATTTAGTGCCGTAAGCAGTATTGAAATTTTTTCTACGTATAAAGGACGCTGATAAATATACATATATATTCAAATCTTCTAGATAATCGTAAGAAAATTTACTTTTTTGGGAACGTCCTTCAGCTTTTTAGGTTTAATATTTTCAATCTGTCCCTCGTATATTATTGGGAAAATATTATTTTTACTGGGCATGTTTGTCCTGCATATTTATATAAATTAAAAAACAAATTTATAATTTTTTTACAGATAGTGAATTATATATATTTCAGTAAACATCCCATTCGATCTTTCACCTTCGCTTGACAAGGATATCAACTTAATATAGTTCAAGTAATTTAAGTAAGAAGTAAGCTTAGGAATTAAGTGAAAATTGTTTTTTTATTAGTGTGTGTGATAGATCAAGTCAGTAATAATGTTGTGCTGCACAAATTTTTTTATTGGAATAATTCTAATAATTTGTACCTTAAAAGGTAAGTTAAACATAATACTATATATTTATACATATGTCTTGTTCATGTGTCCGGAAAATTGTCAGTTTCTAATCAAGTTTATATCCCTAAAATAGTTTTTACTTTTCTAATGAAAAAAAAAACATTTTTATGTGCGCTCGATTGCAACGTAATCACCACTAATAGATTTTTTAAACCGAAAACAGGCTTTTCTTTACTAGTGAGGAAAATAAATTTCTCCATACGATTTGAGCAAGCAATGAAATCAAAAAGGTCAGTGTAAATAAAAAATGAATTAAAACAGTAATTCTAGCCTAAAGTATTCAAGTCAACGAATTTTTGTTCATTTAGGTAGTTACTTATTTTGAAGTATGGTAAATGCTATTCAATACACAGATGTAGCGAGTAACATTTTCAAAGCCCCTAGAATTGCCAATTCAAAGTTTTAACTTTTTCCTTTGGACATATATTTCTATTTCAGGATCTAGACTAAGTCCTGAATACTAGTTTTCTTCAATTAATTATGAACCCAAATGGAATAACATTTATTGAAAGTTAAGAAAATTTTATGAGTATTGCAGAAATTAGAAAAATATGTTAAATTATTCCTCCATCTCTCTCTCTCTAAGAGATTAAAAAAATTTAAGATCTTTTATATATAATAAATAATTTATTAACAGTGTTGTACATTGTCAGTCACAATATCTATCGGGTAACTTTTGACATTTTCCTTGTTACTTTTTGGTAATAATAATGGGTGGAAAGTCATAAGATTGTAACAGGTCTGTCGGGGTTACTCGTTTTGCACAATACAACTTTTTAATTTTGAGATGTAAATAATTATTTTTGCACAAATTTACCTGGCATGAGATAGAAAAACTTATAAAAATATTAAAAACATGATATTAATATATAATTAATTTATTAAGATTCATTAACTGCTCAAAAAGTATTTTTTTCGTATGTCGCTATCCATTATGGAAGAGCTAAACATTTTTAAGATCTCCTATTTTTTTACACGAAAACAATTAGTAAGTGGTTTAGAAACTTGGTTAGAACGTGCTTTTAATTACAATATGGCTCAAATTTTAGTTTCAGAAGTCGCACACAATGGATTGATATACTTTTGGTTAGTTTATTTTATTCTTTTGCTTAAAGCTTACTTAAACAGAAATTGGTTCTCGTAAGCCTAACTTAAATTATGCACTTTGAGTGGCCAAGACGATGACGCCATCTATTATGGAGGACGTTAAACCGCCATTTAAATCGACACAGTGAAAGGAAATAGAAGACGGACGCTAGATATGAATATTTCTTTCGTATTAATTAAAACAGTAATCCATGTACACTGTAAGTGTGGTTGCGGTTTAAATTTAAATTTTTGCACGAAATAATTTTTTTGGGGTTGTTTCTAAAATTTATTATACAAGTTAATTTATAAAATACAAAAAATTATGAGAAAATGATTTCGGGTTTGAGGATACAAAGATAAGATCCAAATTTTATAGTTATTTAAAAAAATTAGATTTTGATTTAATTTTCTGAAAGGTTTACACGAAAGTAAACCTGTTGTCTACTCGCCTATTGCATCAATAATTGCCTGGCATCTTCGAGGCATGCTGTCGACGACATTTTCTGCATACTCGCATGGCAATGGCCTCCAAATTTTTCGAATCTCGTGACTGAGTCAAAGTCCTCAGAGTCTTTTCTCTTTACAAGGGATCAAACCTTTTTACTAGGGTTGGCGTCCGGGGATAACTTTTTTGTAATTATTGCACATATTTAGTAGGTACTTTAGAAACTTGGTTAGAACGCAATCTTAACTACAATATGATTTAAAAATTAATTTCACATGTTGCGCCTCATTGAGCTTTCGGTTACTTTATTTGATTTTTTAGTGTAAAACGTGCTTAAAATGGGGTTCTTAAGAGTGACATTAGTTATGCACATTGATTGGTTAAGATGGTGAGGCCATCTATTATCGAGGACATTAAAGCACTATTCAAATGGTCACAATGAGAATAAATAGAAGTGCGTTTGCTAATTATGATATAATATATATTATATATTCTATATGATATTTCTTTGGCATAATTTAAAATAGTAAACTCTGTATAGCTTTATCATGGTCTTAATTTAAGTTTTTTAAAGAAATTCGGGTTATTCTTCAGATTTATTATTACTTTTTTCTATACACGAAATTAATCTATATGAGTATAATGTTGTCTGACATGAATAGTATTTTGAATGTTATTCCAATGATTACTTTTAAGATTTTAAACTTAGACACAGTTTTTTATTGTGTTAACAAAAATTCCAGTGTACTCTACAAATTATATAACATACATTATCTTTTACTTATAGACAATTATCCCTGAAGATAATTCTTTGGATGAATTAAACGCTTAAACGTTTAGTTTGTGTTCTTAGTAACTATAATGATTCTTTTGGAGAGCAGTTACGAATTTATTTTTCTTTTTAGTTGTGGAACTCTCCATTAACGAACGGCTTAAGGATGATTTTTTTCATATATACAAAAACGCAGCAATTGAAACAAGAGATATTCAGGATAAACCTGTTACAGAAGATAAAGTAACATTTTATCTTTACACAGCAGAAAATCCGAAAGAATTCACTGCAATAGATAAAGGTTAGTGACACATTTCCAGACACTTAATAAAACTAGTAGTATATATATATATATATATATATATATATATATATATATATATATATATATATATATATATATATATATATATAGTGGCGTGCAAATGTTTCCGTTTTCGTACTCTAATTTATTAAAAAAAGACTAATGATTTTTAATCATTATGAGATGTGAGTATGAGATATAGGACACAAAATAATATAGTAAAAGAATATTATTTATGTTTGTGAATATATTTGTTATTATTATTCTTATATTTATATATGCAAAAGTTTTCGGCCACTTTGTACTACGAGAAAAATTATTAGTCCATATGTTCTATAATAGACTTAAATTATATTTTTATGTTAATATTTTGTAGCCAACCCTTTGCAGCGATAACAGCCACACAACGATGTGGCATTGACTCAATTAATCGAATAATACAAGGAGGTGAAATTTTATCCTTCAATGATTTGAATAATGCGGCTTTATTTGAATATGTATGCTTTCGAACTTGACGATCTATCGTTTCCCATAAGTGTTCTATTGGGTTCAAGTCCGGTGATTGAGATGGTCAGCTTAAAACTGTCACATTTGAACCAGAAAATCACTGTTTAAACAACTTGGATGTATGTTCGGAGTCATTATTCTGCTGAAATAGCCAATTCTGCGGCAATGTTTCTTCAGCATATGATAACAAATTATTTTCTAAAATGTCCTTGTAAATATCAGCGTTCATATTTCCGTTGATCTATTCCTCCACCGTGTTTTACAGTAGAAATTTGGTACCGAACATCATTTCTCGTACCAATAGGACGTCGTACATGTTGTCTACTATCGCTTCCAAAAAGTTTTTTTGATTTAGATTCGTCTGAGAAAGCTAATCTTTTCCAATCTTTGATTGTCCAATTTAGGTGATCCTTGGCAAATTGTAATCGGGCCTTCTTATTCTTTTTACTGATTAATGGTTTTTTAATACCTATACGGCCAAAAGTCTCACATTATGTAGTCTTCGTGTCACAGTACTACGACTAACATTAGCTAGGTTTTCATCGTTTAGCTCGCGTACAATTTCGGCAGCAGTTTTCTTGACATCCGCAGTTGATTTGCGTTTAATGATACGATCTACTTTTTTAGACGTTTTTCTTGGTTTTCCACTACGCGGATGATCTTTTAAACCATATCCACAACGGTATTATACAATAATATCGTTCACGGTTGATTTACCTATCGATACTAATGAAGCAATCTCACGAGAAGACTTTCCTTTTTTTGAAAATTTTATTACTCTCTCACGAATTTGGATTTGCATATGCCGAGCCATGTTTATGCTCCCACGACCTTTTATGAACTAAATGTGAACATTCAACGCGCTATTATTCGTAAATACGTCTTTGAACGTCCTACTGCGTCAATGTATATTATGTAGCCGGAAACTTTTGCACATATAAATATAAGAATAATAATAAATATATTCACAAACATAAATAATATTCTTTTACTATATTATTTTGTTTTCTATATCTCATACTCACATCTCATAATGATTAAAAATCATTAGTCTTGTTTTTTAATAAATTAGAGTACGAAATGTCACTGGCCGGAAACTTTTGCACGCCACTGTATATATATATATATATATATATATATATATATATATATATATATATACATATATATATATATATATATATATATATATATATATATATATATATATATATGTGTGTATATATATATATATATATATATATATATATATATATATATATATATATATATATACATATACATATATATATATATATATATATATATATATATATATATATATATATATATATATATATGTATATATATATATATATATATATATATATATGTATATATATACATATATATATATATATATATATATATATATATATATATATATATATATATATATATATATAAATTTAAAAAAAAACTTCAAGACTTGGATTCTAAAATTTTGTTTAATAACAAAGGTACAAAAAATAATTTTCTGTCTTTTAAGTGAGACACGTGTTTTCTTAAGTGTTTTTTATGCTGAATCCAAAAAAATCATAAAAAAAATGACAACCACCGTGAGGTTTTTTAGAAAACACACTTAAACTTGCCAGAAAACTATTAAATTGCAAGAAATAATTTTTGATAAATAATGTAAAACTGTATAATCATTAAAATTATGTAATAAAATTATTATTTCGGATATTTTTCAATTTTCTGAATCTACATTTATCATAAAAACTTAAAAATATTAGGTTTTAGTGTTCATGTTTAACAAAAAACACGCGTACACCATCGTTAACTAAGCTACGTAGCAAAATGCTGTTTAAAATAAATATGTACAACCGCTAAATTAAAAAATTGTTTTTGATTTTTATTAATATTGAACAAAACTATTATTTCCAGTGTTTCTTGAAGTTCTTAACTCACTTGACATCAAAAAATAAAGTTTTATATTAAGTTTCAATAAAGAACTCGCTTTTAACACTTACAAGTTGTTCGTTAATTGCCTTGTTAAGGAAATAAATACAATGAAATAACAGTAGTAGCAAAAAGTCTTTAAAACCAAATTTAAACTACATACAAGTTGGACTTGGGCCATTAGTGTTCTCTGCGGTGATTGCTTTTAAAATAAAAATTTTTGTTACGGAGGTATAGAATGATCAGTCATATCACAAAACACACTCAAAAAAGTTTTCAGCAAAGTTTACTATATTTTCTGTTTTATTCTTATATGCCAGATAGACTATCAAAGGCAATGCTCCCGTACTAATTTTCATTCAATCTACACCTTATGGAGAATATTCCAGGAGTTTTTCGAAATTTTTTGATTAGTACCCTTAGAAATAGGTTTGTGGGACCGCGATTTTTGGCAATGTTTAGCTTTCATTTGATACCCTTGAACCTTGAAAAAATTGTTTACTTTATATACCTGATAAATTATCGTGATAATTTACCTTATGGAGAATATTACAGAATTTTTTTGAATTTTCTGAGCGATAGGGTGGGGGGACAACGAATTTTAGTCGATTTTTAAAAGAATATGAAGAAAACTTTAAGCGAGTATTACTAGCTTTCATTAGACATCCCACTCGATAACCTTGAATTTTTTTTTTCACTTTAGATTTCATTCCCAAAACTAACCCAAAATTTACCTTTCAAAATTACACGACTTTGACTGGGCCATCAATTCCTATATTTGTGACAACCTTCAACTTTCTATGTCAAATAGTTTCGGAGAAAATCGAGTGTAATAGTTAAATAGGTACAACAGTTAGTATTTTAAAATACTTTTTTATTTTTACCGGTTTATTAACAAATTAAAACGAAATTTGTGGTCTTCTACAGCTTAGCTCTATAGCTCTAGTTGGCTTATTGGTGTTTTTGTTAATTAAGCCTTTAATTGTCCTATCAGACCAGTTTTAAAGTTAAATAGCTTTCTGATTTAGGTAATTGCTGCCTAATTCACTTAACTGGTTCGATTTGGCAATTAATTTAATTTATGATTAAACTGAAATGTCAAAAATTATTTACAAATTCTAAAAATTATTAATTTTTCTATTTATTTCAAAATATTATTTGTCTCTCTAAATTTTTATTATAAAAACCAGCCAACTGCAAGTCCGACTTGCGCAATTAGTATTCCGTACCGTGTTTGCTGAAGTATTCGATGAAATTTAATTACCCATTTATCTTCAATATAAAAACTACTAAGAATATATAAACAGGGAAACATCTTTGTAGTATAAGTTTAAAATAAATAATTACTATTTAAATATTTGTTTAATTATAAATAAATAAAATAAATTTATTTTGTCTCCGTACCTATCTATTGATCCCCAATCATCATGGAAATTTATTTTATCTGTGATTGGCCAAATGCTCAAAGCAATAATATACTGAAAAGTATATGATTATGTTACTGATTGCACCGAATGCGAAAAGTGTACATATTGATATTTCACAGCTGTTAGTTCCCGTTAAATTCACAACTTTCCACGAAAAAAATCTCCACCATATTATTAAGTAAAATATAGTTATTTATACTGGATAAATTGTCAGAGGTAATGTAATAGTGGAAATTTTCGCTCAAAGACACCTTATGAAGAATATTCTAGAAATTTTTCAAAATTTTTTGATTATACTCTTAGAGATAAGGTGGGAGGACAGCGATTTTTAGAAATTTTTAAAAATAAGATACAGAAAAGTTTGCGTGAATATTAGATCATATATATTTTTTCACAAGCTTTCATTTGGCATCCCACTCGATGACCTTACAAAAAAAAAATTTTCACTTCCAGTTTCACCCTCCAAAACCAACCCCTTAGGTCAAAATTTAACTTTCAAAACTACACGGCTCTGATTGGGCCCATAAGTGTTCCGTACGGAACACTAAGTTTAAAATTTCATTACAAACTAAACTAAGTCTAAATTTTATACTCTTTTAGTGAATCTAACTGTTCCTATTTCAATCTACAATATTATGGAATTATAGACTGGCTAATAATGAATAAAAAAAAGGTTAAACAAAGGCTGCAAAATATATTCTAATTTACTTCTGATTTAAACTGAAATCTGCTTATATCATGTTCATTATTTGGTTTACCTAAACCTCATTTTAGATCGAGCCTAAAAAACAAATTTTAGAAACCAAATATATCAAGGAAAGCCTATTTTCAGCCCTGTGTCCCTGGTCTGTCTGACTGATATTTATCGGGAATACAGTATTGTACAAAAACTATTCACTTAAATGTGTTTTCGACCTTTTCTAGATAATTTGGAAAGATTTAAGAACACGACAAATCAGATAGTGTTTTTAATCCACGGATGGACAAATAGTCGTGAAAGCGAGTGGATGGAAGATATGAAAAACGCTTTTCTTGTTAGAGATAACAGTAATTTCATTATCATAGTAGACTGGAAGGAGCCAGCTAACCAGCTTTATTACGTGTCTTCTATTAACACTTATGACGTCAGTAAGTATAAAAAATATGTAAATAAATGAGTATATACGATAATATCTGACAATATATTATGTTCATCGAATATATATATATATATATATATATATATATATATATATATATATATATATATATATATATATATATATATATATATATATATATATATATATATGATGGTGTTGAGGTAAGTCGATGCTATAATTGTAATGAATTTAATCACACTTCTAAAAACTGTTCTAAATCTATCTGTTGCCCCAGATGTGGTAATGGTCATCCAGTTAAAGAATGTCAATCTCAATCCCTAAGCTGTTCTAATTGCGTAGCATTTAACGCAGCCGGTCGAGATAACGCTGTAGATATTGCCGATGCTGCTTGGGATATAAATAAATGTTTAGTTTATAAAAATGCATGTTCAATACTTCGTGCAAATATTTTGGCGCAATAGCAATTAACCATGACGTCCACACCTATTGAAGCTCAGAATAGATCGATCGCCTTGTCTCAAGTAGTGCCTACTTCAGCAAATCGCTTATTGCTTAATAATTGTTTTTCAGTCTATTATCAAAATACTCGTGGACTTAGAACTAAAACAGTTGACGTGCTTAGTAATTCAACTTGTTCTTGTTATTATTTAATAGCGATCACAAAAACGTGGCTGGACTCTTCTATTACTAACAACGAAATAATTTGTGCCAGGTATAATATTTTTCGTAAAGATAGAAATTTTTCAGAAATAAATAAATCGCGTGGAGGTGGCGTGCTGATTGGTGTTGATCAAAGCTTTAGAGCAAGCATGGTTTCAATTCCATATACAGAACTTTGCCCGGAAATTGATCTAATAGGCGTTAAAATTACTTTTGACTACTCGTCTATATATCTGTTTGTTGTTTACATTCCCCCGCCGGTAACTACTTTTCTGTTGGAAAATTTGTTTGAGTGCTTAATTTCGTTGCAATGCCTATCTAATGCGAATGTATGCATACTTGGTGACTTCAATGTATCTCGTTACTCTGACTTCTTAGATAACAAAACGGAAGATAATCTTACAAAGGTTCTTAAAAATTTCCTAAATAACGTCCGTTTTACTCAAAGCAATTACATCAGGAACAAAAATAATAGAATACTAGACTTGGTGATGCATAATAATGAAAAGTGCGAAGTTGAAAGGGCAGTCGATGTGTTTATTGAAGAGGACGCTCATCATCCGGCACTAGTAGTTATATTTAAATACTGCCAATCGATGAATGCTAAAAGCGATTTTCAAATAAATTTTCAAGGCAGCTATAATTTAAAAAAAGCAGATTATACTATATTGTATAACTCCCTTATGAAAATCGATTGGTCAATTCTAAATAATATTACATGTATTGATGAAGCCTGTGACAGTTTCTATAAAAAATTATATGAAATAATAGATGAGCATGTACCGAAGTATTTAAAAGGTCATAGCAAGAAATACCCTCCGTGGTTCTCGCGTGACGTAATACTCAAGATAAAGCAGAAAGCCTTATGTCATAAAAAATATAAAAAGTATGGAGACATGGATCAGTTTGAAAAGTTCAAAACGTTGAGATCGGAAATAAAACGAGATACTACAGAATCTTATAGATGCTTTATTCAGAGAACAGAAGAGAATATAAAGGTTAATCCGCAGCAGTTTTGGTCATTTGTCAAAAACAAAAGAGAACAGAAGGGTATACCTAGTAGTATGACTTATGACAGGAGTAATTTGAACTCGGCATCAGATATTCTAAACGCTTTTGCAACTTATTTCGAACAATCATTTTCCCGTCCAACCTTGGATAGATTAATCAGTGAGGATGTCGTGGCTTCTTGGCCTATTGTCGCAGTCAGTACCTTTTGTGAATCAGACGTTATTAATGCCATTAGAAGACTAAAACCAAAATTTACTGCGGGCCCGGATTTACTCCCAGCATTTTTTATTCGTGATTGCAGATTTGTTTTAGCCAAACCACTGTTAACTCTGTTCAACTTAAGCTTGAAGACGAGTACTTTCCCGGAATTATCGAAAACCTCTAAAGTCAGTCCTGTTTTTAAAAAAGGAGATAGATCAGATATCAATAATTATAGGACAGTGTCAATAATATGTAATTTTAGTAAAATCTTTGAATTTTTATTACACGATCATATATTTTATGCTACGAAAAACTTGATAACCCCTCATCAGCATGGTTTCTACAAGGGTAGGTCTATATCTACAAACTTAATTACTATAACTCAAGAAATAGCAGAGGCAATTGACGAGGGTTGCCAAATGGATATCATTTATTTAGATTTCACCAAAGCCTTTGATCGGCTGGATTTTTCTCTCCTACTTAATAAACTACTAACTAACTTTGGTTTTTCAGGCTCATTAATATCTTTGATTCATTCTTACCTTACTAATCGTAAGCAATATGTGGAAATTTATGGCTCCAAATCAAGATCTTATGATGCTACTTCTGGGGTTCCCCAAGGATCTGTACGGGGACCATTGTTTTTTAATCTCTTTATAAATGATATTGGGAGGGGTATAGGTGCTGGTTATTTACTCTATGCCGATGATGTAAAATTATACAGCAGGGTGAGAGGTATTTGGGATTGCATAAATCTTCAGAAGGACTTACAGATAATTGGCCAATGGTGCGTAACAAACAATTTACAGCTTAACATTAAGAAATGTAACATCATGTCTTTCTCAAATAAAATCTCACCGATTATTCATAACTATTTGCTGGATAACAGTAGTATCTCCCGTGTGAATGTCTTCAGGGACTTGGGCGTAACATTTGATCCAAAACTTTCTTTCACAGATCATATAAACACCATAATCTCCGAAGCTTTTAAAACATATGGCTTTATTGCACGCTGCACCGGTGACTTTCATAATCCTGACGTAATTAAAACTTTATATATTTATGTTCGTTCTAAATTGGAATACGCTGCTACGGTCTGGTCTCCAGGCTATGACACCCATACTGATAATCTGGAGAGGGTCCAGCGCAAATTCTTAAAATATATTAGCTTTAAACGAGATGGTATCTATCAACAACAGGGGTTTCCGCATGAGGTACTACTTGCAGATAACGGCTGCTCGTTATTAAAGGTTCGTCGTGGTTACTTGCTCCTGACGACTCTGTTCAAAATTATGAATAATGATATAGATTCTCCCGCTATTCTCTCAAGAATAAATTTTAGTGTGCTGCGTATAACTAGCAGACAATATAACACTTTTTATCTACCTGTTCCAAGAACAAATATATTAAAATTTTCCCCACTTTTTTCAATGTGTAGTATGTATAATCAAGAAATAAGCATCGACTTTTTCAACACATCTAACATATGTTAACGATAGGTAAAATATTGCAACACTGAGGGGCTGTGGCATCTTTCTTTTCTTATTGTTTTAATATTTAATTGTTTTTATTATTATTATTATTGTGATTGGAATTTGTATCTGCTTAATACTCTATTATTGTATTACATTTCTATGTATAGTGGCTCTTATCTGTATCTCCGGCCTTGTAGTTGGGTCTTGTAACCTGTAAGGCATGTATGATAAATAAATAAATAAATAAATAAATAAATATAATATATATATATATATATATATATATATATATATATATATATATATATATCGGTAAAGTGTATATAGTTCTAAAATAAATACTGAATTTGACTTTCTCAAGTAAAGAGAAAGAAAAATGTATATCTTCTTCTTTAGCAACCAGTTTTAGTCCACTTCTAGACATAGGTCTCCCCTTTTTCCTTCCATGCTTTTGTATGTTCTAGGCCTCCATTGCATTACCCGTTTCGTCCATTTTGAATTTTCTTGCCTTGCGATATGTCCAACCCAAGTCCATTTCAATAACGCTACTCTCTCGATAACGTCATCTACTTTAGTTCTTTGTCGTATTATACGTTCTCGTAAACTTATGCCTAGCATAACTCGTTCGATTGCGCGTTGTGTTATGCGCAGTTTAGTAATTGGTTTATTCGTTTATGTCATCGTTTCCATCCCGTACGTTATTAATGGAAGAATGCAGTCATTAAAAACCTTTACCTTTAGGTTAATAGGAATATCGGGGTACTTAAGGACGTTACTTAATTTTCCAGTAGCTACCCAAGTCATGTGTATTCTGCGAGCTATCTCAGCCGTTTGGTTTTGTCTTCCAAGCTTTATTTTATGACGTATGTGCTGGATAATAGCAACAAATGTTACTTGTGAATTTTGTGAAAAAGAAAACCATTGGAGAAATCATTTTATACTATTGTTTTACTTGTCAAAAACAAGCAATCTAATAAGATTTTTCGTAAAATAATGGATATTGTCATCATTTAATTCGTACCTTGTGGCAGGTTACTCAAAGGGTGATTTAACATTGAATAAGATAAAAAAAATAGGCAACGGGTAGTCACTCTTCTACGATTCTGGTAGAAGTCAGGTCTACTTCAGGGACGCGCCCCTGCCTACGTTAGCTTTGATCTTTTCTTCACCTCCGAATACGAGAGAAATCATGCCCTAACCTACACATATCCTACCCAAATCCGCACCACTTTACCCACTTCATTTTCCACTCACCAACTCGTCCGGCCAGCATGGTGATTTATGGCAAAACACCTCCCAACTAAACCATATGGCAAGTCTTAAAACGAAACGGATTGGTCCCCAGGTGAGTGGTAAATCGTACACCTTTGAAAAGTCAGCCTCACAAAATCTGGAGGAGGCAAAAACTCGCTTAATTGCGTTCAACATAAGAACCATAAGATCAATGGACCGCATGGTTGAATTGGAGAAAGAGTTGAATCATATCAAATGCGATGTACTGAGACTATACGAAACTCGACTAGCTGATGAAAAATCCACATCACTGCAATCTGATCACCTATTGTTTCAAAATAATAGTCAAATCAACACACATACAGGAGGACTGGTCATCTTGATTAACAAGCTCCTAAAACATGAAGTAATAAAGATGAACTCGATATCAAGTAGAGTAATTTACATTGTATTGAAAATATCAAAGAGATATAAACTACAAATAATCCAAGTCTATGCTTCCGTGAATATATCGGAGGATTCGGAAATTGAAAAGTTATATGAAGAAATCTCAACGGCCAGGAAGAGAGAAAACTCCCACTTCGTAATCGTTATGGGAGATTTTAATGCGAAAATCGGCAGCAAAAATGAAGACGACATATCCAACCAAGGATAATTTGGGTTTGGCATACCCAGTGAAAGAGGAGAGATGCTATTAAACAATATTCAAAAACCCCTCCAACGTAGATGGACCTGGATATTTCCATAATATGTATAAAAATGATACAATATCAACCCTTTCTCCTCTTACCTTGAAACGATATAGCCCAAAAACTATAGGTTTCGTCCATATTTCAAATATTATATTATCATCTTGTTTGAGTATTTTGATGCTAATAGACCAACAGCCTGACACTCGGTTAGATAGACCGATCAAAATCGACGAAAGTTTCGGCACTCTAACCTCGTCAAATGCTTTCTGACAGTCTATGAAGCAGAGATAAATTGTGATTTTATATTCTCTTCCAGTTGACGCACATTCAAAATTTGCTTCCGTGTTTCCTTTCCTGCTATAAATCCTCTTTGTTCTTCTAATATTTGTGGCAATAGATATGACTTAAGACATTCATACAGTATGGGAAGAAAAACATTGTTAACGTGAGAGATTAAGTCGACAGTTCTATAGTTGGTACATTTTATGGAGGAGCCCCTTTTGTATCTTGGTATGAATATTGACTCTTTTCAGTCAGGTCATTCGCCGATCTTCCACACTATACTGTATATGTCTTGTAGTAAATCGATCCCATGCTCCTCCATAGCTTTAAGGACTTCTGCTGTTATAGTATCTGGGTCTGGTGCTTTTCGATTTTTGAGTTTTGCAATTTCTACTTCTGAACTCAGAATACTTGGTTCATGATGGTTTAAGTAAAGGGGGATAAGCTATGGATCAGGGTCAGAAGAGTCTTTATATAGTTCTTTGCAGTATTCTTTCCAAACCATTAAAATTCCTTTTTGGTCCCTCACAATCTCCTTTTCCTCATTTTCAATCGCCTGTGTTTGGGGTTCCAATTTCCACGTTAAATATTTTATTTTCTTATAAAGTTCGTGTGGCTTATTCTGAGCTGAATGTTCTTCGAGTCACTGTATATGATGTTTATAAAGTTATTTTTGTTTCTTTTGCAGAGATTTATGTCTTGAATGTCCATCGTTTTCATAGGTCTTCTTTTTTCTATTTCTTTCAATGCTTCCTATGCATTCTTACCAGCTTTTAGACACTTTCCATATTGTGCTGATATTGTCTGTCATACTTAGCCTTTTAGTTCCTCGAAGCGGCTTTTAGAATGTCTTCGGATTTCGATTTCTGATCGTTGTTTCTGTTTTTCTATGCTTTCTTGTTTGAAATTTGATTTTAATTTTCGCCAAGAGTAACTTATGATCAGATCCACATTCTGCACCCGGTTTTGTGTTAACACCAGAAAATGAGCGGCGTCAGCTCGTATTTGTCAGTATAAAATTTATTTGATCTTTGGGAACATTCATGTATAGAGACGACGAGAATTCTGTTGAAAGATGGTGTTCAGGTTAGTTTCGATGGAAAATTGAAGTAATGTTTCGCTCCTTTCATTCCCCTCACCAAGACTGTATTTTCCAACTGTTTTACGGATATCAAAATCAACGTCTTTTTCTGGGTTTCCTATTTTTGCGTTGAAATCTCTAAGTACGATTGTCATGAGAAGCAATAATGGATATTTGACAGTCCCCAGTTTTTCAATAAAGTGTAATGTTTCTCATGAATTCTACTTTCTTTTTTAGGTAAACATATAACAAAACTGTTAGTGAATCTTTATAAAAATTATGGAGTTGATAAGAAGCACTTTTTATTAGTTGGGCATTCTTTAGGTGGACAAATAACTGGATTTGTCGGTAAACTTTTTAGAAAAGAAACCCTGGAAAAATTGCCAAGGATTATTGCATTAGATCCTGCAGGTAATGTATTATCAAGAAATAAAGTGAGGTTTTTATACAACGAATTGACGAAGAAAAACAAAATAAGTTGCCAAGTCGGACTTGCGCAATTAGTGTTCCTTACGTTTTCAATACAAAGTTTGTTTCCGATCTTTGTTGAAAACTAATGATTTTTGTTTTTTTTATATACCAGATAAATTATTAAAGGGAATGCACTGTGATAATTTTCATTCAATCTACACCCTATGGAGAATATTCCAGAATTTTTTGATCAGTACTTTTCGAGATAAGGGAGGGCAGCGATTTTTGGCAATTTCTTAAAAAGAATTCAAAGAAAAGTGTCCACAGGTATTACTTTATATATATATATATATATATATATATATATATATATATATATATATATATATATATATATATAGAACTCGTGTTTTCACAAGGTTTCATTTGACACCCCACTCGACGACCTAGTTAATTTTTTTTTCACTTCAGATTCCACCCCTCAAAAAGTCAAAATTTAACCTTCAAAACTACACGGCTCTGATGGGGCCATCAATTCTTATATTAGTGCCAAATTTCAACTTTCTAGTCAAATAGTTTCGGAGAAAATCGGGTGTGACAGACAGACGGACAGACACCATCTTTTAAGTGTAAGTACGGAACACTAAAAAATGTGGAAAATTCTACATACAGAAGTTTGCGTTTTTGAGTGGTTCTAAGTATATAAAATATGTGTTCTTATCTATAATATACATATATATATATATATATATATATATATATATATATATATATAAAATTGCAACGTCTCTCTGTCTGTCTATCTGTCTGTCTGTCTCTCCTTCAGTTAGTGCGTTTATCACTGGAGAGTCACTTATCCGATTTACATGCTTTTTTTTTTTAAAACATGCATATGTTCTCTCGCCAGGTTATGGGCTATATTTTATTACGTTAGGTAACATAAGGAGTAAGCAGTGACGATAATAGGGATTCAAGTCGGGAAAAAGTTTTCCGCTTGCGCATTCTCTTGCAATACACTGCCTAAACCATTAAATATAGAACAATATCATGTAGCAAAAAATATCTATAATATATATAAAAAGCAACGTCTCTCTGTCTGTCTGTCCGTTAGTGCGCTTATCACTCAAGAACCACTTATCCGATTTACTTTTTTTTCTTTAATTCACACATTTCTTCTCTGGCCAGGTTAGCTATAATCTTCTATAATATATGTAAAATGCAACGTCTGTCTGTCTCTGTCTGTCTGTCGTCTCTGTCTGTCCGTCTATCTTATCACTCGAGAACCACTTATCCGATTTACGTGTTTTTTTTTTTAGATTTATACATATGTTCTCTGGTTAGGTTATAGGATATATTTGATTAAATTAGGTAATATAAGGAATAAACAGTGACGATAACCGTGATTCAAGTCGGAAAAAAGTTTGCCGTTAGCGCACTCTTTTGCAATAAGCTGCCGTCAATATGGAACAATATCATGTAACAAAAAATACAACATATATAAAATGCAACGTCTCTCTATCTGTCTGTCTGTCCGTTAGTGCGCTTATCACTCGAGAACCACTTATCCGATTTACGTGTTTTTTTTTTTAATTCATATTTTCTCTGGCCAGATTATATAATAATAATGATAATCTATATAATATATATAAACCGCAAAATCGCCATGCCTGTCTGTCTGTCCGTTAGTGTGCTTATCATTCGAAAACCACTTATCAGATTTATGTGTTTTTTTTTTTCTAATTCTTAACCTAATATTTATCAAAAAAAAATCTGTAATATATATAAAATACAAGGTCTTTCTGTCTGTCTGTCCGTTGGTGCGCTTAGCACTCAAGAATCACTTATCTGATTTACGTGTTTTTTTTTTAAATACATATGTTCTCTGGCCAGGTTATAGGATATATTTTATTACGTTAGGTAGCATAAGAAATAAGCAGTGACGATAATAGTGAATCAACTACACGCGAGCGGAGCCGCGGGCACGGCTAGTCAATTATAAATAAGAATAAGAAAACTAGTAAAAATCTTTTCTACCTAAAGTGATATTACTTTTATACAATATGTTATATTGTACATCAATGAAAATAATATATAAGTAAATTTTTTAATACGTCTTTTCTCTTTAAGTCACGAAGAGTTTTGTTAAAGGGCCCAAGAAAAAAGACTAATTGCGGGAATTTTTCTCAAGAGTATAATAAAAGGAGTTGAAAATTTATTTGAAGTATTTTATTAAACAAATATTTAAGTGGACAAAAATTTTTTTTATATTTTTAATTTAAAATGGCCGCTTCAGAATCCAAGACGACAAGGCACCTTTTATGCCAAGCTTGAAACGGGCGAAACCATTGTTACCGTAGATTTCTAGCTCCAAAAACTAAAAAATTTTCATTAATATATGTCAAAAACTAGTGGATAAGGTACAAAAATTTAAAAATATCATTTTTCAAAAAATGGTGCACATTTGAAAAAAAAATGTTCATTTTTCACCCAAAAATTTCACGAAACATTGTTTATAAAAAAGGAAGTTCATAACTTATCGCAAAATCCGTACGCTTTCCCCCAGATAATGTATCTGAAAAGTGACTCTTACAATTTCAAGCGAATAGATAAAAATTGGTGGCAACTGTCGCCCGATTTGAAAAACGCCTTTGAAAATTTGAGTAACATGCTACAATAGCAAAATTTCGTTATACCTTTAATCGGCGATGCCTGCACCCTACAATTGGCCTTCAAGTTAACATATTAACCAAAAAAATCGTTTTTTTTTTTTAAATTCTGGAATGGTCCGTCCCTCTAGGTTAATAAGGCTATTTATTTTAGCCTATATTTTTTAAACATTCTGCTATAGACCTTGCCTATAATGAATTTTTGCACTATTTTGAAAACTTCTAACCTTTTTGAATTATAAGCATTAAACGATTTATCACACCTTTAAATTCTAGGCATATCCACTCAATATTATAATTTATACACGTTATGTAAGGTATATAGACCCTATCACGTGCGGGGCACTTTTATTGACCATCGGGAAAAATCCAAATTTACAGATACATTTTCAGACACATTTTTGGGTCAAAAATAGATCTTAAAGTGAAAAATCTTTCGATAAACACTTATATAGAATATTCACTTCGCTATAAGGAGATATTTACAAAAATAAAATTCCACTAGCGTCTCATCAGGGCAGAGGGTCAAATATATACTCGCATATGCATTTTTAACAATTGAACGGGATCATATAGATTCGGATGAATAAATTAATAGTTTGTATTTATTTAATCAGTTCCATTTTGAACGAAGAGTTATTTTGGTAGTACTTTTGTAAAGAATACTTAATAACCTGAACAAAGTTTATTGAACTACCAAAAATATTTACCGAAAGAAGTAGAGAAAGGCCGAAAAAAAGCAGTGAAAAAAGTAATGCTTGTTGTCAATTGCTACCCCTTTAATAAGAATATTGTCAACAAAAAATAATACACCAATTTTATCATATAAGAATCTGTGAAGAGCAGTTTAGTCAGTCACTTTGTTAGTTCTGCAAAAAAACACATTTATGATTTATTTAAATAAATTTGATTAAACAAATTATAACCCTTGAAAAACGCTCAAATTTTGTTACACATTTTAAAAGAAAATTGTGTTCTTGAATAAATAATAAAATTGTCTATTTTTAGGTCCGTTATTTAATACAAGACCTATCGACAAGCGTCTTAACAAAGATGATGCAGAAGTTGTTGAAGTTATCCATACAGATGGAGGTACCTTTGGTTTTATTGATGCCTGCGGTACCATCGACTTTTTTCCAAATGGCGGAAGCGGTCAACCGGGATGCAAGAGAATCGATTTGGCGGATCTTATCGGGTCATATCAAGAACCACGTAAGTTGTGTCAAAATACAGTCCTTTCTTATGGCCATGAAAGTTTGTGATAATAAGATGACGTTAATTGACATATATAGTATATCATTATGTCATTTTGTCCCCTGGCTGCTGAACTTAAGGTACTTATTGAAGAGAACTACAAAATGACAACTTTTTTTTTATTAAAATGTAACTCTTTTCTTCTAAATGAACAATATAATTAAGATAAATTTAATAATAGTGATGCCGGTACATGGAATAGGCTTTGAAGATGACAAAGACGACGCCACATTTATTAATTAAAAGCCATATTTAAAATTGATTGAACAATTCTTTATACCCATTTTATAAAATTTTGATTATCTTAAATACATCTTTGCTGGTCATTTGAAATTTTCTCTGAATTAATTGATTTTCAAAAAAAGGTGACGTAAGTTGGCCTTAATATAGTTCTGACTTAACGCCATGGGATTTTTTCGTTGGAATATTTCGAAACTAAAGTTTACAGTAAAAATTTGTGGAACAAATAGAAGAAAATATCAGACAAGAAATGGTAGCGATCACGGAATCGATGTGTCGAGCAGTGTTCAATAATTTGAAAGCTCGCTTAGAAGAGAGCCGGTAACGTAGCGGCTTATCTTTTTAAAGTTGCAATTTTTCGAGACACCTCCTCTTATAGAATATACTCAAACATGAATATTAAAAATGATCAAAAACGTATTTTTTTTTAGTTATGTGTGATCATCGAAGAGCTTGGGCCTACTTTACTGAGGCAGTATTAAACCCAGAAGATCTTGTTGCTCAGAAATGTAGCTCTTGGGCCAATTATAAACTAAACTATTGTGATAAAGAAACGGTGCCTATGGGTGATTTGACAACAACATTAACTGGCAACTTTTATTTGGAAACCAATAAAGAGAAACCTTACACAAAGAAAGCTAGACAAGGTTTCAGTTTAACAAGTAGTCTGTCAAGATTATTAAAGATCTAGATAGAATGATTACACAAGTCTGCAAAAAAAAAAATTGAGAGCTGTTTTGGTTTTTTTGCGTAATTCTTATGTTTTTGGGTGTACTGAATCCGAAATTGACTTTCATTTTGTCATAGAACGTCACGTTTTCTGACAATGTAGGTATCTATGTTAAACAAGTTATCATCTTAAAATAAAAAAAAGACTAAAAAAATTTTTTTTAATTTATAATTACGTAACTACGTATCTAAAATACATTCATTAGTAAGCACTAAACACATTTCTTTTTCCCAGTGAGATTCCTTTTGGTACATTTTCGCTTGTAGGAAGCATCTGGAAGGTCTCTCTGAAACGTCCAACAGTAGTCTGTCATCATTGAGACGCTCCATCTTCCCGGGTATCTTTTTTCCATCTCCTTAATATCTTGGTGAAATCGTTCACCTTGCTCTTCACTCAGATCTCCTAAATTTTCTGGAAAGTAGTCGAGGTGAGAATGAAGAAAATGTACTTTTAAACTCATTAGGCAACCTAAAGCTTGAAATGCTTTTAACATTCTTTTGACGATTTGTTTGTAGTTAGGGTCTTTGTTATCGCCTAAAAATTTCTCTATTACCTCTTTAAAGGCAATCCACCCTTCTCTTTGAGGATCCGTCACGGTTGTGATGAATTGTGGATCAGCCATAAGCCGTCTAATATCTGGTCCAACGAAAACACCTTCCTCCGAGAGGCCTGGAAACTTTGATATTAAGTATTTGAAGCAATTTCGATCTCTTGGAAGTGACTTTACAAATTGCTTCAACAATCCCAGCTTTATGTGAAGCGGTGGTAGAAGAACTTTATGAGGAGGCACCAAAGTTTCATGCAGGACGTTCTTTTCGTCAACTTTAAGCTCCCTCAGAGGCCAACACTTTTTGGTTCAGTGATTTGCTCGGTCTCTACTATCCCATAGACACAAAAAGCAAGGGAATTTGGTAAACTCAGATTGTTGTCCGAGCAACATGCTCAAGATTTTTAAATCACCGCACACTTGCCAACCGTGGACTTTATATTTTAATTTGCAAAGAACCAATTCCAAGTTCTTGTAGGTTTCCTTGAGGTGTACGGAATGACCGACAGGAATGGAAGCATAGAAACCGCCATTGTGAAGCAGAACTGCTTTAAGGCTTCTTTTTGAAGAATCTATGAAAATACGCCACTGTGCTGGGTCGTATGAGAACTTAAATGTATCCATCAAACCTTCAATATTGGTACAATAAACCAACTCGTCCTCTTGGGCAAAGTAGGAAGTGAACTGCTTCTCCCGATATCTAAACCAGGAGGAAGACACTCCCGGCAAAAGTAAGTTCCTGCTTTTGAGCCTTGATCCAAGCAAGTCAGCAGCGTTTTTGGAAAGATTCAAGTCTCTTACCAAATCATTTAGCTCGCCCTGGGAAAACAATTTCGGACTGCTGTCATCTTCAAATTGAAAACTTGACTTGTCATCGGGTTCAGGTACAGCACCATCTTCGTCAGAACTTGGAATCTCTCTCTCAGGGGCCTTGGGCACTGGTATTTCGGTCCCATGAGGGATGGGACGAATAGCTGATTGCAGATTGGGGTATGAAATGGACTACTTCTATTTTGAATTATCCCCTTCACATTACACGAACAAAAGTAACAATCATCACTATGGTTCTTTTGCTCGCGCCATACCATAGGAATCGCATATCGGAAAGCTTTTTTCTTGCCCTTAAACCAATTTCGAAGGTCTTCAACACATCGTTTGCAGACTTTATGAGGTGCCCAAACTTTATCCTGATCTCCAAGTTTTAAGCCAAAATACGTGAAGTATACTTTTTTTACAAAGTCCGTAATATTAAGTTGTTGCTTTAATACCATATATTCGCCACAAATATAACAGAAACTGTCAGACGAATTCACACATTTCCGCACAGATGACATTGCACTATATTGAACCAAGATCTATAAACAATGACGAGTTAACACGTAATTGTACCGCGCCACTTTCTACACTATCGGAGCGCGCACGTTCTGGTTACAACGTTTATGTTTGTTAATTTAGCTCACACAGGGCATTCTTTATTTGGAAAGTAATGATAGTTATGGCCTGTATACATTTAAAAACAGTAATCAAAATAAAATTGTACCTATTTATTTATGACTTCAAGTTAGCCCAAAAAAACCCTTTTTTATAATAAAATTTTGCGTTTTGCAAAATAACCTGACGTTCTGGAATTTTTTGAGTATTTTTTTAGTTTTCAGAACACCTAAGTACATAGAAATCAGTTGAAAACATCCAGACAGCATTTTTGTTGCAGACCTGTGTTATGAGACCTTCTTGAAAAGTTGCCTAAAACGTTCAGGCAAAGTATAAAATAATCTTTATTTTATACTTTGCCTAGGCATTCTATAGAATACTTAACGTGCAGCTGGCAATGTGTACAATAGATATTGAAAGCATTAACTATTACTAATATTGTCGGTGGCGGGGGAGCACGGTGGGGCTGGAGTCAACACGTTATGACATTAACTAACCTAAACTAATTTTTTTTAAAGTTAAAAGAAAACAAAAGGTATTTTTTACAAATAAAACCAACGTTAGATTTTTTAAAGATTGCCGAAATCCCTAATTTCATTTCTCTGCGTATTTTTTTTATAGACAGTTGATAATCCTAATATTGTTAATTTTGAATAAACAAATGATGTGATAATGGTAATTTGTCTTTTAATTTTATACTTATTTATTGCATGATGATCTATTGTGGCACTTGAAAGTACACAGAACCTTCTTCTTGCAACATAAACTCCTGTTAGTTCACGTTAGTCGAGGTTAGTTCATGCTATAACGTTTTGACGTCACCCACGCCGCACTTTCCCTATATATATATATATATATATATATATATATATATATATATATATATATATATATATGTATATATTTATATTATATATATATATATATATATATATATATATATATATATATATATATATATATATATATATATATATATATATATATATATATATATATATATATATATATATATATATATATATATATATATATATATATATGTATATATATATATATATATATATATATATATATATATATACATATACATATACATACATATATCTTCCTGTTTCTAAAAATGTTAAATTTTATTGAAATAACCTCATTTTTAGTTATTAAGTGGATACCAAACATTAACTGACAAATTATATATGTGTATATTACTTCTATTTATTGACAACACATTTGAAAATTATATTAAAGTATTGTGCTAATTTAACAAAAAGATAAAAAAAGATTTCGTTGCAATTCAGTCCTAACATATGCTGTATTTAAAAAAATAAACAAATAAATTTGTTGACCGTTTTTAAAATGAAGTTCAATTTATTTAGATAAACTGTTAACAGTAGTTCTTAAACTAAAGAATTAGCTTCTGCATATCATAAGAGAATGGGTCAATTAACAAAAGTAATTAAAGACCAAATTGTAGTTACCATAGGCTGTTGTGATAAACTTGTTAGTTTATTATTATTTTTAGTGTTCCGTACGGAACACTTATAAGATCACTTCGGTGTCTGTCAGTCTGTCTGTCTGTCTGTCTGTCTGTCACACCCGATTTTCTCCGAAACTATTTGACATAGAAAGGTGAAATTTGGTAATAATATAGGAATTGATGGCCTCATCAAAGCCATGTAGTTTTGAGAATTAAATTTTGACTTAAGGGGTTAGTATTGGGGGGTGAAGTCGGAAGTGAAAACAAATTTTTTTTACTAGGTCATCGAGTGTGGAGTCAAATGAAAGCTTGTAAAAACACGAATAAAAAATATATATATAATATTATACTTTCGCGCACTTTTCTTTGTATTATTTTTAAAAATTCGCGAAAAATCGCTGTCCCGGGCTTTATCTCGAAAAGTACTTATCAAAAAATTTCGAAAAAATTCTGGAATATTCTCCACGGGGTGTAGATTGAACGAAAATTATCACGAGTGCATTACCTTTAATAATTTATATGGTATATAAAAAAAAAAAAAATTTCAAGGTCATCAGATTTCAGTAAAAATTGGAAACAAACTTTGTTGAAAACTCATTTGGGGTGTATTTTGTGAAGTCACTGATCATTTTGTAACAAATTTTTTTTATTTTAAAAGCAATCAACGTACGGAACACTAATTGCGCAAGTTCAACTTGCACTTGACCGGTTATTTATCATCCACTCGTTCTGGCTTTAAATATTTTGGTTATTCAGCCAACTCATCTCTTTTTCTTTCTCTCTCTCTCTCTTCCCCATGGATCTAAAGGAGACTTACTTCTAAGAGTGTGTTATCTCTTAAAAATGCGACTTTTTATTGGAGAAAGCAAGCTTTCAGAGTTTTTTTTTGTAGGAATGAGTCCTTTGGGTTTAAGTTTCTACAGTTCCACTGTACGAAAGAGTTATTTTTGATGAAAAATCCCTCCTCTTCCCCAATTAACGGTTTTTAAATTGTTTAAATCTACCTTTGAAACGGTATTAAAGGATTCTTTTTGGTGTCTCTCTCGGGCGTTGGTAATTTAATTGAGTGTGAGTTTTTAACGTTTTGGTTTATGAAAATTTTTTCTTTGTAAAAAATTAAACATCGATTTTATGTTTACAAGGTTTAAAAGAGTCTTTTGGTGTTTGGAAGAGTCTAAACTATTAGAGATCTAGTGCAAAAAGGGTATTAACATTAATTAGTATCGACATTCATGAAAATGTTGGACCTGTCACTATTCATAAGATGTTGGTAGTCATTTTATTATTTCTTTTTTCTTTCATGGGCGGCGAATTAAATAAATTCATATTTATGATTACTCTGCCAACATTAATTACATTTTGACATCTATGAAGCATAGTTATTCAAGTATGATGTTAAGTGTATAAACGAACTCAGTAGTTTCGTCGTAGTCATAAAACTTTTTTATGCAACTCTTATTGCATATATGTATAAAGTGAAAGAAACGGGAGGTTAGTTAGGGTTCGTAGGAAGTAATGAGACTTCCGGCACCTTTTATATACACGCCTAGTTTCTGATAAAATAAATTAAGTTTAGACAATTCCATTTAAGTAAGGAACTAGAAATGCCTAATTCAGATGGTATGTAGACATTTTAATTAGCACAAGTCTGGAGTAATATAAATAATAGTTCGTAAATATCAAATTAAACTTCATGTTAATTTTCGTATTTGTTATGTAAGCATTTAGTAATCTTTCACTGTATTAGTTATTTTAATTAGTTTGATTGCCATTACTACCGTACTGTTGAATTTCATATTTATAGCACAGTACAGTGCGTTACTGCAAATTGGTGAGCAAAGAAATCGACTAAAACTATTTGGCTCCATTTAACACGGATCCTAGAATTTAGTGTTCATATATTTTTTACGGATTTTAGTATAATTGGAAAGCCCATTCGATTCTCTTGCTAATGATACCAAATTCCATAGCATACCTAATGCTTTTAACTGATTAAAATGATTGAAAGAGGAAACAAGGAGAACAAGGATTGAACATAGGGATAAGAGAAAGGAAAAATTAAACAAATTTTAAGTTTAACAGTTAAATTTATTGATAAAAACGAAAACTAATATGTTGTATATACAGGGGCTGGATTTCTGGCACAAACCCTTCTTTTGAACTCATGTGCGCGATTGGATTGAGGTCAGGACTCCACGCAGGTCAGTCTAATGTGGTTATTCCCACTTCCGCCAGGTATTGTTGCACCGATGCAGCAGCATCTCATTGCCGTGCATTAGCGTGAAGCTATCGCCAACAAACCCAGCGTAAGATACGATGTGTTCCTGTAGGATCTCCTCGATGTACCGGTGAGCAGTTAATCCACTGCTACGAGTCTCATCAGTCATGAAAACCAAAATCCAGTGAGATGCCTCCCGACACCATGACAGAACCTCCTCCGTAGGCGACCGTTTCAGTAATGCAGCACTACGCAAAGCGATCCTCAGGCCTTCTAAAAACTCGTCTTTTTCCTACATTACCATGTAGGCACGTTCGGGACTCGTCAGAGAATAAAACGCCATTGTTCTAAGGTCCAGTCGACACGTTGCATGTGTTTTTATAGGGATGAATAGCGCGCAACTAGTTGAGCGAGCAAAACGGTTCTATTGAGTAAAACCGTTTTAATCAGTAAAACTTCTTAAGAATCAAAATGTTTTTGGTATTATTGGAAAGAGTAGAAAGTCACCATTCTAATGATACCAAAAATAATACCACTGTTTGAAAATTAAATTCAAGGACAGATGTTTAATTAAGCAAAATTGTTTGAGTCGATTTTTTTGCTCATCAGGATATTTAAAAGTAATTACGTTTTTGTTATAAAGGCTTATTATCTCTATGCCTCATTTATCGAAAATACGTCAATTTGAAACAACTTTTATAACAATTTCTTTTGTATAGGCAACGCGTGATGTATGTCACTTCAGTGGTCATTTCCGCGACTGTTTTTGGTATATATTTCGTGACTTTTTGAGATAAATTTATGCTTTACAAGGTGTTTTTAGTCGTAATAAGTAAAATTTTCTACAATTTTTGGTTAGTTTAATTTGTTTTTTATATATTGAATAGTCGAATTAATGGTGCCTGCATTTGGTAACAATCGACCAAAAATGCATTCGAATGAGCATTTCTCAAGAATGTTTAGATTTATTTAAACATAAATCCAGTGAATTTTTTCGACGTTTTATAACAGTAGATGTAACATGGGTTCATTATTACATGTTAAAAATGAAGGAGCAGTCGAAACCGTGGGTGGAAGCCGATGAAAGTGCTCCCAAGAAAGCAACGGTTCGATCTGTATTAAAAGTCATAGTTACGATTTTTGGGAATTCTCATCTTGTTGTGTTCGTAGATCACCTAGAGAAAGATAGAATCATCAACGGGGAGATTATGCTTCACTACTTGATCAGTCGACAGAACCTCCTCCGTAGGCGACCGTTTCAGTAATGCAGCACTACGCAAAGCGATCCTCAGGCCTTCTAAAAACTCGTCTTTTTCCTACATTACCATGTAGGCACGTTCGGGACTCGTCAGAGAATAAAACGGAGCGCCATTGTTCTAAGGTCCAGTAGACACGTTCTCGGGCAAATTTGAGTCGCGCTTGTCGATGAGCTGCTGTCAATTTGGGTCCGTTAGCTAATCTCTTCGGAGTTAGGTTAGCTTCTTTAAGTCTTCTTCTGATCGTCTAATGACTGAGAGCCCAACCACGATCTTGTAGGAGCTTCTGCTGGACCTCAACGCCGGTCAAGTGACGATTTCTTATAGTTGTGTTCACAATGAAGCGGTCGTCCCTCTCCGAGGTATACCTTCTTCTTCCTGATCCTGATCTCCGTGTAAAGGCAGCAGTCTCTTGGTAATGTCTGTAGACTCTGGATACAGCTGACTGGCTCATGTACAGTTGCGCAACGACTACACATTGGCTATATCCTTCTTGCAATAGGGCAATGACTTTTGCCGTTGCTTCCGGGGTGGTAGCCATTTTCCGATAACGTAATTTGTAAGCAGGTATAGTAGAGATGTTGGCGGTTCAAGATTCATTAAAGGAATGATAGGAGAATACAGTTGCATGTGTTTTTATAGGGATGAATAGCGCGCAACTAGTACGTTGTTGAGCGAGCAAAAACGGTTCTATTGAGTAAAACCGTTTTAATCAGTAAAACTTCTTACGAATCAAAATGTTTTTGGTATTATTGGAAAGAGTAGAAGGTCACCATTCTAATGATACCAAAAATAATACCACTGTTTGAAAATTAAATTCAAGGATCGATGTTTAATTAAGCAAAATTGTTTGAGTCGATTTTTTTGCTCACCAGGGTATTTAAAAGTAATTACGTTTTTGTTATAAAGGCTTATTATCTTTATGCCTCATTTATCGAAAATACGTCAATTTGAAACAACTTTTATAACAATTTCTTTTGTATAGGCAACGCGTGATGTATGTCACTTCAGTGGTCATTTCCGCGACTGTTTTTGGTATATATTTCGTGACTTTTTGAGATAAATTTATGTTTTACAAGGTGTTTTTAGTCGTAATAAGTAAAATTTTCTACAATTTTTGGTTAGTTTAATTTGTTTTTTATATATTGAATCGTCGAATTAATGGTGGCTGTATTTGGTAACAATCGGGGAGATTATGCTTTACTACTTGATCAGTCGACAGAACCTCCTCCGTAGGCGACGGTTTCAGTAATGCAGCACTACGCAAAGCGATCCTCAGGCCTTCTAAAAACTCGTCTTTTTCCTACATTACCATGTAGGCACGTTCGGGACTCGTCAGAGAATAAAACGGAGCGCCATTGTTCTAAGGTCCAGTCGACACGTTCTCGGGGAAATTTGAGCCGCGCTTGTCGATGAGCTGCTGTCAATTTGGGTCCGTTAGCTAATTTCTTCGGAGTTAGGTTAGCTTCTTTAAGTCTTCTTCTGATTGTCTAATGACTGACAGCCCAAACACGATCTTGTAGGAGCTTCTGCTGGACCTCAACCTCGGTCAACTGGCAATTTCTTAGAGTTGTGTTGACAATGAAGCACTCGTCTCGCTCCGAGGTACATCTTCTTCTTCCTGATGCTGGTTTTCGTGTAAAGGCACCAGTCTCTTGGTAGCGTGTGTGGTCTCTGAAGACAGCTGAGTGGCTCAGGTGCAGTTGCGCAGCGACTACACGTTGACTATACCTTTCTTGCAAAAGGGCAATGACTTGTGCCGTTTCCTCCGGGGTGGTATCCATTTTCCAGTGATGTAATTAGTGAGCAGGTATAGCAGATATGTTGACTGTTCAAGTTCTGATAAAGGAATGATAGGAAAATGCATTTGCATGTGTTTTTATAGGGAGGAATAAAGCAAAACGAGTATGTTGCTGAGTGAGGAAAAACGATTCTATTGAGAAAAACTGTTTTAATCAGAGTAAAACTTTTTGGACATCCAAATGTTTTAGTATTATTGGAAAGAGTAGAAAATCAGCTTTCTAATGATACCAAAAATAAAACCACTGTTTGTAAAGTAAATTCGAGGATCAGTGTTAAATGAAGCAAAATTGAGTTGATTTTCTAGCTCACCAGTGTATATCAATAAGTAATTACACACACAAAACATTTAACTACGGCTACAGAAAGACAAACATGTGGAATAAAAGGTCGCCGCAAAACAAAGTCGGTTGGTTACCGCCGAATTGTCAAAATGTGCCTCGTCAAGTGTCTCAGAGATGTCGCATATATTTTTCCCCCTTATTGTTACATATAATACAACTTCTACTTGCGCGGCATCTCTGAGAAACACGACGAGGTACATTTTAACATGCTGGCAGTAGCCAGCCAACTTCATTTTGCGCAGACGTGTTTGTCTTTCTGTAGCGACAGCTATGTTTTCTGTGCCATTAGATACACTTTTAGTCAATATCTAAGTTTGGAGTGGTTAAAAGTAATGTTTTGAAAAACCGACCGAGCGAAGAAAAAGAGCGGTGGTGAAAGTTATAAATTTTTCGGCACTGAAATCTTTTATTCGAACTTCCATTGTTTATTTCATACGCCTGGCTATACTTTCCTCTATCTATTTACACAAAATGCGGCGGGACCTGTAATAATTCCTCCACCAGAACTGTTTAAAGATTGTCTACTTTTGAAGCGCAACTAAGTAGAAATCTCTTAACTTTTATAACTAATATTTGTGAGAAAAAAACAAGAAAAAGGTTCGGTGACATCTACATCGCTAGAACATCGTTTGTGTCGAGATATTAGCATTAGGCTTAGGTTGTAAATGCTTCTGTGCTAGATTTTCCCTATGTTGCTGTATGGACTGGATCCAGTTGGATAAACTACAAGTTTTGAGATGTGGGATTACCGTAGAATGTGGCGCATACCTTGGGCCGATAAAATGATAAGCCATGATTTCCTTGCCAAGATGAACAAAGAATACGAGATAGTCAACCTTATAAAAGGCCGAACACTTGAATACTTTGGCAGCGTCATGAGAGAATGTAAATATACCTGCGTGATTGGTTTGGTTGCGGCAGCATCGAGTAGTTCCGAGCGGCTGTGAGCAAAGTCCGAATAGCGATGATAATTTTCAACCTCTGATAGTAGAAAGACCTTAAAAAAAGATGCATCTATCTGAAGAGTCGGGTATCGTTGTACAACTTTAAGTAAGAACAAAAAATGGGCCAAGTGCAAGTCGAACTTGCGCAATTAGTTTTCCGTACGTTGATTGCTTTTAAAATAAAAAAGTTTGTTACGGAGGTACAAAATGATCAAAGACTTCATAAAACACATCCCAAATGAGTTTTCAACGAGGTTTTTTTCCGATCTTTACTGAAAATTGACGACCCTGAAATTTTCGTTTTTTTTTTTTATATACAAGATAAATTATTAAAGGTAATGCACTCGTGATAATTTTCGTTCAATCTCCACCCTGTGGAGAATAATCCACAATTTTTTCAAAATTTTTTGATCAGTACTTTTCGAGATAAGGGGGGACTGCGATTTTTTGCAATTTTTTAAAAATAATACAAAGAAAAGTGTGTGCAAGTATTAATTATGTGTATTATTGAACTCGTGTTTTCACAAGCTTTCATTTGATACCCTACTCGATGACCTCGTATTGTTTTTTTTTACTTCCGGCTTCATCCCCCCAAAACTAACTCCTTATGTCAAAATTTAACTTTCAAAATTACACGGCTCTGATGAGGCTATCAATTCGTATATTAGTGACAAATATCAACTTTTTATGACAAATAATTTCGGAGAAAATCGGGTGTGACAGACGGACAGACAGAGAAGACTGGGGGACAGTCACCGTGATCTTATAACTGTTCCGTGCAGGCAAGTATAAACTAAACTTCTACAAATAATTTAGGCGGATAAGATCAATGACGGTGGCCGAAAACCAATAATATTTTATGCAGACACCCATGAGCCCTTCTACCTAAATGAATTATGGAGGAGGGGGACATATGCGTTATCTCTTCTGTGCTATTTTTATAATTAAACTGCATGATTTATTTAAACTGCATGATTTATTTAAACTGCATGATTTATTTTAACTGTTTATTATTTTAAATAATGCTATGAAAATGAAATATCACAGATGATAACAGAAAACCAATTTCTACAAATATGTACAAAGCATACAGTATTGCATCTCATGTATTATTATAAAATATCAGTAATAAGTAATGCCCGATGATTAATGAAATATAAAGTATAACACAGTTCATAAATTTAATGACAGTCCTTTTTCTAAGAACATGATATAACAATCAACTTGGTATGTTACAATTTATTTACAACAGAATCTTAATATGAAAAATTTTAAGTAGAGTCAGGCAGTTACATTCGTCCTGATAATCTATTTTGAAGTTTTTCGAGGTTAAAATTCAACAGGTACCTATGATTTCACTAGCCAGATTCAGTAAATAGATTTAAATTTAAAACCTCTCCAAACCTCAGTAACTAAATAAAGTTAAACTCACGCTAAAACACGGTATTAAAACCTTAACCCTACCGATGGTCCACGTTTGTTAGTAAGGCTACATTTGCTAATTAGATTTAAATTAATTCAATTACACTTAACTGTCATATAATAATAGTTAACTTGAACCACCCGCTTAGTTTTTCCAGTGTAAATTTCATTTCGGAACGTAATGGATCATTTTCGAGCTTGTGGATTGGCATCACAGAAAATATAGCTATCTCTACAGAAAAAAAACAGTACAACAAACAGTGGAAAAACTTGTCGCCACAAAGTGAAGTCGGCTGGCTACCGCCGAATCGTTAAAATGCGCATCGAGTTTCTTGGAGGTGCTGTACAAACAGAACTTGTATGATATGTAACAATAATCGGGAAAATATGAACGGCATCTCTGATATATTCGACGAGGCAAATTTTAATGAGCCGGTGGCTTCACTTTACGGCCACGTTTTCTCCCATGTGTTTCCCTTTCTGTAGCGACTGTTATATCTTTCGCATTTACAGGCTGTTCTAGCAGTTGTCTCGAGATTTTACTACTTCACTTCTACTTACCTTTCAACTAGTTTATATTTTATTTTCTTTTATTCAATAAATAATAAATGGTGTAAAACTAGTCCATGGATTCTCAAAGAGTGATCTACAATTTATATTTAACCGATAAAAATTCTTGAAAAGGCAGGGTTATTTATTTACATACTTGACAATCAAG
>CM032446.1:203285408-203450408 GCA_019049505.1 Pachyrhynchus sulphureomaculatus
AATTAGTGTTCCGTACGTTGATTGCTTTTAAAATAAAAAATGTTACGGTGGTATAAAATGATCAGCGACTTCACAACACACCCCAAATGAGTTTTCAACAAAGTTTGTTTCCAATCTTTACCGAAAACTGATGACCTTGAAATTATTAAAGGTAATGCACTCGTGATAATTTTCGTTCAATCTACACCACCTGGAGAATATTCCAGAATTTTTTCAAAATTTTTTGATCAGTACTTTTCGAGATAAGGTGGGGGGACAGCGATTTTTCGCGATTTTTTAAAAATAATACAAAGAAAAGTGTGTGCAAGTATTACATTATATATATATATATATATATATATATATATATATATATATATATATATATATATATATATATATATATATTTTACTCGTGTTTTCACAAGCTTTCATTTGACACCACACTCGATGACCTACTAAAAAAAATTTTTTTTCGCGTCCGATTTCACCCCCTAAAACTAACCCCTTAAGTCAAAATTTGACTTTCAAAACTACACGGCTTTGATGAGGCCATCAATTCCCATATTATTACCAAATTTCAACTTTCTATGATAAATAGTTTCGGAGAAAATCGGGTGTGACAGACAGGCAGAGACAGACAGACAGACGGACACCGAAGTGATTTTATAAGTGTTCCGTACGGAACGCTAAAAAGTGTGCCAAATTTTATTAAAAAATATTAAGAGATTTGGTCAAAATTCGCAAATAAATACTACCTATTCTAGAATAAAATTATAATTATGTACTTAATGTTTTTTAATGCAATCTACGCAGTTTTTTAGGCAATTTTATGACGAATAAAACGATTTTTTTTCTGTCGCATAACAATGAACAGAAGCTGAGATATTTAAGAAATAGTAAGCCGAAAGCGATAAAATGTGAAGAAATGTACTAAAATAGAAGAAAAGTGGCCTTGTGGTCAAAATTAGGCTGTTGGCACTGTTTCAAAGTAGTTAAATCGATTTCCAAGCTGTACCCAAAAATTTCCAAAAAGCATGAAAATTTTACGGCATTTGCCTCCATTAAGACGAAAACGATGAGTTAGATATGTCAGAATTCATTATTTTTTAGAAGTTTTGTTGCTTTCTCAAAAGATTCATTTCATAGTTAATAAAGACCGCAAGAGTCCCATCGTATTTCGGGGACTCATTTATATTTATTTGTAGTCACTATTTACTTTTCACAATGTGTGGTAAAACAAATTGATATTTTTCATGTTCATTCTTTAGTACTTACAGTAGTAATAACAAAATATAAATTTATTTATAATCTACAACATACAGGACGAAATTTAATGGTCACCAGACCATTACTAAAACAATTTAGTATCAATTAATTTAAAACGTAGGCGCATTTAAATGAAATAATCTATCCTCTCGCTTCTTAATCCAATTCAACAATTTTCCAACGAAGTTTATCGCGTTTGTTGTATCAATGAGAGGTTCAAAAATAACATACAACTCGAAACCTTTCGTATCCCACGATAAAACCGCCTCATTTGACGATCGTTCAAAAATAAGCTTTAGCGGACTTACAGAACAATGAAGTTTTTGATGCGCCCTCTTATAAATTTCTATAAGGTTAATTCTATCTTTAGTATATGGTGGAGAGATAGCAGGTTGGTAGAACTGCGCTGTAGACTTACATTTGTAGAGGTAATGCCTGAGTTCTGCAAAGCCTGCCTTCAAAGTGGTCTCTTCCAGTGTTGCTAAAGATTCATTTATTGGCTCTAAACAGTTGCTTCTCCTCAACTTTTCCACTATTTTCTGTTTAGCTTCACTGAGAGTGAAAAATACATCTCGTTCAACGGTTAAAAGTAACAGACAGGCCTGGCAATCTTCGGCTAGATAGGAAACGTGAGCATACAAAAATCCACTAGGATCGAAACGAGGTAGACATAATGGCGTCCAGCTTTCAGAATATTTCAGGCTTTCTGTCGCTTGTACTAAGTTAAAAATTAAATGAAGGTCTGCAGGGTGTAAACAGTATTTTTTCATACGGACCATGGTGATTAGGCGATTGTTTGCTAAGAGTATAGCAAAAACAAGGTTCTGAAAAAGAAAAAGCAGTTACTTTCAATATGCGAATAAAATTAGTATTGCTGCCAATCTCAGATTGGTGACTAAAAACCTTACTTATACTTTATTTGAAACTGATATTAATAAAAATGCCAGTGGACTGACCGGCGGTCCTATAACAGAGGCGAGCTATCTATTCCAGGTATTTTTCAGGTCACAATGCTCTTTTGTAACGAAGTTTTATTGCCGATCAAATCATTTTATTTACATACCTTCCTGTTGCCCCAACTATAAATACATATTTAGAGCAGCATGTCCAAGTGTCAAGCCAGTTAGTGACAAGTCAGTTAGTGTGTTAACAAAATGTCTTCTGAAGCGAAACGCCAAAAGTTCGGGGCAGGTAACCCACAATGAAAAGTGTATGGTTAAAAATGTATCTGACTACTGAAACTAGCGGCTTATAGATCAATGATACGTAGAGCCTTCTCTATTCCGTTGGTAAAAAACGGATCTGGAGAAGGAACTTAATATCGTCAGATTTATTGCTGCTAATAACGGATACCATGTCTCTGAAATCAACAAACTGATCTTCAAAAAACGAACATCACTCACTATTAGTTTAATATACCCCAACCCCCTCCTACCCCTAAAAAATATACAACTCTTACATATTTCGGGCAAATATCCAATAAAATCTCAAATATTTTAAAGAAAAATTAAAACAACAGTATTGCTTTTAAGGTCACACAGAAACGTTCAAACATGATTTTCAATGTAAAAAGTAAAAAAGATAAATTTAAAAAATCAAGAGTTTATAGATTAAAATGTAGTGAATGCAATAGCCTGTATATAGGAAAAACAGGAAGAAATTTTAATACTAGATATAAGGAACATTACACTTCATACAGACTTAGAAAACAAAATTCCAATTTTGGCAACGACTTCTTAGAGATGTCACGTAACTTTCCAGAAATAAATACTTAGTCTAAATATTTTACATTATGAACTAAAGGGCAAAAAACTAGATTGTTTAGAAGCAATCGAAATTTACATTTAAAGATCCCAATATAAATCTATTAAATTTACAGACCGATATTAATAATTCCACACTTTTAAGCCTGTTTGACCGTAATTAAAGTAAAGAAAAACCCCTAATCTTTAATGGTCAACAAAAATAATATATATACCACACTAGATTAAAATTTATTTACTGCGTTTGAGAATGTAGTAGTACTACGAGACTGCAGTCACGCCTAGTGCAACTTTTTATATGTATCAATTAACAAAATAAAAGTATACTCTGTAACCTGTACTGTTGTATTTGACTACGTTAAAAACGATCAATATTGTGATTTAAGTGTGGACGATTGTATGACAAAATGTTCCTTAATGACCGGAGTGGGTAAAGCCACAGTTTATAGAATTTTAAGAGAAGAAAAGGAGGGGGTATAGACTCTCCAAAAAAGAGACCAGGCAGAAAAGAACTTCAGCTGACAGACAATACAAAAGAAGCAGTAAGGCACATTGTCCATGACTTTTTTATGGAAAAAATAATTCTAACTTTAGATATGATCGTGCAGGCTGCGACAAGCCACCCAGAAATACCGAAAATAGGTAGAGTAAAACTATGGAGTGTTTTAAAAGGTGTGAATTTTTATTGGAAAAAATCTTTATTGATAAAAAGTGGAGAAATTGTGCACTGGAGAAGAGATTATTTAAGGAAAGTTAGAAAAGCTTGCTCTGATGGAAAAAGGATATGTTACTTAGATGAGATGTGGATACACAGGCAAGAAATTTTAGCAAGATGGGAATATTAAAAATGCTCGTCAAGCATTCAATTAGGGTCTCTCTACAGGTCTTAAACCACCATCTAGTATGGGACGTAGGTTAATTATTACGCATATTGGAAGCGAAAGTGGTTTTGTAGACGGAGGTATTTTAACATTCATATCCAAGAAAACAGAAGATTATCGCGAAGATATGAATTCCGATGTATTTGAAGATTGGTTTTCGCAGATGATGAGACTTAATACCAGACGGTTCTGTTATTGTAATGGATAATGCAAGCCATTATTTTAAAAAATTAGAACGAGTTGGCTGAAAAAGGACATCGAATCTTGGATGACTGAGTAAAAACATTTCATTTCCAAAAGACAGCATTACTAGAACTTGTAAAGCTTGAAGTTCTCAGAAATAAAGACCAGCACACAAGTTTCGTCATCGACGAAATGGCAAAAAAAACGTAAGACTACTACTACACCATATCATTGCGAGCTCAATCAGATAGAAATAATATGGGGACAGGTTAAAGGTGAAGTCGCTACGTACAAAACCTTTTTCAGAATGCCATATTTAATGTTTCCATAGAAAATTGGTGAAAATGCGTCGGGCATATATCGAGGATGGAAGATAAAATGTGGGCTGTGGACATGGCAGTGGATGCCATTGTTGAACCTTTATTTACACATGTAAATTTAAATGAGTCAGACAATAATAAGTTTTCAAGCATGTCCGAGATAGAAGATTGGTATGAAGTGAATGGGTCGCCGCTTGGAGAGGGAAGAGATACAACCCGTACCGCAGGCATCGCTAGGTGCAGTGACAATGTCGACTTTTCAAGAAATGTTCGATTAGTCGAAAAAAAAAGATAAGCCCGGTGCATTCGGGTGCACAAGGACTATTTTGAAGGTGATTGGAGTCTCGGGAAGTTTAAGATCGCACCACATAATTGGAGGAGTGATTTATTTCAGTGAGTAGTCAAGAAATATCCTAACTTAAAAAATCATACTTTCAGAATATGACTAAACTGATAAATCAACAAATTCCTACTTCAACTATCAATACCTGGTGACATTACTATATGAGGGTAAAATGAAAATAAATCATTCAAAGTTCAATATTTATCTGACAGACTGGCACAGATTTGATATTAGAAAGTATGTCGAATTTGCTCACTGTCGTTGCTATTGTGTCTTGAGCATCTGAAGTAGAAAGAAAATGAGTTTCTTCGATGTTTCAATATTGTAGATGAAAGCTTTCTCCACCATTACTTACTGCAGAAAAAACAACCAAGTCCAAATAGTGGACTGTTTCTGGAGATTCTAATGAGATAATTCTTATGCAATACTAAGAAAAGGTAAGCCTATCAAAACAAAATATTATTAAAACTTTCAAACAAGTAAATTACGAGAAAAATCCGTATAATTTGTCCGAAAAAAAAACCTTTTTTTCACCACGATAACGTACCGTCACACCAATTGGCAGTTTTGATGGCGAATTTACATGAACTAAAGTACGAATTGATTCCTCATCAACCATATCCCCATATTTGGTTCTATCCGACTTTTTCCTCTTCTAGTTTTGAAATAAGAGGTTATCTGGGAAGAAATTTTTATTTGATGCTGAATCGATAAGTGTTGGTAATGAAGATTTTTCTGGTTTAGATACGAAATATTACTCTGAAGTTCAGTTGTGTTTTAAGAAACGCTGGGCACACAGTTTTTTAGTTAAGTCGGAAACTTTTCAATCTAGTTTTGAACTTAAATAATTATAATAATGATTACCTTTATTTTACTACAGGCTCCTGTTATGGCTGAACTAATAGAATCTCTGACAGATGACGCAAGAGGAAGGCACTGTACTGCTCCTAGTGTAAAGGACGGCTCTCTCTCCGAGAAATCAAGTAGGTGATCTATAAGCCTTTCTACTCCGGCTAGAAGCCTTCTGAGATCATAATTTTGCCTTTGTTCGTAGATTTTGTTAAGTCTCGTAAGAGTTAACATACTTACAATCTGATTAAAGACGTAGCTAAAAAAAGAAAATGAAAAATTTTTTGGTAGTATACAATAATGAAGAAAATTGAAGTGTGAGTACTTATAGTCTGAAAGTACAGGGTTTCCTAATTCCATTATAGTTGTGAGATTTCTAACAACAAGGTTTTAATTAGGTCAAAATTTCTATTATTGAGCACCTTCTGTAACTTCCCGTGAGATAAAAACACGTTGGTTTTAACTGTAATTTTATTATAATGACCATTAAACACTTAACAAGGAATGTGTTTCAAATTGACTTACTTAAGTTGCAACGAGAGCTGACTAACACTCTCTCCAGTCTTGGAAACTGCTACTAAAATTAAAGGCTTTTTTGACAGGAACACAAATAATGTATCACCCGCTTGTATGCTCTTTAGACTATCGTCACTGGATTGTACAAAACTCACTAGGGTTTGCATAACTCCAAACAGCCAAGCTAGTTTATCTTCATTCCCATACCTTAAAACAAAAACAGATTTCAGATCAAGACTTTTTATTTCAGATTTTTTAAAAATAAGAACATTTTCTGTAACACATATTTTTTTTTTGTAGATATAAATTTATTAGTATGAATGCTTTTTGAGATCAGTAATAAAAGAAACTCAGATAACGTTAGTTATTTCCCATATAGTAGTTTCTTTGTTGAAGTCTTTATTTCATTTATTTTTTGGCGATTTTTCCTACTTCTGTTTCTTAGCTTATCTTTCTGCTTCTATTACATTAAATCTAAAATGTCTGTGTTATTTAATTACATTTTTATTTTTGCTCTGTATCTTTACCATAAATTCTGATATATCCTAAAGGAAATGTAAGAGAATATCAAGATAAGTAAGATGAATAGTCATCATCTGACAAGGCACTATACACGCGCCAAGTGCTGTCCTATTCCCTAGTTACCCCACCCAAAAGTAGGGACCCATTTTAATAATCGAAATATTTAAATATGTTATGCTTATTTGTAACATTACCAGGGTCATTTGAAAAGTAAGGTAAATGACACACATATGGCAATCCTATGATCGAAATCAGCCACTTAGTTTCATTCCTTAGAGGAACACTTGCAGAGTTACAGTTCAGAGCTCAGTGCGGTTACTGTTTGTTAGGTTGAAACATAAACGTTGATACGCGATTTCCGACATCATGGAAAAAATTGGGATTCGAGCTGCGATAAAATTTTACCTTTTGAAAAAGAAACGGCCACCGAAAGTGAAGCTTGACAATGTCCTCGGTGACTCTTCTCCTCCATTGAAGACTGTAAATTACTAGGTTTCCGTGTGTAAAAGTGGCCGAACAAGCACAAATGACGAGCAACGCAGTGAACGCCTCAGTCCCAATATTGTGACGAAAATCTACAAAATGATTTTGAAGAACCACCGTCTGAAGGTTCGGGAGATTGCTAACATTGTAGGAATCTCAAGTGAATGCGTGCATAACATCTTGCATAAACATTTGGGTATGCAAAAGCGGTGTACACGATCAGATCGGAATCGATTCCAGAGACATCCGGACTATAACGAAATTCTACTGGGGACAGTCGGCTAGAGTGAAAGTAGGGTCTGCGTTAACAAAGAATATTGGTATCAAGAAAGGTGTGCGTCAGGGTGGCATTTTGTCTCCCCTCCTCTTTAACATCTACTCCGAAGAAGTATTCAAGATAGCGCTAGAAGAAAATACTGAAGGCTTAAAGATAAAACACTTAATAACATAAGATATGCTGAGGATACAGTAGTGCTCGCGAGCAGCACAGATGAGCTAAATAGCCTGATGGAAAGGTTACAAAGAACAAGTAAAGATTATGGGCTAAGCCTAAACCTCGCGAAAATCAAATGGATGCTTATAAGTAAAAACCAACAACCAGCAAGACAATTAATATTAAACAACCAGAGTACACGTAGAATCTTACACCTATTTGGGAACAAGAATTAACTCAGGATGGGACCAGGCAACAGAAATATGTGTGAGAATAGAAAGAGCAAGAGCATAGTTTAATAATATGAAGAGCATATTTATCTCCAACAGTATAACCCTACCTCTTAAAATCAGACTGCTCCAATGTTATATATTTCCGGTACTGTACGGAGTAGAGGCCGACCGAAACGCTCATGAAAAAGGTTGAGGCCTTTGAAATGTGGGCGTATTCTGCGAATATCTTGGACAGACCACATCACTAACGAGGAGGTACTGCGTCGGATCGGTAAGGAAAGAGAGGTGGGAATAACTATTAAGACAAGAAAGCTGGAATACCTCGGACATCTTATGAGGCACAGTAAATATCGGATACTTCAGTTAATAATCCAGGAGGGGACCCGGGAGAAGAAGACACTCTTGGCTCCAGAACTTGCGCCATTAGTTCGTGCTGTCATCTGCCCAACTATTCAGATCCGCCAGAATAGCCATGTTAATAGCCAACGTTCGCAAGGGACAAGGCACGTGAAGAAGAAGAGTGAACACGATGGGTGCAAAGTCACGAAAAATGCACCTGCTCACACGTCACTTGTTGCCACAGCCAAAATTTATGACCTTCGCTTCGAATTGCTTAGCCATCCCCCTATTCGCCTGAATTGGCTCCTTCGGACTTCTTTTTATTCCTGAATCTCAAAAAATTTCTTGGAGGACGATTTCATGGAAATGACGAAGTCATGTAAAGTCATGTACGCTGTGAATGACTATTTTGCACGTCAAGAGATATCTTTTTTTAAAAATAACTTAAAGGGTTGGGAACATCGTTGGGCGAAATGTATCAGCTCGAAGAGGATTTTGTTAAAAAATAAAAGTAAATTTTTCAATTCTGTTCGTATTTTTTTCCTCGTTTACCTCATTTTTCAAACGACCTTTGTACTTTTGTGCTGCATTTTAGCTTATATCTTGGCACAATATTTTATGCATGCTTGTTATAACAAGTCTGTTTGCTATTTTTATATTAATTTATATTTATTGTTTATTTTAAATTGGTTTTCTAGCCATCTTAGATGCTACTTTATCAACAAGATGTAGATCCTCTTAAGTATGTCGCTAGTCATGGAGCCCAAAAAAAGCGTTATTTTAGGTTTTTTTTTAGCGAAACTATTCATTATATAAATCAGGTTTTTATTTTATATAATAATACATAGTTTAAAATACAATTTGTGAAATTTTAATTTAAAAAAAAAACGCGTTCCCTCCGACCCCCTTTTTTTTTAAGGAGCAATGCAGTGTCCACAAAGAAATTAGTTTACAAAGAAGGAATTTTGATTTTATCAAGAACTTTATTTTTAATTAGCAAAAATGTAAAACGAAGTAACGTCATTTTTTCGCTTTTTTGTTTAAACCAATGCCATTTGATGAACACTTTTTTTAATCCTTCGTTCAAAGACAAGATTGATCCTCTAGAAAACTAATTTCTTTTGAAATTTTGATTTTAGATGATTCAGCTCCCAGTAATCGTGTATACCGCAACGTTCCTAAAAAAAGAGGTCGTAGGGGAATGCGTGCAGCGCCGCCATTTTTTTTTCAAATTAAAATTTCATAAATTGTATTTTAGGCTATGTACGAGGCTGGTTTGAAAAGTCCGTGCAAAAATAAAAACTACTTATGTGGTTGGGGTAAACCTTTTTTATTTTTCGACATAGTTTCCTTTTAGGCTTATACACTTCGTCCAACGATGTTCTAGTTTGTTGATTCCTTCCGAATAATAGGATTTGTCCAAGTCTGCAAAATATCAATTAGTGTCTGCAATCACCTCCACGTTTGAATAAAATCCTTGTCCCGCCAGCCATTTCTTCAAATTGGGGAACAAATAGTAGTCCGAGGGAGCCAAGTCTGGAGAATAGGGGGGATGTGAAACGAGTTGGAATCCTATTTCCATTAATTTTGCGACCACAACTGCTGAGGTGTGTGCTGGTGCGTTGTCGTGATGGAAAAGGACTTTCTTGTGGGCCAATCGCGGGCGTTTTTCTTGCAGCTCGGTTTTCAAACGGTCCAATAACGATGAATAATATTCACCTGTAATAGTTTTACCCTTTTCCAGATAGTCGATGAGGATTATCCCTTGCGAATCCCAAAAGACAGTCGCCATAACCTTTCCGGCCGAAGGAACGGTCTTCGCCTTTTTTGGTGCAGATTCCCCCTTGGTAACCCATTGTTTAGATTGTTGTTTGGTCTCAGGAGTATAGTAATGTATCCATGTTTCTTCCACAGTGGCGAAACGACGCTTAAAGTCCTCCGGATTCTTCTGGAACAGCTGCAAACCATCCTTGCAACACTTCACACGATTCCGTTTTTGGTCAAGCGTGAGCAATCGCGGCACCCATCTTGCGGATAGCTTTCTCATGTCCAAATGTTTATGCAAAATATTATGTACCCGTTCAGTCAAGCACTAGCAATCTCACGCACCTTAACTCTTCTGTCATCCATCACCATATCATGGATTTGATCAATGATTTCTGGAGTCGTAACCTCCACAGGCCGTCCAGAACGTTCAGCGTCACTTGTGCCCATATGGCCAGTCCAAAAATTTTGAAACCACTTATAAACTGTTCTAATCGAAGGTGCAGAGTCACCATAATGTTTATCAAGCTTCTCTTTAGTCTCCTGAGGCGTTTTGCCTTTCATAAAGTAATGTTTAATCACCACACGAAATTCTTTTTCGTTCATTTCTTGAAAATCACTCGACTTCCTTGATTCACACGAATGCCAAACACAAAGAAATAGACCAATATGGCTGAAACTTGGTGTGCGTTCATTCAAGATATGCTACTAACTAACCATGACCTCGATACGCGCCGGTGGTGCCATCTCTCGGACTTTGCACGGACTACCAGCACCAGCCTCCTATTATTATATAAAATAGAAACCTGATTTATATAATGAATAGTTACGCTAAAAAAATTCCAGAAAAAACTTTTTTTTTCGGCTCCATGACTAGTATATGCCCTTAAGACTAAAGTATTATATAATAACATAAATAATGGAATGTATTTTTTAGCATCAAAATAGTCAAAAGTCAGTGACGTTAAATCACGGATAAACAGAGTATTCTTTTCTAGTTGCTGAACTTTTATCTAAGTCAGAATTCTAGTGGATTGGCTGTATTACCAAAATTTCCCCTACAACCATTTTTGCCGCTATCATACAATGTTATATCAACAGACCAAAGTTTTAAAATTATTTAAAGATAACACTAAAGCCTTAATAAAATCTTTTTAAACAATTAGTATATTTTAACAATGGGAGTAAAAATAAATATTTAATTAAAATTGTCAATTGTAAGGGAATCATCCAGACTTTTTGTATCGAATCCATCGGGAACAGATCTTTTTCACGGCTAAATGTTCATGCAAACTTGAATGTATGGCAGTCTTCGATATGCCTAAGGATACTTCTAACTTCCAGTAAGTCACATGTTGATCCTCTTCAATTATGTTGCACACAGAATTGATGTTTTTTGGAACAACAACTGATTTTGGTCGACCTTCATGAAATTGATCACTGTTGGAAGTATGACCATGAGGAAATTCTACAAACCGATTATAAAAAGTCTTTTCTGATGGTGTTTCATTAAAGTTGAATGGAGCGATTCGAGAAATTGGTGTTAAGTTTGGCCTTTACTAAAATTGTAAAAAATCATCCAACAAAAACCTTCATGTGAAATTTTCATTTGTTCACGTAACTGTTTTTTTTTTAAAAAAATGCTCACTGTAAACACTCACTATTTTAACAATAACAAATGTCAAATTTTACAATAATAGTAATGTCATATTTCAATAGCGCCATCTAGTGGTCGTTTGTAAAAACTTAAAATGCGGTCCTCATATATGTATCTGAATAGTGGTGGGCAAGATATCCTTTAACCTATTATACACAGTGAACATTGATATAATTACAAGACACCTGGTGTCTTGTAATAATATCAGTGTACTGATAGCAAATAAGCTGATATTTTTCCACAAGTAGCACTATATGTAGATCCCATTTTAAACCTGATTGATTTTAAGAATTTACATTAATGTACTATTTGAACTTGCTTACTACTTTTAAGTTCTTTACATGGTTCACATTGAAATGTATACATTTGGTTTTAGTAGCATTTAAAGACAACTTATTGCACTCAAAATGAGGATCATATGATGGTTAAAGTTTTGCTATAGCACTTTAGAGTCATTATTTATTTACATCAGCAAATAAAGTGAAAAAATATTTATGATCCCACGGTTGGACCCTGGAAAGCACCTATATTTAGTTCCCTTATTTTGGAAACTAATTTCTTGCCTAACTTATCAGGTACTTCTATAAACTCTCTTTGGCTTGCTAAGAATGTTCTAGTCAAGCTCTTGACTGTGATTCTAAATCCACACTGTTGCAGTTTTGATAGAGATTGTGACTGACACAATTGAAAGTGTAACTATGGCTTTATATTCATATTTCTCTCTGAATATACTTTCCATAGAGCTATATTATTAGTAGTCTTTTGAGCCTTCTTGAAAACTAAATTGATCACCCTATTAAGCAACAAATAAATCTAACAAGTGTTTTTTAACTAATTTTTCCAAGACTTTAGATTAGACAGACAGAACAGCAATTGCTCTGAAGTTTGAGGGATGAATATTTGAGCCTTCCTTGTAAATTGGATTGAAGAATTTTCAAGGGATTTCTCTATAATTCTGCATAATGTCATCTCCATGTTTGTGTGTATATGAGACACCAATAAGGGTAGGGGCAGACAAATCCAAAGGGCACTATTTTTGAGTGTATATAAAGACACAGTATTAAAGCTTGATGTGACTATTCACAATCACCATTTGAACAACATCCTGCTGTTTCTTAAATAAATAAGACATTAGTTACAGCACAGCTTTATAAAACTGATTTCACCTATTTTAAGTTCAAAAAAAGACTGGAATCTTAGTCCCTGACAATAAAACAAGCCTAAATTGTAAATAAATTTATTAATTTTTTTCTCAGATTTTTTAAATAACATTTATAAATAATTTGACCTTGTACCCATGAACTTAGCATTTAACTTAAAATGAGGTTCAATATTATTACCTATTATTTCAAATATAATTACCTATAATGTATATGTAAATATCACCTAATTTTTCCATAATCTAATAAAAATTTGAGTGGAAATAACACAAAACTGTTCTGAGAAGCATTAAAAACAATTTTAATATTGTTAGATGTTCAATTTGAAAGTGTAAGCTAATGATATCTGATAGGAGTATAGAAGACACCCTAATTAGTATTCTGATAAACATGTCTTATCTCATTTACTTTAAACGGTTGGTAAAAAATTATCTTTTAAAATATTTCACACACCCAATACAGAATAAAGACTTTAGATTGTGAGGGCTTGCATTTAATCCTTTACTGACCTCATTATCTTAATTAGTAGTCCGTTACTTGCAACATCTATTTACGAGTTATATGAGTAACAGTATCTTGAGGACCTTCTCTATCATTCATATAGATTGTTGTAAATCCACTTATTGAATATAATTGACACACATTATCTAGAGCTTTTTATAAAGGGTGTTTTTTAGAGAAACAAGAGAAGCCAAAGTTCTTTATAGAGGTGGTCAAAAACCAAAGGAAGTTGCCTTAGAGTATCTCTGCCCATCTCTTAAAAGCTAAAGTAATAAGTAATAAAGAATATTAGTTACCTAGAATATATAGGCTTTCCAGCTGAACTTAAAACGAATATATGTTTCTTCTTTGAAGTCCAGTCTTCATTATTTTCAACTTCATCCTCTGTTTGACTTCCATTTTGTGATTTATCAGTACCTTCTTCAAAGTTGTCATTATTGCTATTAATAAGGTTCGAGTCTTCACTAGTAGAAGCAACATTTCCACATTTTATTTCTTCTAAACTGGAACTCATTTGTTCGAAGTTTTCAAATGAGTCTGTAGTCATTAAAACACTCTCACGGGCAGCCCCCGGTTCTACCTCGAATGTAGACGACATTTTTTTTTATTAAACTTATGTAATTTTTTTATAAGTTAACACTAATTTTTAAACATATTTTATAAATAACTTCTATTATTTCTCTCCTGATAATCTGAATATTGTTTGGTCTGAAATTTCTAACCTCTACTAGTGTTTAGAATTTTGACTTTCATATGACAGAATCTAAAGTTAGGCAATCATTATTTCTTTTCCCAAAACAGGGGAAGTATTATTTTCGCATAGGGTAACAATTCAGTAAACACGTACATATAACATAAAGGAACAAGTTATACTTACTTTAGCCATGTCCGGGGTTCATGTTAAATAAATGGGGAAAGTTTTGAGTGGAATTTTTTTTTGACCGTTATTTCACAAAACAGGCCCAAGATATCATATATCTCATTTAGGTGGATATTCTATCTTTGTTAAGCTTTATTAGAAAAATAGACCTTAAATAGTTGTTAATTCTATGAGTCCGCACTATGTTGTCTAAAACGTCCCTCATTTTTCAAGGTCATGTGCTCCAAGATGCATTCCTGTCAGAAAAATATCTTTGTTACACTTCCTCTAAAAAGTTTATTCTTCAGCTTATGCAATCCACAAAACCATTAAACTATCAAAAGTGTCAAATATCAAACTTAACCTAAAATATTTGTTAGAATGGCTGTTTGAATTTCCGAATACAAAGTTTTTCTAAAGAATTTAAATTTTTCTCTCAAAATGGCTAACAGAACAGTTAAGGATGCAAAATCAATACACGGTACAAATCCTCAATACCTTGTCGAAAAGATTATCCGTTCCAGAATTTATGACTCAAAATATTGGAAGGAAGAATGCTTTGCCCTTACTGCAGAACTTTTGGTTGATAAGGCCATGGAACTGCGTTATATTGGTGGAGTTTACGGAGGTAATATTAAACCAACTCCATTTTTATGCTTAACTCTAAAAATGCTTCAAATTCAACCTGAAAAGGACATTGTGGTTGAGTTTATAAAGAATGAAGAATTCAAGTATGTGAGGGCTTTAGGGGCTTTTTATATGAGATTGACTGGATCTTCTTTAGATTGTTATAAGTATTTGGAGCCTCTTTATAACGATAACCGTAAATTAAGAAGACAAAATAGGCAAGCTCAATTTGAACTTGTTCATATGGATGAATTTATTGATGAACTTTTAAGAGAAGAAAGGGTAAGAAAACATTATTCTCTGTGTGTATACATTTTTTAAAATAATTAATTTATATTTGATAAATACACGATTTAAAGTATACCGTGGCACATAACAATAATATGGTTTATGTTGTCAATGGAAAAGTTAGTTTAGGCTCCTACAGAAAGTAAAACCCCATGTATAGTAGTAAAAGTGACAACATTTCTATTAAATGGTGATGTCATGTTTATTATTGGGTCTACTATCTTTTAAAGTATTCCAGGCCTATGTAGAGAATGTATCTTTTTTATTATTTGGTAAATCTTTGTTGTGCTTGAAAAAATTGGGGATGGGCAACATTTTAACCATAAGATTTGTGATCCATATTTTTTTGCTTTTTAAACTGACAAATGAGAAATGGTTGACATCCACTAATAGTTTGAAACTACCATTTTATTATTATTGTTGTCAGTAGTACATAGTAGATGCCAAGGAGATTACAGCAGTTGTTTTACTTTCTTAATTTCTTTTATGGGCATAGCACACATGCTGGAGGGAAATCCCTAAAGCCCTACAGGAGGAAAGTGTGTGCAGAAAACATTGGTCTTGAATAGCTCTAAATTGTACTCGGTGGGAAACACAGTCCTGGGCAAATCATTCCAAAGGGATGAGATTCTCCATATAAAGGACTGCTGGACATCAATTGTATGAGGACTGACAAGGTGAACTTTGTACGAATGTGAAGTATTAGTGAGTGTATTTCTAGCATGTGCCGCTTTGGCAGGAATTAAGGGAGTTACATCCATCGAACACTTTTTACGAAAATACTCGTAGGATAGACTTAAGTCACCAACCAAGGAATCAAGGTTGCTGGTTAGTTCTGGGTCTCCAGTCATAAGAACAGCTCTTTTCTGAATAAAATTCAACAAACGCAGCGTATGTTTGGTAGCAGAGCCCTAAACATGGGAGCAGTATTCTATTGTTGCTCAACTTTGAGATTTGTATAGACTTAATTGTTGTTGTGGAGTGTATAGCTTTCTAGTTCGAAATAATATTCCCAGCTTCAGGGAAGCTCTCTTTGCTGTGCTTGCAACATGTTCATGCCAAGAAGTATTTGCTCCCAAATTAATGCCCAGCAAATTGAGTGGCAACGTTAGTGGAATGGAGTGCCCTGACATAACTATATTAGATTCAGCAACATTAGCTTTTTCAGTAAAAACAGCCGTCTGAGTTTTTGAAGCAGTAAATTCTATTTGGTTACTGTCACCCCAAGATAGAATTACTTCTAGGCCTTTGTTAAGTTGAAAGGCGTCCTGCTGTCTGCGGATATTTGCATGAGTAGCCGATGTTCGACCATTCAAAGTGAATGAAGAAATAACCATACTGTCATCGGCAAAGCTGTAGATTGGAATTCTGGTCCTTTCCAGCAGATTGTTAATATATATGAGAAAGAGAGTAGGAACTCTGGGGTACACCGACATTGATAGTAAAGGTGTTAGATTAGTGACAATATAAGCTATATTTGGTGTTTTAAAACCAAACTTCCTGATTTGGCTATTTAAATGTAGTTAAAAAATTCTATTGAATATAGCTAGGAGAAAATATGACCATTAGAATTGTATTGAATGAACCATGATTTTTCATGTATTGAGTTATATACTTAGGGAGTTACATTGGTCTTCTATTTTAGTTAGTTCTAAAAATAGTATATTTTTTTAGGTTTGTGATGTTATTTTGCCTAGAATCCAAAGCCGTTACATTCTAGAAGAAAACAATGAAATAGAAGCGAAAATCTCGGCTTTAGAAGATGATTTAGATGAAGATATAGACATGGAAGATGTTGAGCTTGATAAGTATAAACTTGTAGAAAATACAAAGGAAAAAGAGAAGAAAAGTCGAAAACGAGAAAGAAGTCGGTCAAGAGAAAGGAAGAGGAGTAGAAGTAGGGAAAGAGATAGGCACAAAAAGGATAAAGAAAAGGATAGGGAAAGACGCGATAAAGAAAAGGACAGAGATCGGCGGGACAAAGATCGGGACAGGAAAAAGGATGAAGATAGAAAGCGTAGATAAGTTAACCATATTTAGTTAATTCATTTTTAGAATTAGTTTACTTATAGATGAAAAATTAAGTTAATAATAGTGTCTGTAATATAACTTCTTATGGTGAATGAAAAATTCCACATTTTTATAAAATATATTTATATAGTAAACGTATAAATCCATGAAATTATGAAAATATTTGCTTTTTGTTCAGATGTATAAAAAAAGATATTCAACATACACGTGCGTATTTATTTAGGCAGGTAGAACTAAAATTTTTTTCTCTGTTTAATACTACTTTTACTAATAACAATATTTTTTTGACTCTCCATCTTTTGACCTCTTAGTGACTGATTTTGTGGTTTTGCTAGAGGTCTCCTCTTAGGCACTAAAAAATAAAACAAATAAATTGATAGTTACCTAAAGTGATTAGTGTATTGTGTAAAAAATCAAAATATGAACATTATGAAATTACTCGAGGAATAGAGGATTCATTTTAAATAATGAGAAATAAGGCACTTCATATAAATATGGATGCAAATGCAAAATGGTAGATTTTTTTTATAGATTCTAAAACATATATAACTTACATAAGTTCCATGAAATATATACTGGATCTGCATTCTCGAATGCTGTTATATCATCTAATAATTTGCATCTTGATTCTTTTATTATGGAAGCTGAGGCAGCTTTTTGCAAACTTGTTGGATAATTTTTAGGTAATCCTAAAAATGAGGATAAAGGTCAGTATATTTTTAATTTTTTTTGTAAGTTGAAATTTTACCTGGTACAATGTCAGCAAGATTAACTCTTGGTTTAGATCCATAGAGCAGCTTCCCTTCCTCAAATCTTTTTATGAATGTTCTACTCTGGTCCGATATATCTTTGTTGTCGAGAGTTTCTAAAAATATTAAAGTTTTTATATCACTTGTTTAAAGTGTACACTATGTCCCCCAGTGGTCAAGAATAGTTGTTTATTTGAAGGATTCTTTAAATGTTTAAAATCAATGGAACCATGGAACTTCCATTTAACTTTCGAACTAAGCATTTTTAGTATCTTATGATAATATTTATTTTAACTATTTTATCAGTTTAGTATAGTAATCTATCATTTATTGAATACATAAACTAGGTAGGGCTATGCCCTATAACTAATATTACCTGAGCTGATCTAACATAAGTATAATTTTGGGTTTTAAGATATTAACGTCAGGCACCTAAGACACGGATTTTATATAAATGAGATAAACACTTTCTGAGATTTAAGATATTTCACGCATTATTACTAACTTAATACTAATCTTGGGGAAGGGGGTCTGATGGTCTTGGTTGGTGTGGTGGGTGACTTTATCCAGAAATCTGAGTTGAGCGTTGCTCATGAATTCCCGGATTGTTGGCATATGGAGGTCGTGGTAAATTTGGGTGTTGCGGACGAACCATGAATCGTTGTCGATGATGCGGAGCGCCTTGTTTTTGAACAGTCTCGAGAGTGGATTTGTGGGAACGTGACATTTGACACTATGCTGGACTGGAGTAGGATAGATCGGCCCTAATGATGATTGTTTAGGAGGTGGTAGAGCTTGCCAAGGAGCTGATCAGCTTTCATGGTGATGGCTGCGACCGGGTACTTTAATACTAGCCGTTTGTCATAAATGATGCCCAGATACTTGATGGTGTTGGTCAACTGGATTTGGTGCCATAGAGGGTAAGAGTGGCCGGAATGGGTCTGGTGAGTGGTTGAGTTCAGTTGGATGCTTCAATGTTTGAATCAAGGGACTAACATGTCAAAATATCGGTGGAGACGGCTGGTGATGATTCTGGTAGACTTGGTGGTGGTGGTGTCATCGGCGTTCATGAATATGGAGATATGATCCGACTTGAGAATATCGGCGATGAAGATATTCAATATGTGGGAGGAGAGGACGGAACCTTGGGGAACTTCGGCTCGTATGGCCTTGAGTTCGGAAGTGGCCTGATCGACTCTGACTTGGAAAGTGCCGTCCGATAGAAAAGAGAGTAGAGTAATAGTTTTTATTATTATTATTATTATTAAATCTGAGTAACATTGAAAAACGGAGCAATCATTGATATTCAATAATAAATTTCTATTTATCTAAATATTTCTATGCAGGCCGTTAAGAAACAACTAAGGAATGCTCCCAGACAAATGAAAACAGGACTACAATGAAATAATTTCGGTGTGGTCAGGTCAATATTGAATTGAAAAAGACGACTTGTTGACTTAATGTCTCTCCTTGACACTAAATCAGTTTGTCGTCTAAGCACACCGCTCTATATTCTCTCATTTACAGTAAATGCATTATTTTCATTTGTTCATGGTATACTGATGTCCATATATTAAATGAATTATGCTTTACATTTTTCAGTATATGCTATTTTAGCACAGTCACCAGAGGTTTTGAGCTCTCATTAAATGTTAACAGGCTGCATTTTGGCACACAGATAGTTTTTTGGACGTAGAATACGATAAAAAAAGTTTGCTAAAGTTTGATGTACGCTAAGTCCATAAAATCCAAAATAAAACAAAAATTCGGTTTTTCGGTAATTTCTCGAAAAATAAAAAAGATATCGAAAAACTAATAGTAACACGTGAAAGAGCGGAAAACTTTACAAAAAAATAGTATATAGATTTTTTTCTATATGTTTTCTATTAGCATGAGGATTTATTAAAAATCAGATAAGTGATTTAAAAAGTGTAGCGCGCCAAAATTTCTCTTTCTTCCTAATTTTGCTCTTAAAAGTGTTCGTGATAAACGCATTTTTTGCTTATTATTAATCATACAACTTAAACTTAAAACAAAAAATAGCCGGTCAAGTGCAAGTTGAACTTGCGCAATTAGTGTTCCGTACGTTGATTGCTTTTAAAATAAAAAATTTTGTTACGGAGGTATAAAATGATCAGTGACTTCACAAAACACACCCCAAATGAGTTTTCAACAAAATTTGTTTCCAATCTTTACTGAAAACTGATAACCTTGAATTTTTATTTTTTTTTATATATACCAGATAAATTATTAAAGGTAGTGCACTCGTGATAATGCTTGTTCAATCTACACCCCGTGGATAATATTCTAGAATTTTTTCAAAATTTTTCGATAAGTACTTTTTGAGATATGGCGGGTGGACGGCGATTTTTTTAAAATACTACAAAGAAAAGTGCGCGCAAGTATTACATTATATGTATATTTTTTACTCGTGTTTTCACAAGCTTTTATTTGACACCACACTCGATGACCTAGTAAAAAACATTTTTTTTCACTTCCGATTTCACCCCCCAAAATCCCTTAAGTCCAAATTGAACTTTCAAAACTACATGGCTCTCATGAGGGCATCAATTCCTATATTATTACCAAGTTTCAACTTTCTATGACAAATAGTTTCGGAGAAAATCGGGTGTGACAGACAGACAGACGGACAGACACCGAAGTCATCTTATAAGTGTTCCGTACGGAACACTAAAAATATATTTAAAAGTGAGAAATGAGAGGCAAAAGTCTAAACTTTAAGTATAAAGTATTTATATTTAATTTAAACATCCATGTACAAAGAAAACAGTTATTGAAAACATAAAAATTCTAAATTAGATGAATTACGTACTCTTTGGCCGTCATATTGGATCCGCTATTTTGAATTTTTCAAATCTGTCATCGGATTCTTAATCAACACCCCGAGAAATCTCTTAATAGCCAATTTCAAAATATTTCATGGTATACAGAAACGTCAAATTAATCATAAAGGAGGTTGGAAGCATGATTCCCACACAACTGGAGGGGTTAAACCAGCCATTTTATTTTAAATATACATTTTTTTAATTACCGTAAAACTAAAAAAAAAAATCTATTGTGAAATTTCCCGTTCTTTCACGTGGTGCTATTAGTTTTTCGATATCTTTTTAATTTTTAGAGATATTTGCGAAAAATCGAATTTTTCATTTTATTTTCGATTTCATAGGCTTAGAGGCTTTAGAGCAACAAACTTTTTTTATCGTATTCTACATCCAAAAAACTACCCGTATGCTAAAATGCAGCCTGTTAACATGTAATGAGAGCTTTTCGTCAAAATTTACCTCTGACGACTGGGCTATTTTGTTGTGTTAGGCATCAAAATGGTCGTTCATCTAGGTATTAACAACTTCTAACTAAACATATATATTTTCTGAAAATTTTAAGATTTGAACATGAAATTTTTGTGTTTTAGACAGTAACATTACAAGAAATTTAAAAGTAAAGTTGGAGAGTTCAATTTAAAATAATAATAAAAAACTTAAAATTAATTTTTGAAACACTGAACATTTGCCTATGGAATATTTTGCTGGTTTCGTATTCGAAAAGTTAGATCATGTATACATTTTCTATCATACTTACCTAAACGATACGTATTTGCAATAATATCTTCCCTGTAACGATGTTTCTTGGTTATGGGGTTGCCCATTAGTTTAGCTTCTTGTAGATAGAACCAATTTCTTACTGTTTGACATACATCCTTTATGTCATCAAGATCATTATAGGAAGCATCTAAGGATACTAGGCTTTGTAAAGGTGACAGGAAGGTTAGCGATATAATTTTATTGTGTGAAATATTTAGAACTTGCAGAGTATTCTAAAACATACATTTTCTGGAAGATAATATAGAAAAGCTTTTAACTGTGTTTAAAAATATATCTCTGAACGTACGTACCTAGGAGTATTTGGACTATTGAACTGGCCAAAAATATATGTGACCACGTAAAAAGAAGACTTTTTTAAAGCGTTTTAAAAACCAATTTAATATTGAAAGGTATTTTTTTTATATCAATGAATAGATAAAGGTATTAACTTTAGGATAATAATAAATATTGCTACCGGATTTTAGAAGTGTTTATGTTTTACGTAAAAGAAGCAGTGTTTTTTCTTTTTACATTTATTATTATATTAATTAAAAAGATATATTTCCTTTTGAAGACTGTGAGGGCTACCTTTTAAGTTTTTACAAAAACAATGAAAGAAAAAAAAATTGTGGTACAAATCCTTTTATTGTTTCTCAAAATATTCGTCTTTAAGATTTATACACTTTTGCATGCGTTCGAACCAATTCTCGAGACATTTTTTCACTCTGAAGTTGGTACCTCAAAAACAGGGTTTTGGAAGGATTCAACAGCTTCTTGAGATAATAAAAATCGCTGCCCACGCTTTTTTTTTATATTTGGGAACAAAAAGAAATCGTTAAGCGATAATCAGATGAATACGGACAATGAGACATTAATTCGATGTTTTCCTCGGTCAAATAATCAATTGTGTGAAGGCATTGTCATGATGACGAATGATGCGACGTTTTCGGTTGTTTTTTTTTCCTGATTTCATCGATGACCGCTGGTAAACAAATTGTTGTATACCATTCAGCGTTAACTGTTCCTCGATCCTCTAAAGAAATCGTTGCAACATGTCTAGCATACCCAAAGAAACAAGCGATCATTTTCTTGGAAGTGCTTCGCTAACAAATCACTTTTGTCGGATTCAGTTCATCTTGGAACACCCAAACAGTTAATTGTTGCTTAGTGTTGCTCAAGTTTCGTATCCTGTTACGATGTTGTATACAGTTTTACATGTCCTCGGTCAAATTTTATGAGCATTTCCTTATACCAATTGACACGAGTCTGTTTTTGAGTTTCCGTCAAATTATGCAGAATTCATCGGGAACAGATCTTTTTCACAGCTAAATGTTCATGCAAAATCGAATGTACTGAAGTCCTCGATATGCGTAAGGATTCCTCTGTCTCACCCTAAGTCACATGCCGATCTTCTTCAATCATGTTGCGCACAAAATTAATGTTTTTTGGAACATAGAGGATGGACTGAGCATTAATTTCATAAAATTGACCACTCTCTAGAAAGAAACAAAGCGATTGTGCGGCCAATACCTGTCTCTTTTCTGTAGACCTGTAATAAACAAGGCGCTGTACCCCGAGACGGAATTCAAGGCGAGAAAAGCCCCATACCCGATTTTAGTTCAAATAGAACACTTAGAAATATTATTTTTAAAAGCGCCGTAGCTTTCTAAAAAGAGACAGCTACTGGCCACTCATTCGCTTTGTCTCTCTCACACTTTTGCGTTCATATTTACTTCACAGCGGAATACGGAACACTCAGTCCATCCTCTATGTCTATGTTTGGAACAATAACCGATTTTGGTCGACTTTCACGAAATTCATCGCTGACGGAAGCACGACCATGACGAAATTCTGTCAACCAATTATAAACAGTCTTTTCTGATTGTGATTCATTACCAAAAGTTGAACGAAGCGATTCGAGGCTTGTTGTTGAGTTAGGCCTTTACTAAAATCGTAAAAAAATCATCCAACGAAAACCTTCATGTGAAATTTCCATTTGTTTACCAAACTGTTTTTTTTTTTAACTACTCGGCCAACTTCTAAGCTTCCACTGTTTTAACAATAACAAATGTCAACTCTCAATAGCGCCATCTAGTGGTCGTTTGTAAAAACTTAAAAGGCGGCCCTAGTATTAGATAAAATAGTAGTGACTAGAAGAAAAATATTTGACACCGAGCAACAGTGTTAAAGTGAAAATATTAACAATAAAATTAAATTTTTTGAAAATTCAGGTGTAGGAATTACATCTGGGGCGCCTTTTTTAAAAAGAAAAACCGTGCAGGTGCAAGTCGGACTTGTGCAATCTACCTCTCAGTGAAGTAAATAAATTAATGGAATAAAACAATTGTTTTCACCAATCATTTAAGCAAACAAAACTTATCAGTAAGGACATGTTTCAGCTTGATTGATTACTATTCAAAGAACATTCATTATAGTCCCGTTCTAATAGAACATTAGAAATTAATGGCAGCTTCTAGATAAAAATATTATATTTCCTTGTACACCAGTTTAATGACTCTAATAACTACTGAATTAACGTTCGCAGAGGTTAATGTGCAGCCGTGAACAACACTAAAGTGGTAAGACCTTTGAAATTTTTTCATTGTAATTTACCATACTATAGGCGTTTGTAATTAGGGAAATACACCATTTTACAACACTGTAAACAAAAGAAGGCGGGGAAGATGTTTATAGTAATGAGAAATTTAGCAGGATCAACAATACCAATCAAAACAGATGATTAATCTCACCAAATTATATTTTCTGTTTTGATTGCTAGTGCTAATCCCGCCAACTTCTCGTTGCTCAAAACATCTTCCCCGCGCAACTTTTCTTTATATTGCTTTTAAAAAAATGGCCAAAAATCGCTGTCCGTCCATCCCCCCCCGCTATCTGGAAAACTACTGATCAAAAAATTTTGGAACAGTCTTCATAAAGTGTAGATTAATACTTACTGAAAGATTTAAAATGGTTCTAGGATCAAAACACAACGGGGTGTTGTCCACTAAATCTTGTTTCTCAATATGGAGTTCTTGTAAACCATCAATACATTCCATTCCTTCCAGTACTCCAATTTTATTTTTTCCTAAATATAATTTTTTCAGTCTTCTTAAGTTATTTAGGTTTGCAATTTTATCGATTTTATTATTTTGCAAGTACAAACTAGACAAATTGACTAGCGTTTCTAAATTTTCAATTTGTGTTAGATCGTTATTGTAAAGATATAAAGTTTGAATGTCAAAAGGACTTGCAACTTTGGGCTAAAAATAAATTTTAAAACCCGTTCTTTTAATATAAAATGGAAAAGTATGGTATAATATTAGGTGTGTTTTTCAAATTTGTTTCGTAGGATTTAGATAATCTCGTGTATTAAATAATTAAAATAATAATCGGCATTTTGTAACCAAAAGAGATTCTTAAAGGTCTTCGGACATTAATACAAGCCGACGCAGTTAGTTGGGAGCAATCAGTTGCTGCAATATTTTTTCACCTCTGTACACCTACAAACACTCATAAAAATATTAAAATATCTCTCTATATATGTCCGAAATGCCACATACTAACAGTGCGCACCCACAAAAATCTCTAAAACTTCGTTTCTAGATGCAATTTCGCGCGCATGACTTGTCGATCGTCGGACACGAACCCATTAAGGCCGGTTTTAGTTATTATTTGTTTGCTCCTTTTTAAGAATTGGCAGTAAATACGGAATACTTATAAGATCACTTCGGTGTCTGTCCGTCTGTCACACCCGATTTTCTCCGAAACTATTTGACGGAGAAAGTTGGTATTAAAATAGGAATTGATGGCCTCATCAGAGCCGTGTAGTTTTGAAAGTTAAATTTTGACTCAAAGGGTTAGTTTTGAGGAGTGAAATCAGAAGAGAAAAAAATTTTTTGTAAAAATACGAGTTCAAAAATATATGTAATGTAATATTTATGCGTACTGTTCTTTGTATTATTTTTAAAAAATCGCGAAAAATCGCTGTCCCCCACCTTTATCTCGAAAAGTACTGATCAAAAAATTTTGAAAAAATTCTGGAATATTCTCCACGGGATGTAGATTGAACGAGAATTATTACGAGTGCATTACCTTTAATTATTTATCTGGTATAAATAAAAAAAAAAACAGGAATTTCAAGGTCATCAGTTTTCTGTCAAGATCGGAAACAAATGTTGTTGAAAACTCATTTGAGGTGTGTTTTGTGAAGTCACTGATCATTTTAAACCTCCGTAACAAAAATTTTTATTTTAAAAGCAATCAACGTACGGAACACCAGTTGCGTAAGTTCAACTGGCACTTGAGCTGTTATTTTATTATTTCAATTATTGCAAAAGTTTTGTTTTACAGACACGTCCTACAGTCCCATGTCCCACATGCAAACACGATTTTGGCGCTGTAGTCGTAGTCCTCAGACCATTGGCTTGTTTCCCAGGTCGGAGCACATTTTTCAATGTCCCGCCATTTTATTGCTTGAATTAATTAATTTTTAATTACCAGCGCTTGGTTTGTCATAAAAGAACCATAGTTCTACAATTTAAAGAAAACAAAATGGCAAACATGAAACTGTGTTTAAAACCACTAAAACTATTATACAAATTTAATTAAAAATTTCTAAAGATGGCGTTTGGGTTGTTTAACCAAAAAACAAATCTAAATTGCACATACGGCACCTTTTAGACAACGCAGTAGTGCTGCCATGTATGTTACTGCCTTTCTACAAACAAATACCAATTATGTACATAGCCAGGTAATATATACTTAAATAAATAAGTATACCGATTGCCATAATTGGAATTCGAGCGCTTCTGCACCGCATGCAAGTACTACGCCACTGAGTCATGGGTCGCCACACCTTTGAAATCTTATCTTTCTGTGAGAAACGAGCTCTCTTGCCAACAAGAAGAGGCTTCAGAGTCCAGGAATTTTGTTGTTTTATGGTTAAAATAACTCAAACAACGGTTAATCTTCTAGATTTATTGTCCACTAGGTGACATTAACTTGCCGAAATTGCTATCATAGGCTAGTTTAATGTCTATAACATTAACTGGCTTAAGCATTCAATTATAACCGACAAGTCTGAATCTAAATCAGTTGCAGTTAGTCGCGAACTTACTCAATTTATCCATAAACCGACACTGGTAATGTAGTAGTTTTAACATCGAGTTTCTACCAGTTGGTAACACAGAAGCGCCTAAACAAAGCACATTTTTCACGTGATCTAATAGCAAGCCTTGCTTCGATTGCAGATGCAAAGAAGCATCGTGTCTACTGATATTGGCATCAAAACCCTAACGTCGTAATATATTTATTTATAACTAAACCCAACATAAAGTAATTAATAGGTTCGTATAAAGTCTATACTTAACATGGTAGCTAAAAAAACCGCACAACAAACACACATGGATATGTACCTGGCGCTCGAAACAATACAGTGTATGTTCATAAAACTTTAACGAATCCGAAAGGCCACGAACGAATTTTTTAAAGAGCATGCCAAGATCACATTGATGTGATATTCGGTTATAAACTGAACATATTTGCTGTACTGGTGATTCTAACTTAACATTCGTAGTAGTTCCCGGTAGATAGAAATAGTTTCTTGATTTACTAGGACCTCTGGGTACAACAAACTTGAGTGCTTCGAACTAAGAACGACAAACAATATTTCCATTAACAATTTTAACCAAAAATGTTATTGAATAAAATTTTTTGAGTTTCTAAAGCCTGTTAAAATTAAACCGCTGCAATAATATTGCATTGTCTATCCCTCTCGATGGGTGCACAAGCTTTAACTAACAACAACAGAATACAATTTTTTAATAAATGAATCACTGAGCACATACTAGCGCTGAGCATCAGTTTATTGACTGCACACCAACTAAGAACTCTGTTGAGCGTGTTGTAACTTTTTTACAATCCTGAAATCTTCGGTAAGTACAGTCTAAGGTCATTAGAAAATTTTTGATAATTGACATCTATAACTTCAGAGGTATAGTTTATAAATATTAAAAGAAGTAGAGGCCTCAGGTTGGTACCTTAAGGCACTCCAGATGAGGCTCCAAAAGAAGGAGATGTAACCAATTTTGGTCTATTTTGTCAAAAGCTTTAGAAAAATCGATAGGAAACTTATTAGTGCCCAAAACTGTAGCAAATAAATAACCGAGGAAACCAAGAAGGCATATATGTAAAAACAAACTTTTTGCCCCAATAATTTAAGATGTTTTTGGTGAAAAAAGTGAAAATTTCACGAAATCACTTACAGTCGCTATGTCGTTTCTTAAATTTTTGCTTCAAGCTTTGCTGTTAGTTCCGGAGGAAAGCACCACCCCACTATTCTCGGTGTGCAACCAAAACAGGCCGATATTATTTTTATATAGCGTGTCAAATAACGCATTTTAACGAAACTAGACACCAAAAAAATTTCTAGCACTAATGAAATACCATCGCAGTCAAAAAATGGATAATCAAACTACCAACAATTTTCCTCTCAATAAAAAAATACCGGTGTAATCGATTGTATACTTACTATTTTAATTAAATATTTGTCTTGCAAATAAACATGTGTTATCCTGTCGAAAATTGTTGACTTCTTTTTCAATAACTTGAAGTCCTTCTTTTCCTTTTCTTTCATGTTTTGTTTCTTTTTTGAAGCCATTTTTAGAAAATTTAGAATAGTAAAAACTTTCGTACAAAAATATTATAATATAATAACCTTTTCATAAAAAATTGTCGTCAAAATTTGTTGCTTTACTGTCTTATTACGGTTGCTACGCAACATCCTACAGTATGAAGTAAATGGATACCAAATCAATACTTATTGTCATCTTAGGTAGATTCCGAATAATGTACTTATTGAAGCGAATGAGCTGAATAATTTTCGAAAAAAAAATTTTTGACAGTGGAATTTTCAAACAAGTTTTTAAACGGATACATTTTTAAAAAACAAATTTTTCAAAAATATGTTTAAAAAAAAAACAGATTTTATGCTAATTTCTCGTATAGTTACGTTGATTTGGCTAGTCACGGGCAGAGATCTATCTCTCCCAATCCTTTCACCCCAATAAGAGTATCGGTGACACTACAGTTGCTGTCTCAACAGTCAATCTGTAGGTATCTCAATCCTGCGCGACCCGGCTTATCAGAGACCGTCCCCTTGATCTTCTACCTTTTCTGTTTCTATAAGCTTTTCCATGGCATCCACTTTCCTCATAATGTGACGAAAATATTTCAGGTACTGTCTATTAATTCTATTTGAGAGTAGGTTATTTATACTAAGTTCTGCAACAACAGATATATTAGAACGGTATTTGGTATATGATACTTTTTGTCAGCTTGTTTAATTGTATGTGTTTCCTATGCGTAAATTGCTATGGGAAATATAAAGCTGTATAGCAATCTTAACTTTGTATTTCACAGCTGGAGCTTTCCAGACCTTAGTGAGTTTGATCGTCGAGTTTCTAGGCACAACCAAAGGTTTGACAGCCACCATTGTTAGTTATGAGTAGTTGAATAGTTGAAATGGTCTAAAACAGTGAAACCAGCAATTGCATTTATGTGTGACAGATCTTCATTACGACTAACAATCATTACTTTGGTTTACGTTCTATTAATTGTCAATCCATAGTTTTTGATAGTGATTTCCAGGCGCTCCATAATTCATTCTAGGTCTTGTATTGAAGTTGCAAGTATAACAGTATCATCCACATATCTTTTTTCCACCGATTGTCACACCCCCACTCCAGCCATCCAAAACAGACCTCATTATATATTCACTATATATGTTAAAAAGTAGGGGTGATAGAATACAGCCCTGCCTGCCAGCTTCTACGTTAAAGGGATCGGAAAAAGAATTCTGCCATTTGTGTCAGAGGTCAGCTGACGTTAATTCAGACAGTACTATACTAATTAAATTGAAATTAAATTTAAGGTTACCTGACTTAACATGAATTCTTTTTATTTGTGACTGAGTCGAGATTCGCTTAACCAAACTGGTCACATACTGTTAAATAAAATAACTTTTGTTAAGTCAAAAGCGATTTATTAACACACAAGTTAGACTACCTGTACAAATTAGTATTTCATATACATAGTTCTGTCATTTCTATATAACAATGTGAATTTTACAATGGACCATTTAGAACCCTACTATATTTCGGCAGTATAAAAAACTAAAGTTAAATGTTTAGATCAAAAATCCACCTATCAAACAGAGTTTGTCTTGTTCTCATAATGCAATGATCTAATACTACTTATATACTACACAAAAAAAGGACTATATTTTAAAATTTAATAATTAGAATTATATGTCTTATTATTGAAATATTTACCATTGACATACATAACAGGAATCCTGTTCTAACGTGTTTGTCGGATAAGAGTATGGGCTAAGAAGATTTTGGATCCGTTTTTTCTTTTATGAAGCTTAAAAGCTTATCGTACACAGGGTTATTTTTAGATAATAGCTTAAAATGAAATAATTCCAGAAATGAGGGAAATACTTCCGTTAATACGAAATTTAAAAAGAAATTAAACAAATAGCACCTTAGCCATACGTAAATTGGGCATTTTAAGATATATAATTTTAGTATATAGTTAATATTAAAGTAAAAATAAGAAAAAAAGCATTATTTACCATCCTTCTTTACGTAAAGAACGCCTAAGCAATTTGGCAACTTTGCCTATGATGCTCTTTGGATACGTGCTTTCTGTTTGACTTTAAACCGTCATAAACGAAATTAGGTTATCTGCCAAACGAAAATGCAGAAGAATATTGTTTAAACAAGTGTAAGTACTTATTTACATAATTATTAATTTTAAGTAAATATTCTAGTTAAAAATTTTCATATTAAGTGGGGTTTACCGCTTGTAGGCTTTGAGGGTTACTATATTCTTTTAGAATGTGTTCTAGGCATAAGAAAAACTCAAAGTTTCGCAGCCATCAATTGTGGGCCTTATAATGTACTAAGGTTAAAACCATAAATCATATTTTTTTTCTCAAAGCTATGAATGAAAACTGGACTCAAAGAAAATTTAAAAATCCCATAATCCCAGAAAAAAAATTGTGATTTATAGTATTAACATTAGTAGACTATAAACTCCACAAATTGATGTGAGCCATATTTTGATTATCATTTTTATATCCTCAGGGCGTGCAAGAGGTAAAATGAACAGTGGTTTGGAGAATTTTTTAATGGAGAAAGAAAAAATTTGTGGTTCACTTTTTAATTTTTTGCAAAATAATTATTGTAGATACCACCTTCCAATTATAGGACTAAGGAAAAACTGCACATAAATAGCAAGTAAAAAAATAGCGCGGTGATATTGTTAACTAAATACAATCCTTGCGAAACTTTGACACGTAAAGATAGACGAAATTATTTATTTTACTTTTCAATGTCGTATTAATCAGGTGTTCATTTTGAAACATTGTGCTAATTTGTGACCAATCATATCGTTAAAAGTGTATTTCTGACTTTATATGTCAGGAGCCCTTGGTGTTTACGCAATGAAAGTTCGGTTATGGAAATGTATTTTAGTTATCATGCATGGGACCTGCGCTAAAAAGGGGACGAACTTAAGACTTATTAAGAATATTTTAACAAAGAAAAAAACGGTTTTAAAAATTTCGATACAAAAATTGAATTTCGGATTTGTCTTACACGGGAAAATAGTTTTACTTGATATAATCTGTTTTTATATTTTTTACATGTTTTCCTTAATTTTGCATAAAAATTATTTCGCTGAAAGTCGCAGACATTTAGGATTTTTTTAGCTTATAATGTAAATCAAAAGCCTCTATTGTAATTTCTGTAATAAGTTTAATAAAGTATCCATTAAAAAATAATTTGTTCCAAAATTTTAAAATTAGATTTTTCTTGACGAACTTGACTTGTTAATATAGTCAAAGACATGTTGAGATCTAGTAGCTACACAACAAAGTAGGGAAACTCTTAGACGCTAAATACATGTTTACAGGATAATGCTTTTGTTTCTTCGTTGCGCCCCTCAAAAGTAGCGGGTGTGTGTTGGTATTTCAGGTTCTATAAATAATCATTTGGCTAGAGTTCGGATGAACAGGTTGTTTTGTGTGTGGTGGAATATGCTCTGGTGTAAGGAAGATTTGTTGTAGGCGGCTAATAGAAGCTGCTGTTTTACAGGAATGCGGTATCTAAAGGTGTATTTAACGGCGGTGTAACCATTGCGTTATACCGATGAACGAACAAACGATAATAAAAAAGATAAACCAGCAAAGAAAATGTATGTAATTGAGTTTTCGGCAACTGCAGAAACAAATATAGCAATCAAAGCGGAAGACAAACATTCTAAGTACAAATATTTAAACTACGAACTTCATGCTTTATTTTCTCGACATTAAGTAATGTGGTTAGTTATTGGAGTTTTAGGAAAAATTAAGAACACCTTCCTAAAGAACTTTAGAAAGATCCGGGCTTGCTGTGCCTCGGCTGATTCCCTAGCAATAAAAATGCAGAGGGCGATTGTCCTTGGTTCTTACTCAGGCAGATGAATTTGGTCGATGGTCAATAACCGAACAGACATGAGGCGTGATAATCGTTTTCGGACCACATCGCCTGACAGCTTGTGTGGGTCGGAGCCACATGATTTGTGTCTATGTGTCTGAAAATTAATACATCCAGTTAAATTGATATTTTTATACCATAAATAAAAAAGGATGGGAACATTTAGGCCGTTTTGCTTCTATTGCACACATCATTTTTCAAGGTCTCACTCGAAGTAATAATCCATTAGCCGACTCATCAAGATCACCAAACCATATAAATATAAAGACATACTTTCTAGTAGTGGCTTGGCTCCAAACTAGTTAGATGGCGCCTGAATTTACATGCATCAGTTCGGCCTTTGTCTATTTATTATTAGAATAATTCAGATATGAATATCTTGAAAGCTACTTAATTTGGATATAAAGTGTTTTATACTATTTTTAACACTGGTGAGAAAATTGGGTAATGGTTGAGACCACCAAAAGACACAATTCCTTTACAGAGTATGTGGGAGAAATTGGAAGATCAATCCAATTTTTAATTAAGGAACATAAAAGATGTCATAGTCACACAGTCAGATGTAGCTGAATATCAATACTCTACACGACACACCATTAATGTAAGATAAAGATCATGGTTCATTTCCCAGTTTCTATAAACCAACAATCGATCGAAATTTATAAACACCCTAAAACCATCATCATAAATACCTGTTACAATCTACATCTCATATGGAAACCGATCGGTATAATGGCTTATTTAGAATTTTAATCTCGAGATTAAAGATGTCAAAGATATTTTGTACAATTGTAGTCGAAACGTCGAAAAGTCATTCCAGTTTGACATGATCTAATCCTAAGAACCAAAGCCATAATAGCTTCCGTTCCAAAATTTCAAATTTTTGACATAAGTAAAATAAGGAAGAAGAAAAGAAAAATAACGTTTCTCTAAATCGTACGGTTGATAGAAAATAGAATAAAAAATTTGGTTATAATGTTATTTATTTTACATTTTCTTTGTTTTAAATACCTAACATTATAGGAAAAAAATAATTTCGATTTTGCTTTACACTTCAAAATTTAAAATTTGTAGGTCTAGGCAATCCTCTATAATATAATATGGTATAGTATTTTAAATTTTGATACTAATAAAACAGATATTGAAAAATGCAGGAACTTTTAGCATGTGAGAAAGTAATAACAAAATTTTTTCCCATACAATAGCCATATACAAAGTTGTATAGTATCGTAAAAATAATATCAAAAAATGTCAAGACGTAGGTCTAGTAGCATATTTTACTCTCTTCAATTAATTAAAAAATAATAGTATTATGTGAATTTTTGATCTAAAACCATAATGGAAAATATTAACAGGTTAGGGGCATTACAGTGCAAGCAAAATAGTGAACATATATTTAGAATGATATGGAATAAAGGCATGTGCATGGTATCTCTTATAAAAGGTATGTATCCATTAGCAAAAAAAAAGGACCGACGTAATCATCGCCATTACCAACGAAAATGAAGAATAAAAATGCTTTGTATATGAAAGTACGATTTTCCTGGCTTAGTTACCTATTGGAGTCATATTAAGTTTAAAATTTTAGAAGGCTAGAATTGTTAAGATGTCCCTTAAACAAGATGGTAATGTTGAGCCATTTGACTTTACGATTCACTGTAGATTACAAAAAAGTTTTAGCTTAGTGACGTCTCAGGAACGCAGTTTTATTTTTCTGTAATATATAGACACATTTACTGCTATTCTCACGTATCAGAAGATAACATAGAGAAATGTCAAGATAATTCGAAAAGTCACGATAGAACTATGTTGAAAAATTAAATTCCAAGTTGTAATGAACATAAATATTGCTTAAATAGCATATATAACTTTTAAATTTTATTTGCCGAAAATTATAGTCAAAGCCATTAACTATGAAATTGGAAAAAAAACAGTATGTATTAATTAATAATGATAATCCTTACAAAAATAACTTACATTATAAAAGCAATGAAAAAAGATTGACAAAATTACATATAAAACTCATGGCAATAATAAATTATTAAAATAAGAAATCATTTACAGTGAATCGTTATTTTATTTCTCTATGAGCGGATGTATATAAAGGCTGTCTAATAACAATTTTGTATGTTATGGTCATCTTTTTGACGAATTCCGTTGTTAAGACATAGCAATCACAGTATTTATTTTTGATAAATTGCATAGGTTTCAACTTTATTTTAGATGATTTTTATATATTTCTCGCTACCGAAAACAAAGATATACAAAAGGATAAAACTAAGTAGTAAAAAAAAGTAGTTATTCTTTCGTTTTTCATTAAATATATATATATATATATATATATATATATATATATATATATGGTATATATATATATATATATATATATATATATATATATATATATATATATATATATATATGGTATATATATATATATATATATATATATATATGGTGTATATATATATATATATATATATATATATATATATATATATATATATATATATATATATTACACCGGGCGTTATGGAATTCACTGCATATATTGGAACTAGTGGATCCTTGTAGCAAGACCAATTGTAGAAAATTCACCTTAAATAGCAGATCTCAATAATAAAGGGAAAAATGGACTCTAAAGTAAATAATGTCAATAATATTTTTTTCCCACCCCACTGATGAACGCTGAACTCACAATATTGAAATACTTAAATCAGATAGAAGCTCGTTTTTTTTTTTAAATTTTGTCAGTGAATGTTTACCAATGACGGAGGTAAGGCGTCGTAAAGGTCAACATTTTTCTAAACAAAGATAGACTGCGTGACTAACAGATTTGCACAAAGGGTACAACAAAGTGCAGATAGATTGTGTCGTCACACAATCTATCTGAGACTGTGTCACTGGTACGGTTGGTTAAGTTTTAAATTTGTCACGTACAACTTAGGATATTTTATATGGAGATCCGTTACAGATTCAAGGTACATTTATTTAATTTCTATGAATGTACATTGTACACAGCACAATTAAAGTTAAATCAAATTACCTAAATGATTATACAAAAATATAATCAACCAATAAGGTACGATTTAAGGTACATCAAAAAATCGTTTACCATTTAGATCTTGAAAAAGTATAGTGAAAAACCTATTTGAAATTCTATTTTTATTTCATCTCCACACAGATGTTAAATAAAAAATAGCAGATCTTAATAATAAAGGAATAAATCGACCCGAAACCAATTTAACATAAAAAAATAATATATATAAATTATATTTTAAAATAATTACTTATCAATACTCATCAATAATTTATTATACAATATTATAAGAAAAAAAATTAACAGGTAATTTACCAAAAATTTATTTGCTTCCTTGTAAAAAAGATAATAAAATAAATGTTCAGATGGATTATTCCCCTTTATTTAGTTTAAACTAGAAATAATTTGGTCAGACGTCGACAGCAAAGGTTATTTTAAAATCACCACTGTCGGGGAGGTTCATGTATATTTTTGTAAGGACTTGTTGTAATTTCCACAGTTTTTTTGTATAGTATTTTTTGTAGTATTGGACAAAATTTTAAAAAAAATTAACGCTTCAGCGTTAAATCCCGAAATAGACGGTTCGCTATTTAAATGTGTGGTCTTAAAAGATAGATGTGCTTTCATTACTTGAGTTTGTTTGATATGACTGCAAATAAACTTGCAACTTGATATTGCGTTACTTGGCTACCTGGATTTTTCCTCAATCATTGTTCTGTTGCTTGAATATAATAAGAGCTCATAGGTTTAAAAAGAAAAAAAGTCGAGTGGTTGAAGCCGGTAAGTAGTAAGGTCTGGCAGTCGTATCATTAGCCTTTGCTATGTTCAGAGCTTCCAGATTCTTCGAACACGTTGCACGTCCATGAAGCAGAAGTAACACTTTAGTTTCAGGGATTGTTTTTACGAGGCTTATAAAATGTTTCAACCATTTTACAAATAAGTTTGAGTTAATATAGCCAATGCATGGAATGATGACAACCCTCTCAGAAAGTGTGCTATTCCCCAATCCAAGATTTTGTCTCATTCTTTTGAAAATTTAATCCTAAAACTTTTTGCGTTTTCTTTAAATGGTCAAAAATCCAACTTTCATCACCGTTGAATATAGCAGACGAAAATTTATTTTTAATCTGCGATTTTTTTAAAGGGTGGGTCAATTTTGCCCTATTCTCCCTACCTGAAAACAACTGTTAACAGGAAAGGATATATTGGCTCTCGCGCTTTACCAAGGCCAAGGGCGATCTTTCATGGGCTGGGTGATTTTATAAATATTTGCTAAAAAGGAGTTTTGCCCCATTTTCTTAATTTTTCAAAAATTTTCGAATTTGAAAAAAGAAATATTGAATGTGCTTCTATATGGCCCCACAAGTCACCTATTTCAATATATGCAGTGAATTTCATAACAGCCCATATATATATATATATATATATATATATATATATATATATATATATATATACATATACATATATATATATATATATATATATATATATATATATATATATATATATACATATACATATATATATATATATATATATATATATATATATATATATATATATATATATATATATATATATATATATATATATATATATATATATATATATATATATATATACATATATATATATATATATATATATATATATATATATATATATATATATATATATATATATATATATATATATATATATATATATATATATATATATATATATATATATATATCTATATATATATATATATATATATATATATATATATATATATATATATATATATATAAATATATATGTTTTGACGAATGTTCTCACGGGTGTGAGACGTAGTAGTGGTTTTTCGGGTATCCCGTGTTAGCTTGAAGTCCCTTGTTGGACGGTTTCGCTGACGTTTCGATTTAATCTCATCCATCTTTTTCAAAGCGTGGATCACTGGTCGGTGTCTTGGACATTCAACGCCAAGACACCGACCAGTGATCAACGCTTTGAAAAAGATGGATGAGATTCCATCGAAACGTCAGCGAAACCGTCCAACAAGGGACTTCAAGCTAACACGGGATACCCGAAAAACCTGATGCTTAGAACCTTAACAGATACAAATTTCTATTTAATAAAGATTCACGAGCAACAGTTTTCTAGTTCAGAATTCTAAATCCGTTCCTGATTCAACTAAATCCTTTTTGCATTTTGATTAGCCCATTGACAAATAAATTACTTTTTTATATTGTGAATAAAATGACTACGACATTTAAAGCCTTATTACTTTGTCTTAATTTATTATAAAAATGTTTATAGGTTAACATAATGGGCCTGCTAGCAGAGTAAATAACTATAGAAAATCCAAACTTTTAGCTTTTTGATAGTTTTTTTTTAAGAAAAATAAAAACAGTCCATACTTCTTCCATTACATTATGAACTTTCATAGTAATTATGGCAGTGGTCCATAGAGTGTATTTTAAATAAAATCTCAATTTTGACTCCTTAAAACGTTTGCAATTTCTTCAAATATTCAATTCTATTTTTATCTTAAAATAATGACAAAGTTGTAAACCCTTTATTGATATGCTATTTATATTGCTTTCTGGCCTATGGTATATCAGTTTCTAAATTATACTCTAATTAGTGATTAACTGCTCGATGCTTGATACGTTTTATTATTGCTTCTTTCTCTTTAGAATTTTAAGATATTCTACTAGTACAAGTATCTTAAAATAAAGCTTTATGTTATGAAAACATACCTTTCTGAACTACTGTTAATTTTTCCATTTTTAACTAATACAATTACATGAAAAATAGAATAGAAATAAGCTTGAATAGTTCAGTGTTTACTATCTACAAGATCTAACACAAATCTTTATAAATCTGCTAAGGTGATTAAAGGTACTCAACAACATTATTCAAAAATAAAAACATATTTATTTTATAATTAATTACATTTTGATTACAGATTATATAAAAGGCAAGTTAGTTTATACAATTACTAAGATGAACAAATAAAATTTATATATAAAAAATAAATTGTATTTAAAAATGTTGTCGTTAGGGTATTCTAAAAATTATTAGACAAAAATAAAGTTTTAATCGAAATGTAATGAAAGACTGATTTTGTCAATTTCCACTTTGTTTTACAAAAACTGTATGGAGGGTTTCGCTAACACTGTAGCTTCTTCTGATACAAAATGATTTCTAAATTTAATGTTGTTACATTTTAATAAAGACCCTTTGGTAATAAAAAATATTACTACGTACTAAATATTGACGGGAAATTTGTTGTGAACTATAATTGTTGTATAAATTAAGCAAAGGTGAGTTACCATGGGTCAGGTAGATATCTTTCTGTTCATTTAAGATGATATCTGAATTTTTAATTCTATTTATTTCTCAATTTTCCAACAGGTTTAATTTGACTCCTTTGTTTTTTTATGTGTAAAATTTTAAATTTGTCGTCAAAAAGATGATTGGATTCTGTTAAATGATTACTGTAAGCTGAATCGGTTCTGTTTTTTAAATAACTTCTTTTATGCTCTGAAATCCGAACATCGAAAGAACGGTCTGTCTAACCTAGGTAACTTTTAGGACAAGAAGCAAAATTTAACTGATTCAATCCAGATTTTTTTGTTCTATTTTGTTAAGAATTAAATCAAATAAAACAAATTGCTGTTAACAATGGATATTCTCCTGATACCATATATTCGATACTGAACAAAAAAATTAAAAAATAAAGCTATCTCTTCAGCAGACCCAAAAAAAGAAGATACGGATAAAAAATATTAAGTTTTAACCTATTTTGGTAACATATCAGGAAAAATTAAGAACCAATTAAATACATTTAATATCGTTGAGAAAATTTATTAAAAATGCATAAAGAAAACAAAAAAATCTGGTGTGTATCAGTTAAAGTGTGGTTCTAGGTCAGACAGGTCATTCTTTTGAAGTTCGAATTTCAGAGCATAAAAGAAGTTACTTAAAAAACAAAACCGTTTTAGCTTACAGTAATCATTTAACAGAATTCAATCATCTTTTTGACGACAAATTAAAAATTTTACACATACAAGACAATGGGGTCAAATTAAATCTGCTGGAAAACTTAAAAAATAAATAGAATTAAAAATTCAGAGATCCTCTCAAATGAACAGAAAGATACCTACCTAACCCATGTTAACTCATCTTTGCTTCATTTATACAACAATTAAAGTTCACAATGGATTTCCCATCAATATTCATTAATATGTAATAATAATTTTTATTACCTACTTACCTTAAGATATTTATTAAAATGTAACAAGATTCTGTTTAGATATCATTTTGCATCAGACGAAGCTATAGTGATAGCGAAACGCATCATACAGTTTTTGTGAAACAAAATAAAGTGGAAATTGAGAAAATCAGTCTTTCTTTATATTCATTATGAATTTCCATCAAGTAACAACCACCACAATACAAAGTTTTAATTGAAATATTTATTTCTTGTCTTGTCATAATTTAACAATGTGTGATATACCCATTTTCGATATTTCGTAATTCAATATCGCATGATATACTTCTATTTGATTTAGCAGCAATTTTTTTCTTCACATTAGATAAGATTTTGATATCTAAAAACAAGCCTGCTCCTTATATTCTATCATACTTTATGTTGCAAGTTGTTTTTAATATATTCCAATCAAAATAATACGAAATTTAATAAGGATTAAATAATTTCCCTAGTAGGCAGGACACTGTAAACGCGTCGATCGACGGAGAAAATCAATTTACAACGCAATAATCAATTCATGATTTTTCTGTTAATAATAAGCGAATCAAGTTGATTTTTGTGTAAAAACATTCTCTGTGCTTGTGCGCTTCTTATGGTTATACTCGTTTGATAAATTTGTTTTTTAATTTGTTATTAACAATGAATAAACTTTACGCTGAAAATTTTTAATATTAATTAAATAGTTGGTCAAAATAACCGATATCGGTTATTTTTCATACATTTGCGGTGTTATACCGCCTATTGCGGTTTTCCGGTTCGCAAGCGCCATATAGCTCTGTCCTGTGTATCATCTTCTTGCACTTGGTAAGTATTCATGGCTTCTTTAATACCAGCATTCCAGGATCTCCTCGGCCTTCCCTTTTTTCGTTTTCTTGAAGGAAACAATATTGATTCCTATTCCCCCATCCCACAATGGGAATCGATGGGAAAATAATTAGTAAGGAGCAACTGATACAAGTAAGTCGTCAGTTGATTTTTACTTATTAGCTTATAAAAATTCAGTACATCAGTAACCTCGTACTTTGCCAAGCTTCTTTAAACTCACTTGTTACTTAGAAATTGGTAGTTTTGTGAAATAAGCCCCATTTAGGGTGAACCTTGTTAATAGGCCCGATTTTAGGTGGTCAAAGCAGGTAACAGTGTATGGTTGTTAAATTTTTCAAAAAGTAGGAACATAACTTATAATAAATATGAGTTTTACATAATTTCTATAGAACTTTATGAAAATTAAGTCAACACTTATTTTGTTCATTTATTCATTTTTTACTTCTTATAGATTTTTATAAAATATATGTTACGTTATAGCAAGAACTAACTAACCTGCTTTTAAATATATTGTTGTTGAACTCCTTCAAATTTTCATAAGTAATTTGCAGACATTTACATTCGACTAATATTAATTTAGACTAAGTTGGTCACCCCTGAATAAAAATTACATGCCCATAATAATTATATTGTTATTTTCTTTAGAAAATTAGTTAAATATTCTCCTGACAACTATATCATTGTCATTAGCAAAAAAAGAAATACACAATATACACATATATTTTTTTGGTTTTTATTCAAGTTTGACCAGATAAGACCATATAAGAAGTTTTCTAAAGATATGGTGTTGAAAATTATAAAAAATTTTGATAATTGCATATCTAAATCATCATAGCTAATTATATTGTGTACATTGGTATATTACTGGCAGTTTTAAAACATTGTACGATAGTTAAATGTGCATTGCATTTAAGGTGAATATATCAGTTTAATTTTATAAAAATGATTTTACTTTGTTATTAGTATCTTAAAAGTCACCACAGATTTCCAAGACACCTGTATTATATGTTATATATAGGTTGTTTGAAACTTTTCGAAAAACTGTTTTTGCTGCGTGAATAATTCTAAACAACATATAAGGAGTGCAAGTCTGATTAAATATGTAATTTCAGAATTAGCTGTACCTACAAAAACACGATGTGGGTTGTAAAGAAAATCTTATAATTAAAATATCGCACAGTAATAAATTACCAGGTAGAGAATGGAAAAGGTGTTCAAGTAAATCAAAAAAGGGGTCTCCACGATTACATGTTCTTATTAAACGACGGACCTGCCCCTTCAAATAAGAACTAGAATCAATTGAAGATGACGAATATCCTGGCCCATGTCACACAGTACTGAAATATTACAAAATTAAAGAAATTACAGTCGTAGAATCCATATAGGGCAGACGGAAGTCGAAGTGAAGATTAATAAAAAACGTATTAGTCAAATTTTGCATAATCGTTTGCACATTATTAAAGTGAGTGCATAGTGGGTACCCAAAATGTCGCTTGACCGCAACCGCTGTGTGGAATGTTCTTGTGATTTTCTTACCTTATGTGGGAATAATTCAAATGCATTGTATGCTAATATTAGAATTTCTACCGAAATTTGATTTTACCAGTATGATCCCGAATCAAAACAAGAATCATTGCGGTGGACAGGAAAGGGGGATAAGCCACGCCTCAAATTCAAGGTTCAATGAATGAGAACGAGGCTTATGATCTACCCTTTTTAGAACACAGAATGCATTATTATTATTATTGACTACCTTCCAAGGAACACTATAATAACATGTAATTATTATACTAATTAGCGGAATTTACGAAGTTGTAAAAGCGAAACGGCGTGAAAAAGTTAGCAGCCACGACAACGCCCCTGTCCACATAGTCCAAGTTGCGAGACGCAATTTTTGCGAAGCTGGATTTGATCATCCACCTTAGAGTTTGTTCTAGCACCCAGCAACTATTACCACTTCAGGAATTTGGAAAAAAAACGTAAGGGACAACAGATACAGCGAGGAAGAGGAGATGATGGCAGAGGTGCACGAGTATTTCGCAGGCAAATCACTAAGATATCTTCATGGTGATTTATCGCGAGTCGAAAAATTAAAAAAAAAGATGTAGGAAGTGCGTTGGGATAGATTACATTGAAAAATAAATCCCCTTCATTTTTTTTATCATGCATTTTTATATATTAGGCTCTCTGTCTTGTCCTCCTTTCTGTTAAACATTGTGAAATAAATGTATATAATATAATAAATATTAGTAATAACCATTGTCTTTAACACATATTTATATTTTTCCCTTTCCCACAAATTCGTAGTTTTTTGTAAAAGCGATATATTCACCACAAAAATTCAACAGAAAACATTTTCGTTCACATTAAAAACACCATAGATTTAGATAAGAAAAATTAGATTAGTTTAAGTCAGCCTTATGTTTAAATCGTTTAAGATCACACATTTAGTACATAGATGTCAGATGGTATGATAATTTACTTAATATAAGTACCCTTTGAGAGAGCAGGCATAGGTTTGTTGCATGTTATTTCTTCAAACTGTACGAATTAGGTATAATACATCAAAATTAGAGGCGGCGATAGCGTAGTGGTTAAGGCATCTGCTTTCTACGCCAAGGGCCCGAGTTCGTATCTCGGCTAGGGAAATAATAATAAAAAAAGAAAAATAAATAATAAAATAAAATAAAATTTACAACGTAACCGTCGCCTCTGTCAAGAAGGCAATGCAAATCACCCGTAGAATCATACCTAATAAAGACCTCTCACTTTGCGATTTGGGACCGGCATTAAACTGTAGGTCCCCCTTTGTCTGTGAAAATACTTAAAAAGGCACCAACCACAGGCAGTGGTTGGTGCGTATCAGATACGTCCGTATCAGATATGGTACTTCAAAATAAAGAAGATCAAAATTAGTATCAGTATAATTTGATATTCCTGAAATAGAAAAGGATTATGAAGTACAAATACAGCATTTTGAATGTTACAGATCATCAACTTTATTTAACGGTCAAGTACTGAACATAAGAGAAACAATGCGTAATTCGCTAGATTTTATTCAATTAAAGATTGTTAATTATGTTTAATTATATCACTTTAACAAGTTGTATAAAAGTAACAAATTAAAAGGACAACAAAAAATAGCTTGTATAGTCGTAATCAGCATGGGAATATCTATACATCTTGTAAACCTTATCTGATCCTTGTATGAGAACACAAATGGCAGAATCAAACTGAATAATTCTTTTTTCGAACCCTTTAACGTAGAAGTCGGCGTCAGACAGGGCTGTATTCTGTTACTCCTTACTTTATAACATATATAGTGGTCTGTTTTGGATGGCTGGAGTGGGGGTGTGACAATCGGTGGAAAAAAAACTATGGATTCCCTATTCAGCGAAAACCGAAGTAATGATTGTTAGTCGTAATGAAGATCTGTTGCATATAAATGAAATTGCTGGTTTCACTGTTGTAGACTATTTCAACTATTTGGGCTCCCTTATAACTAACAATGGTGGCTGGGAAGCGGAAGTAAGAAGACGTTTGGCTATGGCTACAAACTCGACGATAAAAGTCACTACGATCTGAAAAGATTCAGCTGTCATAAAAAGCACAAAGTTAAGATTGCTGTCCAGCCTTACATTCCTTATAGCAACTTACGCATCGGAAACACGAATCGTTAAACAAGCTGATAAAAGACGAATCGATGCGTTTGAGATGTGGGCATATCGAAGAATTCACAAAGTATCATATACAGAACACCGAACTAACGTTCTTGAAGAGCTTAGTCTAAATGACCGTCTTTCAAATGGAATTAGTAGACTGAGGTATTTTGGTCATAGGTAGAAGATCAAGGGGACGGCCTCCAACAAGATGGTCCGACCAAGTAAGATCTCTTCGTGGTGTGGGTATGCACGAGTCAAGTCAGATCGCGCAGGATCGAGATGCCTGGAGAATAACTGTTGAGGCAGCAACTGCATAGTGTTACCGACACTCCTGTTGTGGATTAGGAGAGAGATACTTGTAATATTTGATTTATAACGCGATTATATTCTCAACTCTCCTAGATATGCTTAATATACGGAAAGGAGACAAAAAACTATTTTATCGAGGTTCGTCAGTGTATTGTTACTTTAAATTTTTTTTATTTTTAGTATTATTCTGACTTCATTATTAGCGCGTTAACTATTTTCGTGCTATTGTAGAATAAATTTGTTTCTAAAGAAGTAGGTAACTACAGGGCGTATGATATATATTCTTGAATTTAATGTTTTACTCGTAGCGTTCTTATGGATGAACCACGGAATAAGACGAGTATCATCACATTTTTAGTGTTCCATACGGAACACTTTTGGGATCAGTTCGGTGTCCGTCTGTCTGACGGCGGTCCGTCTGTCACATCCGATGTTCTCCGAAACTATTTGACATAGAAATTTGAAATTTGGCACAAATACAGGAATAATAGCCCAATCAGAGCCGTGTTGTTCTGAATGTTAAAGTTTGACTTAAGGGTCAGTTTTGGGGAGTGAAATCGGAAGTGAACAAAAAAATTTTTATCAGGTCATCAAGTGGGCTGTCAAATGAAAGCTTGTGAAAACACAAGTTCAAAAATATATATGATGAATATATAATAATACTTGTGCACACTTTTCCTCGTATCATTTTTAAGAAATGGAAACAAATCTTTCTCTCCCCACCCTATCTCGAAAAGTGCTAATTAAAAATTTTTGAAAAAATTCTGAACAGTCTAAAAGTGTAGATTGAGTGAAAATTATCATGAGTGCCCAACGTTTGATAATTTTTCTGGCATGAAAAAACTATGTAGCATGACAGTTTGGAATGTTGGGAATTCAACCGAGACTAAGAACTACGATATATCAATACGTATTCGGTGCAGTCAGTAATATCATGACTGGTAACCAACGGATAGGTATCGAGGACAAAATAATTTTATTTTATTTGTTTATAATTGGACAAATATTTAAGTAGTTAATATTTATTTTAAACTTTTACTACTAGATTCAAGATTGAGCTAAATTCATTTATTGGTTATTAGGTAGTTAATTTTTATTTTAAAGGTAATTACGGTACGGAACAATAATAACGCAAGTCTAACGTGCCTATGATCGATTTTTATTTTTTTTTAAACAATGCAGTTACTACTAATTATATTTGCCTGTATATATTTTCCCTTTAAATATATAATATGTTAAAAACAATTTTATTTTATTTAAGAGAGTGACCTACAATTGCGTCATAATGCTAATTGACATTGATCTAAGAGAATCGCAAGAATAGGCACGTATATTTATTAAGTTAAGAAGACAGCCGGTTTTTACACTGACACGTTCTATCATCCAATTGACCTTACGACATAACTTGAATTGAAATAACCGGCCAAGTGCAAGTCGAACTTGCACAATTAGTGTTCCGTATTATATATATATATATATATATATATATATATATATATATAATATATATATATATATATATATATATATATATATATATATATATATACATTACGTCGCTTTTGTCGTTTATTGTATATTGTTTTTTTTTTCTTTATTAATACAAATCATTTCATGGATTGATCTTAGGGGTCTGAGTCATATTTATTTCGGACTCTTCTCATAATAACTCAATAACAGTTAATAAATAAAAACACATAAACAAACCAAAGAATGACTTTCGTTCCCTATACATGTCTAAAGTTAGTTTTAAAAATGTGACCGTCTTAGTAATACCTTTTAAAGAATGTTAAGTGTGCCTTCGTTTCAACCCCCACATGTAAGTTTTTATGTATATTTTTATGTGTATTTTTATTATTTCACCTTCTACATTGTATTATAAGTTTATCAATTTTATATTTTCATAATTAAAAAATTTGTGCATCCTATTGAACATCCAAAACAATCCTGTAAAATCAAAATTTAAAATCATAAAAAAATAAAAAAAGGGAGGAAAATGTATACTGATTGAAAATTTCAATTTTTAGATGCACTGAAGAAGCCTACAAATTAGGCGAAACGTTTTTAATAAACTTCTAACTAGAACATGATGTAATTTCTCTAACCTTAAAACAAAAGAACCACAAAGCCCAAAAAATTGATATATATATATATATATATATATATATATATATATATATATATATGTATAAATGTATATATATATATATATATATATATATATATATATATATATATATATATATATATATATATATATATATATATATATATATATATATATATATATATATATATATATATATATATATGTATATATATATATATATATATATATATATATATATATATATATATATATATATATATGTATATATACACATATATATATATATATATATATATATATATATATATATATATATATATATATATATATATATATATATATGTATATATATATATATATATATATATATATATATATATATATATATATATATATATATATTATATATATATATATGTATATATATATATATATATATATATATATATATATATATATATATATATATATAATATATATATATATATATATATATATATATATATATATATATATATATATATACTTATTTACTTTTTAAACTTGGACATATTTGAGATTTATTATTAGAGTTTCAGGCTTTCGTAGTTGATAATTTAAATATTTTCATTGGATACTTTGGGGAATAAAAAGTTTGAGCAAGTCAGTCAGACGATGTTCATTTAAAATATCAGTGAAATATGAAGTAAATATTTAAATATTAAGATACCGTAAAGTAGTAGAATTTGTGTTCTAACTGAAATTCAAATTATTTTTTCGGTAGTTTTTAAAAGTATACGGAGAACTGATTTGCATTACTAATTTATTAAATACTGTATCAAGAATACATACCCTTGATTGTATTAATAATTAGCGAAACAACAATTACAGTTAAAATAATCACTTTAGGTTTGTTAGAAAATTTTGAGCTTAAAAGACACTTGTGGACGTCGTTAATGTGATGACATAAAAGAAAAACTCTGTATTCTGTTATTTTGCCTACGCTTTATTGCCTTTTTATTACCGTGTTCGCCTATCTCATACTAGAAAGTTTGTCATTCCAGCTGTTTCAGAGTCTACCCTTGTTTTTCCTTCTATTAGAAATAACTTGTGTAATTCTAATTATTCTGTCTTCTATCATTCTATGTCTATTTTTGTTCTTGATGTTTCGGGTCGCGTTTTGGGAGTGTATGTTAACGTCTTATATAGTCTGGTAAATTTGAGATTACATTTAGATTTATAGGCATTTGTTTCATCAAATTATATTGTGAAAGCATGTCACTGTTTTCGTCGCCTTGGCGGCTTGGTTTCTTATTTCTGTGTTGATATCACCAAAACTCGATTTATCTATGCCGAGATATTTAAACCTCTTTTCGTGTTTTATTTTATACAGGGTTTTTTAAAAACCAGCTTACATCCGTTACATGACGTTTTGGATATTGTCATGTTTTTGATTTTTACTACTAATACTATCATTTGATTTTTTTTTGCTGTTTTGTTGGGTTCGTTCTTTGCTAACAGTACGACGTTATCAGCATAGTATTGTATTCTCATATCTTGATTTTCCATTCTATAACCTCGGTTTAAATTATTTATTAATTAGACATCTAAAATGAAAGTATAAAATTACCAAGTGCATTAATAACCACACAACGCTTGCACGAATCCGCTTGTTTATATCTAAACGCGATCCAAGATTAACAGTGAACTCGAGGAAGAGTGACTAGAAACGATGGGTTACGATTTGGTTAAATGTAAGTATTCAATGACTTTTGCTACATTATTAAAAGCCTAATCTATTTATCTATCTTCCGGTTCATAGCGTCCTGCGCCTTCCGGTCCCCAGTCTCCAACTTGGCCTATCAGCCCAATCTCCCAGCCGTAGGTCACGCTTCGACATTGCTTTTTTGATTCCACTTATCCACGTAGTCTTAGGTCTACTTCTTTTTCTCCGTTTGGGGGGTTGCCGGTCCATTATTTGTTTCGGTAGTCGATGCTTCCTCATTCCTTGTACGTAACCAAACTAGCAAAGCTGTTGTATATTGTTTATAATAGTACTTGTACGGCCCATAATTTCATGTATTCTTCATTGCACCAGAAGTCCATTTCCACTGCGAGGAATTTTCGTTCAGTTGTTTTATTCAGTTGCCAAGCTTCGCATCCATATTAAACGACACTCTTAAAGTTAGTACCATACAGTTGCGTTTTCTCCTATTTCGACATGATTCTTGACTCGGCTATCTCGGCTTCCGTACGTCCATCTCGTTGGATTCTTGTACCTAGATACGTATATTCGGAACAAGCGGTATACTTTGTTGTCTAATCTAATTAAGTAAAATTATTGTGCATAGTTTTAGCTAATATAGAAAAAAATATATAACATCATATTTATAAGAAACAGCTGAATATTTTCTAAATTTGTATTATAATAAGTTATATAAAAACCATACGGAAATTTTTTTGCATAAGAAAGCGTAGAAATTTTGTCCAGTGTTTTTTTACTTGTCCTTACCGCACTCAGTGCAGGTTCTAATGTATCATTGATTGGCGGCAAACGATGTTATTTATGAATGACATACTCTCTCTGCTATGTTTGGGTCTTCGACAGTGTAAACTTTTCCACGGAGATGCAACAATTCCGTTGGAGAATTTGTTCTTATATACTTTTATACTATATTTAACTATAAAGGGGTAATGACCTTGTCATTGACTAACAAATTTGCAATTTTTTTTAAATTTTTCATTTAGCAAACTTCTACGTTGATGTTTCATAAATTTCAATGTTTAATATCTTATTATAAAAAACAATTTTTTGTTAGAAATAACAAACTTATTTGTGCAACAAACCTAGCATACTGTTAAGAAATTTTACAATTTCATGTTTTTTTTCTAAAAATTTTAGGACTTTTATGGCGACAGCCAACATTATCTTCTGTTCTAAAGTCACCAGATTACAAAATGTAAGTTCATTTTTTTATTAATTCTTATTCCCACTAACAAACCGTAATTGTAATTGTGTAAAAAATCAAAAATGAAATCAGTTTACAATTATTTACGGTTAGTGATGTTATCTTTACTTATACCAGTGCTAAAAAGAATATTTACAGGATATTAGTGGTGGTCATTGGCGGGTTTCTAAATATAAGAATCGATAAAACTCTTATCCTTTGTATTTTTTCTGTTTGTAAATTATAGCTCTAATATTGACTTTCTTTATAGCTTTTAATATTCAGTAGGGTCAAGCTCAGAAAATTTAGACCTTTGAAAGAATAACATAACAATAAATATTTAGATGTTAATAATTGAGTTGCTTTGGCCTCTTCCAAACTAACTGACTTATCGTCACCTGTCATCGCCAGCGACCCTGCGCCGACGATAGATCTCTATAAATTATTTGACAAGAGGCGTTTCATGCCGTAGGCACGCGGCTCGCCATTTTTAGCATTTCGTCAATAGTACACTAGAAAAAGTTGGATAGTTTGAAAGAGGTCTCAGAGAATTTTAAACCACTTTAAAGAAATATGCACAATATTTTTTTAGTTTATGTTATTTTGCCAGCACACACAAATATATATCAGGAAGTTATTTTTTGTTAATTTATTGAAAAAAAGAGCCTGAAAAAATGTACTATGCAAATGCGTTTAGAAATATCAAAAAAAAACTGCTCTAAAAGTTGAGATTTATAATTATGATTGTTCTTGTCTGCTATTACACTGATCCGTCACTGTGGTTAAAATTCTCACTGGGTATAAAAAGATTTTTTAAACTGTAAATTCCCAGCTACGTAGAGTTTATCTCAAAATTTCTTTATCACTACATGAATGAACAAAGCGCACATAATAATAACATGAGGTTCAAGTACATGTTCAGATCCAATTTTTACAATTGTTATTTAACTAACTCCGAGAAGGTCCTGGTTCTATAAGAGGAATATATCCTCCGTCAGCTTTGCCATTTGTTAGTGCTGATTGATTGTCAAACTATGTACTATAAAGAAAACTCATTAAAACGTAACTCTGAAAGAGGTAGAAGTCCCTTCTTTCCATTTAAAAATGTGAAATGCACACATAGTTGTACATGTTACGTTGGGAGGAGAAAGTCGAGAAACAACTCGAAATACCTCGGAGGGACAGTGGATAAATCTCTGACGTATAGGCAACATTGTTACACTCGGGAGAATTATATCTAGAAATGGTAGGAAGTAAATGCGGGATATTCCCATTCTGATGGGGACTACAATGCAAGGCCTCTGTTTTTTCCGTCGAATAATACGTTTGTTCAGTGAGAAACTAATCAGTTTACTCAAAGGTAAAAAGCCGTTATAGGAGGTTGTAGGATTGTGACCGTTGCAAAAAAGCATTCCATTGAATCTTCGTTATAAGGCTGCTGGTTTTGTAACATTTGAAGAACGTAGAGTAGTCTCGTGATACACCAAAAAATTTAAACAATCTTTCAATTAACATCACGTCCTCTACGATAAAAAAAACCTACAGCAACGTAAGTATTAGCTCAACCAAACTATCCTATATCCTAGGTGGGTTCTTCTGGAGGCAGCCTTAACTATATATGGAAAATAGCGAACAGTCTTGGTACAAGCGTAGCCTTTGTAAAATGTAACTTACGAAAGTGAGCAACTCCTTATGCGAATGCGAACATGCAACATTTACTTTCTTGACTTTTGATATTTGGTCACGTAGCAATTGACGTAGTCCGTTACTGGGCAAGAAATATTGGCTTAAACAGCCTTAATTTAAATCGATATTAATTAGTTTGGATTTAGATTTACCACTTCGTAAGAAACCACTAGCTATGTTTAAAAAATCCCTTCATACTTCTGAATCCCTATTTGAACTTGAATGTCTTTATTGCTGCATTTGAACTAACATTATAAGGCAGAAAGATATGAATGTACCTATATGCGTAAGTGAGATAGAAAAGAACAATAATCTAAGAAGCACATATTTACGTTATTTGTTTTTCACTTATACCAAAAACACAAATTCACTTTAATATTTTTGTACGAAAATTCCTTATGCATATAACTTTAGTTGTGTATACTTATCGTGTATATTTTCAGTTTATTTTATAGTCTTTTTTAATCGATAGCATTAGTGTTGTAAATGTATCAGTACAACTCCAAGATTTTTTTTAACTTTTCTATAAAAATTGACTACTCATTAAATCGTATTTAAAAAATAAATACAAATTCTAAATAAACTTAAAAATACCCATTAAAAATTGTAATCGTAACATAAATTTTCCCTCAATAAATGACTTAGAATTGCGCTTTTAAAATTGCTTTACTTTAATTACACTTTCAACTTTTGAAAGTTTGATTTCTTTAGATTTTGAATGGGTTGTAATACATTTTGCCCTACGTGAGCTACAAAAACTTTGACAAAAAATACCATGTTTAAACAAGTAAAACCAATTTAAAACAAATATAAGCTTTTATTAATTTATCTTTGAAAAAGTATGTTACCGTGTAAATTAAGATGCATATTTCCAACGTGACAATTTTAATATGGATTATTACGTTAAAAATAACATTAAAAAAATATTCGAATTCTTGCCAGTTTGGCGTATTTACACACGTGTTGAGTAGCATACACATACTGATACCTTTTACGAATACTGTACTAAATTCTTAAATTTAACTTCAGATTCAAACATCACACTCTCCAATATTATGCCTCATAGCTGATCTGTTGATCACTCCTAAATGATAATCTGCGTTAATCACTAAATCGGCTATGCATCCTCTTATTCCGGCCCTGTATCCTGTTACAGGGCCGATTAGTCGGTGGGACATTCCTCCAATGAAAAGCCCATCGGCTTCGGGTGGTGCGAATGGTTTATCAGGTGGTCGGATTTGGACTGACTGTCTGGTTATTGCTGGACCGTTGTCGACGATTAGTAATCCAGTAGAACCATCCCTAAAAAAATAATGAACATAATAAATAATCAAGAGTATAAGCTGACAGTGATCACCGCAGTAAGTTACATCAGTTTGTATCTTTTTTTTATCGTTAACTTCCCCGCCTGAGTGGAAATTTTATCCTTGTTCATATCCTAAGGATATCGGCAAGGATGTCATAATATCCGTCAACGTTGTCCAAGTGCAGAAACATACATTTCTGTCTTTCACCGCACCTTTTAGACAACGCTGTACTGTTGCCTCAGACGTTATTGCATTTCTGCGAATAACTACTACCTATGTACGTGGTCAGGCCAAATATACTTAAATAATTTAATAAATAAGTATATCGACCTGTGGGATTGAACCCCTGGACCTTCTGCACTGTAAGCAAGGTACTACACCACGGAGCCACGGGCCGCCACATTAGACTAACTAGAAACGAAGGTTTCGTCTATCAATTTGTGGCTTTGGTAGTTATGATGGAGCTAACATGGTTAACGAAACGTGGGTCGGGTGTAAAAATAAAGTGTTTGGTGTAGTGGTGATATATAATGAGTAGGTTTGATACTTGTTGCATTTTACTGTTGTATTGTGCGAGTAAGGCTTTAAAATACTGATTTTTTTTGCTCTCCTCTCGGCCTATCCTTCGACTGACGAGTCGTGGTACACAGATAGAAGAGCATTGAGTAAATAATGTCCGAAATATGTTCTATTTTGGTAGTTATTAATTATGATTAATTATAAAAGTTGCCACTGCGGACTATATCAAAAACGACAGTGGTTCGGCAGTTGTTTGGTGGCTCATAACTAACTACTGGTGTAAACTAACCTGATATTTATTTTCTATCTCTAAAACTTTAAATGATACTTATAGAGAATTTGATATTGTAAACTCTATTTAATAACCTATAGACTTGCTGAAATCATGAAAATTATGAAGATTAAAGCAATCTAAAAAGAAACTTTTTTCTTGTGGGTAGATAGATGTTTTTATATTTTAATTAACTCTACAAAACAATGTGATCGTGGCACGAAGTGATTCTATCACGTAATAAGTCCGATTAATTGAATTTAAGAATGAATTTGGGACATCGTAAAAAACAAAATTGTGTTACCGCAAAGTACGATGTAAATCGTCATATGATATTAAATTGTATTAAACAAATTCAGACTTTTTATTTTGTAATTTGTTATAATATTTTACAAAAACTATTTAATTGGTAGGTCCAATGTAATATTAAAAAAAAAATCAGTAGTAAAGTAAAACTAAACTAAAAAATAAGAGGAACTAAAAAAAATAAAAATCAAATAAATATATAAAAGAAAAAAAAATAAAAACAAGTTTTATAAATACTTCTTCGCACCTCTTATTTATTAATGTAAATAAACAGAAAGGCCGGGCGGCACGAGTATCGGGAATCAGTATCCACTAGTAAAAATGAACGAAGTCCATATTTCAGCAGTGATCTTATTTGTCAATTCATCTCAGCTATCACAGCTCATCAGCCGAGCTAGGATCAAAGTTTAAAAGCATGAGCTATTGACTGGTTCAGGTGACAACAATTACCGCCAGGCAGCGCGATCGTTGAGATGTTTTGCAAGATACAAAGTTAAGATCAAGGATGAACCAAAGTTATTTAAGATTTTGGCCTTTTAACCTATTCCTGATATATTCGTATCAGTATTTTTCAGTTATTTCATGAATTCATCAATGGATAGTATAGGTATATTTTCTACTGAAAGATATTTTATTTTTGTCTTAAATTTGTACAGTCTCAAGTTTTTGATCGTTATCGGTAATTATTTATATAGTATTATATCTTTATAGTCCAGTGAGTTTTCGAAAATAATAGTTGTGTGTCTCGTAACTATTAAGAAATTTCCGTTTCGGGTTTGCTAGTTATGATTTATGGTTAAAAGACTGTGTTTGCTAATGTTTGATTTAATGTATGCTAGACAGTTCTCAATGTAAATAGACGATACATGATTATATGATTCATTGATGTGCACACAGATTGATAAGAATGTAATAGAAATTATCAATATGGGTTTTTGATATATTCAGCTTATCTTCAAGACTACTAAAATTGCAAATGTTCACTCACATGATGTTGGATTTATTGAGATTGTAGAAAGGTTGCTCATGACCTGACTTATTTGTTTCTGGGTATGCAAGTGATGATTCACTGATTTAAGTAATGCGAGTGGGGTTAAAATTTTGTCAAGGGACAAAGATACTTTAGTTAAATCTCTCTCCTTTATGCTGTGAAATATTAAATAATAATAACATGATATTAATAACAACACAATTATACAAGTGTGAAAAATGTACATGTTTAAGATAATTTATGATAATAACAAAGTTTTTAATCTATTTCATGATTCTTATGAATTTGGATTGGTTTACAACAGGGATCCTGTTTAAGGGGTTACATATACCTCGAATTTTAAAAAATTAGATTTTTTTTACGAATTTTTACTCTCTATACTGCTAAGAATTATTTAAAAAAAAATAAGAAAATTCCATTCCATTGCAAAGTTATAGCATTAAATGTGACCTGGCGTATGATTGGGACCGCTACCTGCCTCAATACCGCGCCTCTCGGCCGCTGCGTTTCGGATTTCTTTTGAAAATAAAGTCGTTAGAATTTTGCATCCATTAGTGGAGTTTACCAAGTTGCAAGAGGAAGAAGGCATATAGTACGAAGCTGAAATGGAAGACTAGCTGCAAGTTTACTTTTTATCTACCCGTAACTTTAAACGCGTTTTTCTCAAAACTCTATTTTCAGACATTGTTTCCAATATTACTCAGTCAATTTTTAATATTCTTTAACTTTTTTTTTTAATCTTAATAATTACTTTTTCTACACAATGTTGAGAGGTTTTTTAAATTTATCTAATCGACAATTTTTTATAAATAATTAAACATATTTTTTTTTAAAATACACATGCTTTTTGCAGCACCCAGTTGTTTGTAACTCCTTAATTTTCTTCTTTTAATATGTGTAGTAAAAAACAAATTAATAAATGAAAAAAAAACCTTTATTGTATATGAAACTGTCGGGGGCAAATTATTTCTTAGAAATACTTACGTTTAAATGTGGTCGTTCCGTTCGCGGTAATGAAATGATCACTGCTTGGTACGTCACTACCATTTCCGACCAAATAATTTGTTTTAATTATTCTAGAGAGTGACGACTGATACTAAAATCTTTACAATAAAAAATTGATGTCACCTTTTTTAGAAATAATTCGTTCTAGAAAAGGTAAGTTTGAAATGTGCGATGCCCCTCCATCCTGGTAAATAGCAAGCTCTCCGGTTACAGCTATAAAATTTTGTAACGTGGCGTCAAAAAGTCCCCAATTAATAGTTGCCTCAGTCATCCTCAAAGAACTCGATTATTACACGTACCGATATTGTAGTTCAAGCTGCCACTTTACGGGAATGTTAAGGCTTTTGAAACTTTAGTTTTGGATTTGGACTTGAATAACGGCAACTCTGTTTATTGACGTCTTTGTTAAAGTGAAAATGTACCTCATCCGAGAATAAGATGTTGCTGAAAGGCTTTCAAATATTTAAGTAATGAAGTTGGGCTTCTGAGTAGTTTTAATTCTAGCGAAATTTTTTTCGCAGATTAGGCGCAAATTTATTGTGTTTGGTAAACGCTCACAAACGAAAGAAATATTCTGCTCCGGTTAAACGCTCCTTAGCAACTAAATTTCTAAAGACCGTGGTTACGCTTTCTGTTTTTACCTTGCTCCTCCAATTCGTCGCATTCCCACAGTATGTCAAACAATTATAATTTTATAATTTTTTTAAATTTATATTCATTCACACGAAAGCGCCGAGTAATTCAGTCTTCACATTCAGCTGAATTTAGAAGAACTTAAATTTGGGCGTAAAAAACATTATGCTCTTGTTTTCATTTACCTCACAGCTTTGACTCTATGCCATAACCCATCATGCACAATACTCGAATTATGTACAACCAATATCTCCTCTTCTCTATACCTAGAGCTAAACCGTAACTCCAGTGCACCTCTTTTTAATCCTAAAGACACAAACCCACTTCCGGTAAATGCCCAAAGAAGTAATCCTGATTCGGATTTAGATTTAAATCTGACATTAATGTCTAGTGGATCTGTCGAAATTGCTTCCATGGTCGTTGGATCGTTTAAGTGGAAAAAGCTGTCGATGCCGTGGAAGGAGGGTGGTCCCCTTGAGCACAAATGGTCTCTGTATCCTGGTTTACACCTAAAAAATATTAATTATTAAGAGAATTTATTTGGAAGCTATTTATCTTAATTGTAACATGGAAAAATTAATATTATGACTCATCAGATAATGAAAGTTAATAAAAGGAGATTAGGTTAGTTTTTTTCGTTTTGTTTGAGAAATATAATTGAATGCGTTTTTCTGTCATCGTTATCTCCTTGTATAGAGTTGCCTTGCACTAGTTAAAGTAATTTTGTAATAAGCGGGTTGACCGTATCATTTTTCTTGTAAATACGTTAGTTCGGGTATTACTAACATATTTTGAAATTTGAAATCTAAATTTGAAGACTTTGTTAAAATAGAGTCTAGAAATTGATTCCAATTCAAAGAGTTACATTTAAAATAAAAAAGTTAAGTTGTTTATAAATTTAATAAATCCATCATATAAAGTTTCCTCGAAATAGCTGTAGATTTTTTATACAACATTTATCGTCCCGATATTTTCTCCTAATTTAATATGTATAAAGGAAGTAGAGAGGTGGCCATAGCGTAGTGGGTCAGGTGTCTGCCTTCCACGTCGGAGACCGACTTCAAATCTAGGCTCAGAAAATAATAAATTTAAAAAAAAGAAAAAAAATCTTTACAACGTGAGGGTAGCCTCCCTCGGGAAGGCGATGGCAAACCATCTGTAGTGTCATGCCTAGTAAGGCCCTTCCACTTTGGCCGTTCGGAACCGGCATTAAACTGTAGACCCCTTTATCTTAAAACGGCACCAACTACAGGCAAAGGCAGTCGGCTACGTTCATATCGAATGGTACCCAAAGAAGAGAAGAAAGAAAGTAGCAGACATATGTCATCTTATAATTTTTTTTAAATTCTGTTCATTCTATCGATGTTGGTGTTTCACAGTTTACTTAAAAATTTTAATCCTGCTTAAGTCTTATTTTCTTTCGCGGAGTATGTTGTAAAGCTTGTAAAAAAATCATTGAGTTACGATTAATTACGATTAATAGATAGAACGTCTTCCGTAAAAAACGTGTAATATCATAACCTTTACGAATAGAGAGACTGAAATTAATGATGAAGCATAAAAATAACTGGATGGACAAAAGTAAGAATTTTTTTATAATAAACTCAATGAAAAGGAACGATTGTCTAACAGCCCCAGATATCGCCAGAAAACTGAAGGAATACGAAATAAATTCTATTACTATGGTATAAACCAAATTATTAGGGACTCTGCTCAGAAAATGTGGAATTAACTATACTGGACAAAAAAATATGAAAATCGATTGAGGATAACTTGTATCGTCACTGCTATATTCTCTCTGAACACGGTAGCTAATAATGTTGTTTATTCTGTAGTCAAGAGAAGAACACGGCTAACGCATTATCTGGAAAGAGCGGCTCAACTAAAGTGGAGATGGGCTGGCCACGTAGCGATAGAGAACAACGACAGATGGGCCTACAAGCTTACAGTATGGTGCCCAAGGGAGAGTAAGAGGAGAGTAGGTAGACTTCAAAGAAGGTGGCGAGACGACATCCAGAATATCGCAGTAAAAAATTCGAACAGAACGGCTCTGGACAGGGAAAGATGGAAATATTCGGAAGGGGCCTACATCCAGGGATGGATGAGAGCAGGCTGAAAAGAAGAAGAAAGAAATCATAGCAACCGTTTTCATATTTTTCTAGTTTTTGGATTCAGAGGCAAATAAGATTTTGAAATTAGACGAAAAGTTTGGTTGCATGCAACACTTATTCTTCCAAACATTTCGACAACATTACATACTCGATTTTTACAGTCTTGTTGAATAATTAAAATTAAATAAAATCAATCCCAAATAGTGTTGAGGATTAGTAGGCTACTGATACAAAATATTATTATTACCTGCAAGTGAAATAATCTAAAACTGGTACACATTCACCATCTTCGCCACAAGGTCTCGCAACACAAGGATGTGGACAGTTGTCAACATTAGCTCCTCCAAGAGCTTCAGCAAGGATGGCCATGGACCTTCCATTAATTTCGACCTAAAAAAAGACGTATTAAACATTTAATTACACAGGCCAACAAAAAAAAATATATTTGTAAAAACTTTTTAATCCAATACATCTAAGTGTTATGTATTTATGGGTCCTGAAACCGTGTCTGGTATCAGTTTTTTTGTATCACCCACAGTTCTCTCACAATATGATATCGATTAAATTTCAAAATAAGAATCATGGCAGTAAACCAAATCCTCTTCCTGATTGAAAAACTGACCAAACTGTTTATCTCTTGTTCTCTAATGGTAAATAGATGTTCCGGATTCCAATAAATGTTCTTCTTTCAGCCTAGAACCAAGCAATTCTGCTTTTTCCTTACTCAAACCAAATCTCTCACTAAATCATTTAACTCAGCTTGTGTAAACAACTGTAGTTTTAAATTTTTTAGAGAACATTGAAATTCATCTTCATCCGGTCAACTTTGGGGAATGGACTGTAGAACGTCATCAATAGATTGAAGTGGCTCAGGGACAGGAAGTCCCGGACCATGTATTACCGGCCGATTAGCTGAAGTAAAGTTAGGATAAACAATTACTTTCTTATTTTTGGAGTTATATCCAGAAACATCAACGCTGCAAAAATAACAATCATTTGAATGATTTTCTTGCTCTCTCCATACCATGGGTACTGTAAATCTAAAAGCTTTCTTTTCTTTCTTATACCATTTTCTAGGATCCTCGACACAAACATAACATACTTTCTGAGGAGCCCAACATTTTTCTTGATTACTGATTTCTACACAAAATATGCAAAATATACTTTTTTTACAAAGTCAGTAATGTTTGATGTTTTTTAACTACAAACTCACCACATATATAAGTAAAAGTGTTGGGAGAGTTTTTACAACCACGATTAGCCATACTTTGATTGTGAATTAAAGCACATGGGTTAAACACTGCAATGCAAGATTATATTAACTGGAAAAAAACAAACAGCTGTGACATTTATCGGAACTGCCAATCTAATAACATTTGATTTTACTGCCAACCTTATAAAATTCTGATTTTATTGCGAACCGAATAACATTTGAATGATAAAAAATAAACTTTTCATATTTTGAATATTAAAATGTGAAAAATTGGTGAGTGATACGACTTTTTTTTATTATTATGTTCGGACTCAGCACAACATAGGAATCAGATAAAATTATTAAAAAAGTTTTTTCATCGTTGGCCTGTGTTATTGTTACCTATCTATCTGATTTAATGTTAGGGTTACCTTATAGAAATGACTGATTTTCATATCAAACGTACTTGCTATATGGTACCTCTAAGTTCTGTTCTGTGTCCAAAATAAAAAAAAATGTATTTGTCATAATAAGAACATCACATTTCATCATGATCATCGGCTTATAGCATCCACTGCAGGACGAAAGCCACCCTCAAGTCTTGCCAGCTTTTTCTGTTCTGGGCCGCTTGTACCTAATTTTCAGGCAGTCTCTTCAAATCATCAGTCCTAAGCCTACTTCGATAGGCTTCGGATTTTGGTCGCCACTCTATAATTTTTTTTGTCCATCGTCCATCCTTAAATCCAGCAACATGTCCAGCCCAGTTCCATTTAAGATGTAGAATGAATTTGACTGCGTCTTGTACCCCCGTTCTTTTCCTGATAATGTGATTTGAAATGTGATCTCTAAGAGTAACGCCTAACATTGACCTCTCCATTTTTCTTTGCATGACATATGTTTTGTTACCTAATTTGGGAATGTGGAATCTTTGGCACAATGATACTACTCAGTATTTATCATCACTACACCAAACACTTTATTTTTGCACTCGACGCGCGATTCCCTAACCATGTTAGCTTCATCAGAAGCGTCAATCATCGCTCCTGATGAAGCTAACATGGTTAGCGAAACGCGCGTCGACTGCAAAAATAAAGTGTTTGGTGTAGTGGTGATATATACTGAGTAATATGTTTTGTTGATATTTTTCTTTGTCAGTATGAGAGTATCGGCATAAGGGTAGAACGCATCTGTCAAAAACTTTTCTTTTTAAACATATCGGAAGATTAGATTTAAATATATAGACCAGTTTGCCATATGCCTTCCATTAGAGACCTATTCCCTGAATTTCATGTGTATGGTTGTCTCGTCCTATGCTGACTTCATCTCCCAGATATTTATATCGGAGAACTCCATCGTTATTCAGTTTTATACTGTCGTTTAATACAAGATTTGTCATAAACTGAGTCTTGGAGAGATCACATTTTAAACCAACCCTCCCTGAAGCTTCTTGAAGCATAAGCAACATAGTCTGTGCTTCTTGCATACTGTCTGTTATTAAGACAATGTCGTTGGCAAAATAAAGGTGATTTAACTTTTCACCTTCAATGTTAAGCCCCATTTTTTCCCAGTTTATTGATTGTAGCATAGTTCCTAGAACTGTTACGAAAACCTTGGGAGAGAGCGTATCACCCTGGCGCACTCCTCTTTCGATTTGAAATTTGCTGGTGGATTGGTTAGTTTGTGTTTTGACATTTGCGATGGCGTTTTCTTATATGTATTTAATTACACTGATATTTAGCAAGCAGTTTCAAGAGTCCCTGCTGGTTTACATAATCAAAAGCCTTTTCGAAGTCCACGAAAATGAGCATCAGAGGAGATAAGGACTTTAACTGTAAGCAGATGGTCGTTCGTTCCATACCCTGTGCGGAAACCAGCCTGCTCTTGTGAAAGAAAACACTCAAATTTATTTGTTAGACCTTTGGTAAGTATTTTAGTGAATAATTTCACTCAAGAGACTAATGAGTCGATAATTTGTAAGGTCTGAACTATCTCCTTTTTTATGCATGATGACAATAGTTGCATTTCTTCCAGTGCGATGGAATTATTTTTCCCAGGAGGCATTTATTAAATAACATTTTTAGAGCTTTGATAATTTGTTGTCCTCCTTGTTTAATTGCCTCTATTACAATATTGTTCTCACCCGGGGCTTTGTTATTTTTTTTGACGTAATTTTTGATTTTATAAATGCTGTATTAATATCTTAAAACATTTTCAGTCGGTCAATTAAAATAATTCCAGAGCCTTTAGGCCAGTCACTAAGGCCTCTAGTCAAAATTTCAATAAAACCACTATTCTACCACTCACACGGTCAGAAGTTTTATTGCAACAACATTAGTTGAGAGAGCCAACTTGTTAGTTGATCTTTTTGCATCACATTCTACTGTCGATTTCCAAGGAAAAACACCACCTTCTTTTCCCATAGTGCAGTTAAAGATGCCCGATATTGTTTTCAGACGGCGTATCATAAAATGTATTTTAATAAAATTGGATACCAGAAAAGCTCCTAGCACTGATAGAATACCGGCCTTAGAAGCCCAAAAAATGCCCGAGCTAACTAACCCCAGTTATCTGTAGAGTTTTCAACCTATCCTACAGAATGGGAATATTTCCTTCCTGATGGAAATGCGCTACGGTTCAGCCGACAAGAAGATCTTGCTAAACAACTACCGACCAGCCGCTGCTTTCAGTTACATCCAAAATTTGGAAGATTTCCAGAAGGATTTGATATTATTAAATTATGTAACACATGTTTGAAACAACACAATTGAGCATTTTAGAGAATCTTAAACGATTCCCTCTAACTACAGACCAATCTCATTGCTTCCTACGTTGGCTAAGGTAGTCGAGAGGCTCGTGAGGGGTTGTATTCTCCATTTCGTCCTTAAGCATAACTTGTTGAACACCTCTCAGTTTGGTTTTCGGGCTGGCAGAAACACTAGTTACGCCATTTTTTTCGTTTCTAGAAAACCTATATGGCAAGTTAAATGATGGAGAGGTTGCTGCGGCGGTGTTCTGTGACCTCGGAAAGGCTTTTGACTGTGTGAATCATGGGATATTGCTGAGTAAGTTTGAAACCTACGGATTCAGAGATGTGGCGTTGGCCTGGTTGGCATCTTACTTATCATCGCGCTGTCAATCTGTCTTTTTTAACTCTGTTTTGGGTCTTTTGTTAGTTCTACTTTATACTAATGACCTTTCAAAACATAATGTTAGAGGCGTATTTACAATGTTTGCCGATGACACAATCGTGATGTGGTACAATAGAGACGTGGTACAGTTTTAATGTGATATCAGTGGGGATATAGTGAAAATCGTAGATTGGTGTCGCTCAAATTATTTAACCCCGAATATTTCTAAAACTAACATTGTTTCGTTTAAATGTCAATTGAACGACATTTCACTTGATTCGCAAATTATTGAAGGCTTGACTCATAACAAATTTTTGGGTTTGTTTATAGACACTAAATTGAGATTCTTTACTCACATTTTGCAAATTTGTAAAAGGATTGCCAAGGGATGTTTTGCTTTGAGAGCAGTATCTCGGGAATTGGATGTTTCTATCGCGAGAAATGTATACTTACACCTCCGTTATGAGGTATGTTTGTGGGGTTCCTGCTCTAACCAATTACTGAAAGAGGTCTTTAAGCTACAAAAGTGAGCACTGCGTTATATGTCCCAATTCAGTTCTCGGCAATCCTACAGGAATGTGTTTATTACTAAAAGAATTCTAACGTTGCCTTGTATATGTATTATTATACATAATAAGTTTGAGGGAGAGATAGGGGCTTTTTGTGCGTCCATGACGCGTTCATCTTATGTGGCCTCACTACCCATTCCCTCGTCAGCTTTAATAAGGGACTCTATAATATATATCGTCCCTACCATGTCAAACTATCGAATGTGAAAAAACTAATTTAAAGTAAAAAAAGATTAAACTGACTAAATCTTGATAACATCCTAAAAAGGTTTAAAAAATGTGTAGGAAAAGTATTAAACTTTGCAATTTTGGCAATGTGCTAATTTTGTCTTCACTATTAAAGTGGTTTTTTTGTTCTCCTGAAAACTGCTTGACATGGTAAGGACGATATGAGTAAGAAAATATTCAACCACTTGCCTTTGAACGTCAGGAAAATTTTAAATAATAACCCATTTAGGAGGGAAGTTCGGAACCTCTTGATTGAGAAGCCCTACTATTCAGTCCCGGAGTTTTTTGATGACACTCTGATTGTTGAGTGTGTGTATGGAGTGTAGGTATATATATCTTTTCTGTATTATGTTATTAGCATCTTCTTGTTTCTGCACTGTTTTCGTACTGACTGATATTTTGATTGATGTAGTGACATGGTATTGTTTCTGCTATTTAACTTGAACTCATATGACTCATATTTTTATTTTTATATTATATTTTTTATTTTTGTATTGATGTAAATGACTAACGCATACTCCATGTTATTAGGTTAGATTAGATAGCTTTGTAGACAAAGGAACAATCTTTTTTTACAATAAAGCTTTATTTGATTTGATTTGATTGTACTTGATATATCCTAGGCATTCGACCGTGTTTGGCATGCCGAATTGTTGGCTAGCTAGGCCCTTATGGTATATCTGAAAGGTTTTGTTTATGACTCTTGCATTTCCTCAGAGAGCGTTCTTTATGAATGGCAGTCGACGGATTTCTTTCTAACACCCTTACTATTAATCACGGAGTACCCTAAGGCGCCATACTGTCTCCTACTATCTTTTTCATTTACATTAACGATCTGCTGGAAAACTTATTTTGAAGCTTCATTCACTTTGAACATCCGAACATCGGCTACTCATGCAATTATCCGCAGACAGCAGGAAGTCATTCAATTTAACAAAGACTTGGAAGAAATTCTTTCTTGAAGTGACATTAACCAAGTAGAATTTAACGCTACAAAATCCCAGGTGGCAGTTTTTTCTAAAAAAAGTTAACGTTGCGACATAGTTATATCGGGATACTCCATTAATCCAGCATTGTCATTTAATTTGCTGAGTGTTAACTTGGGAGCAACTATATCTTGGCATGAACATGTCGCATGCCTTTTCTAATCGGTGCCCATCAAGAATTGAACTCTAGGGTTCAATAATTACAAGAAAAATGGATAAAGATGGTCGTATAAAAAATATTTCATTGTTCTTACAGCTATGTAATATGCTGGTTACATAATTTCTACTCTTCATTAAAGCTTCGTGTTGAATTAAAATAACGGTTTCTTTTTAAATATAATGACGAAAACTTTTGAAATCGAAAAAGTTGATCACAAAGCCGTTTTTAAATTTTTACTGCACGAAAAAACATTTTTGGAGAATACCAGATTGTTTGGTTTCTTTTTCCTTTTATATTTAAATTTAATAATTATCAAACAAAAATCTCATAAATTTTCCATTTACCTCACCCTTTACCATGAATACTAAATAACTCTTGAATCCCCAATCGTACTTTTTTAATTAAAAAAGTAAAAGGACCAATCACCATTAGATTTGCTTCAGTGAATAGAAAGATATGAAAATTTCCACCCTTAAAACGCATTCTCACGCACCCTAGGTCGATTTGGGGCAAAAATAACTTTTAGTATTATTGAAAGGTGGATAAATCTGGAAGATTTCTGCTTATCTGAAATGTACAGTCAGCATTCTAACCGAATTCTAATGCTTTAAGGAACTATATACATTAGGAGGTAGAAAAAAAAAGATGATCTTTGATATATTTTTTAAACACTTTTTAGTTTCCTTGCTAAAGGAAAGTACACTTCGAGATTTGCTTTTTTCAGGTTTTAGGGTTTCTATAGTAGATCACGAAAAACGTGACGCGACTCATTTCCGTCTGTGTATCTCTCTGTATGTCTCTTGGCATGATAAATCTCGGACGAAATGAGATATCAATTTCCAACATGACATGTACATCGACAATATCTAACAAGGAAATGAAGCCTATGGTTTTTGAACGACATCTCATCAGACCAAGAGAGTGAAATGGGTGGGGGTCGATAAATTTTAAAGGGTTTTTAATAGTAATATGGTTTTTCCTGGTTTTTAGTGTCCATACTGAACACTTATAAGGCAACTTCGGTGTCTGTCCGTCCGTCTGTCTGTCCGTCTGTCTGTCACAACCGATTTTCCTCGAAACTATTTGATATAGAAAGTTGAAATTTGGTACTATTCCTTGGCATGAACATGCCAATTTCACTGTGATGGCCTCATCAGAGTGAAATTGGAAGTGAAAAAAAAATCATCGAGTGGGGTGTCAAATGAAAGCTTGAAAAAATACAAGCTCAAAAATATATGTAATGTAATACTTGCGTACACTTTTCTTTGTATTATTTTTTAAAAATTGCGAAAAATCGCTGTCCCCTTCTTTTATCTTGAAAAGTACTAATCAAAAAATTTTGAAAAATTTCTGGAATATTCTCCACAGGGTGTAGATTGAACGAAAATTATCACGAGTGCTTTACTTTTAACAATTTATCTGGTATATATAAAAAAAAAAACAAAAATTTCAAAGTCATCAGTTTTTAGTAGAGATCTGAAAAAAAACTTTTTGAAAACTCATTTGGAGTCTGTTTTGTGAAGTCATTGATCATTTTATACCTCCGTAACAAAAATTTTTATTTCAAAAGTAATCAACTAATCACTAATTGCGCAAGTCCGACTTGCACTTGGCCGGCTTTATCATATATTATAGCGATGGTGAACTTTCGTAATACTGAGAAAGAGAATTCATGGTTTGCCGACTTTCCACTGAAAAGGTCGCAGCAAAATCTCAGTTACCTGTTATTATATTTTACGAAAAAATCTATTAAACACTCAGTAATGTTTACTTCAAGAAGTAAATAAAGCTATATTAATAACAAAAAAATGTCAAAAATCATTTAATTTTTCCTGCCGTTAGGTGTAGATGTTTGTAACCACTTAAAAATAACAGAATATTCGGTTTAATGAGAAGATAATATACTATACAAAAGGTTATAAATAAATTCGTCTTATAGTGTTATTTTAAAACATCATATTAAAACACAGAAACAGGAAAGTGTGTTCTAGTTTTTTGTTTCAATGCTACACGCATTCCTAGCATTTTAATTTTGAACTAATTCATGTAGAAGCATTAGATTTTTAAATAAATATTTATTTTAATAAAAGTCCATAAGTGATATTATAGTCCCTGTATCATCATCATCATCATCATCAGCTTATACTGTCTACTGCTGGACGAAGGCCTACCTCAAGTCTTGCCACCTTTCTCTGTTCTGGGCCACTTGTACCCAATTTCCAGCCACTCTGTTCAAATCATCAATCCACCGACTTTGTGGTCTACCTCTACTTCGATAGGCTTCGGTTCTTGGTCGCTATTCTATAATTTTTTTTCCATCGCCCATCCTTAAACCTAGCAACATCTCCAGCCCAGTTCCATTTAAGACGTAGATAAAGAATGGGATGTGATCTCTAAGAGTAATGCCTAACATGGACTCTCAATTTTTTTTTGGATGATACACATTTTGTTCATATTTTTCTTCGTCAGTGCGAGAGAATCAGCTCCGTACGTATCTGTCAAAACTTAGTAGTACGCATCTGTCAAATCTTTTCTTTTTAAAAACATCGGAATATTAGATTTAAATATACAGCCCAGTTTGCCATATGCCGTCTAGGAGAAACCTATTCATCAAGTCCCTGTACACATTAGATTATATCAGCGTTTCTCAACCTTTCAGTATTTGCGACCCAATTTTCAAACATAATTTTCATCGCGCCTCTCATAAAATACCATACAATAACATGCATGCAATAATAATGTATTTTCAGTATTTTGATGCTAAAGCTACACTATAACCTTGATTACAAACTACCAAGAATAAGTAAATTTATTCATATTTCGCAACACATATCTGCTGCGTTGACAAAACTAGAATCGATGACTCTCTATTGCTCTCTGTCACGTCCACCATATCGGTAGCGGCTTCGCGAGAAGTTCCGAGTTGTCTTGAACATTCGGAAAGTCTCCCAAAAGTGTATAAATGTTGCACCTCATTCAATTACAGCCCGTCTCAGTCGAGTTGATCATTCTACTGCTATCGGATTTATCGTGAATGTGTATGTTGTAATTTATATGTGTTAATTGAAATTCAAGTATTCACGGTAGCAAATTTATACAGAATCATGGATAAATTTTTAAGTGGGCGTAAGCGAGCATTAGACGATAGTGAAGCATCAACAAGTGCACAGACGTGGTTCCGAAAACAAAAATCAAGAAAATATTCTCAAGAATACTTAAATTTAGGTTTACCAGTAAATGAAGAAGGCCTTTCTTCTTCATTTACTGTGTGTTATTTGCTCAAAAATCTTGGCAGCAGAGAGCACGAGACCAAATAAACTTAAAGGACAATGGGAAACGCTTCATAGTGAATACCCTTAAAAAAACCCCGAGAATTCTTCGAATTAAATTTAAAATCATATGTAAAGCAGAAATCATTTTTTAAAAAAACGTTGTCTGTGAATGAAAAAGCTTGACTTGCCTCTTACAAAGTTTCATATAAAATAGCCAGATGTAAAAAGCCTCACACCATTGGTGAAGAGCTTGTTTTGCAATTGAGATTGTAGAAACTATGTTTGGAGATAATTTTGCCAAACAACTGCTATCCATACTTATATTAAATGATACTGTTGCCCGTCGAATTGGTGATATAGCTGAAGATGTACAGCATCAGCTTTTCAGGAAGTTGCGTAACAAATTGTTTTCAATTCAGCTTGATGAGGCAACAGATACCAATAAAGATGCTCAGTTCATTGCCTATGTTCGATTTTGTGATGGTATGTCAGCAGTAAAAGAACTATTTTTCTGCAAACCAATAGAACTCAAAGCAACATAACTCGCAATATTTGCTATATTAAATGATTTTATAAACGAGGCAAATATGGAGTGGAAAAATTGCGTCAGAATATGTACCGATGGTGCTCATCCAATGTTTGGAAGATTTCAGAGTGTATAAGCACTTGTGAAACAAAAATCTCCACTGTGTGTCTGGACATATTGTATGATCCACAGAGAAGCTCTGGCTTCCAAAGAAATGAGTTCTGCTCTGAATATTGTGCTCACTACAGTCGTAACCGTAGTAAATTATAATAAAATGAGACTCCTAAAATCTAGAATTTTTGCTGCACTTTGTAAAGACCGAATATTCAGATTTACTATTTTATTGCGAGGCAAGGTGGTTATCACGTGGGAAATGTTTGCAACGTGTTTATAAATTAAGAAATGAAATCGATATTTTTCTAGAAGAAGAAAATCGACCGGAAGCCGAGAAGTTTCGAGATAGTTTATTTGTGATGAAATTGAGCTACTTGGTTGATATATTCGAGAAACTAAATACCTTAAATCTTCAACTCTAAGGAACAAAGACACATATATTCGATACAAGTGATAAAATTAATGCTTTTTGTAGAAAATTGGAATTGTGCAGCAGAAATGTAAAGCAAAAAAACCTAGAAATGGGTGAATGTGTTAAAACATACAAGGCCGCAGAACAACATGTGAAAATTGTTTTAGTAACCATTGAAAATCATCTACCATGTTGACAAAGAATTTTGAAAAGTATTTTCTTACTGACGACAACTTGGTAGCAAGTTACGAGTGGGTTAGGGATCCATTTCAAAATACTCCCGAAGGGCTCTCAACTTCTGAAGAAGAAATCTTCATAGACTTCACGGCAAGTGGCGAAATCAAAAGACAATTTAAATATAAATCACTCTTTGAATTTTGGGCAGGGGTGAATACTGAGTTTTCTGCACTGAAAACAAGAGCATTTCGTATTCCATTACCATTTTCAACATCCTACCTTTGCGAAAATGGATTTTCTGCGGTGGCTGCTTTGAAAATATTGATCTCAACTAAATATAGAAAAATAACTCATAGTGTCTATTTCTAATATTAAACCATCCTTCGAAAATCTTTGCTCTGCAAAACAGGCCCAAGGGAGTCACTAATAATTATTAAACTTGTTTTTAATTTAGAATTGATATGTTAATTATTAGGTAAATACATTGTGGAGTACTAATACAGTCCTATTTATAGGTGTATTCTATCAGTGTAAATGTGTATTTTATTTTTTATTATGTTAAAATGTATTTTGTTTTGCTTTCGTTTCAGTAAAGTATATTAAATGTTTTTAATGAATGTTTTTAATAATAATCACTTTTCGATACGCTCGCGCCACCCCAATAGTGTAATCACGCTCCCCTAGTGCGGCGCGCCCCACAAGTTTAGAAATACTCCATTATGTCTAATAATTACTAAAAAAGTGGTCAGTAGACACAGTTTTGTTATATGTATGGATTATAAAAATTTATATTTCTTTTGTGGAGCATGAAAATTCTTAAATGAAATAATCAAGACGGATCTCTCTAAATAATGAAGTTGGTAGTTAAATATTTAATTTTTTTTCCATATAAAATCTGAACATAATTAATTTACCTACCTTTTGAATACATCCAACGAAGGCCGATCTCACTCTAACTTGGGGAGACACGACTCCAAAATTGGGAACACCCCCAAGGTATAGATTCTGAGGCAAAGATAATTGCGTGAATGCTCCGAGGGCCAAAACTTCCACCGGCAACTGGTTATCCACGGTCAAGATGGCCAAACGACCCGTTCGGGACAGCCGGACCTATTGGCAAAAAAGAAAAATAAATCGGTTAGGGGAAAGTTGATTAAATTGTGAAACGAGGTTCTTCGATAGACTAGTAAGACGTATTGGATCGCTTTAAAGTTAAAGAAATGAATTAATCTTTTATTTATCCGGTCCTAATAAAAATGTATTTTTTGTATTTCTTAGTATAAAGCAATGACTGTTTTTGATCTCTTGTTAACACAATGTTGCTTTCTTAAGAAAGACAATAATAGATCGTCTCTATGAATATAGTAATATTTTCGACAAGCTTCGTGAATAAAAAAATGTAAAATATGTTTGTACATTTTTAAGTGTCTCACTTAATTCGCTATTTTCCTATTCTACATACCAACGAAATTCTTTCAGTACTAAATTTACTTTTTTAAGATGATGTGGTAACAAAAAAATTTGTTACTTCCAATCTGACAGATTCTAAAGCCAACTACGGTTTTTTTTAAATGGCACTCTTTACATATCCTCCTCCTCCTTTGTCCTATTGCCCTTGGCAGGACGTTGTGACTACTCATCAGCTGGTTCTTCGTAGTTGATCTTTTCAGATCCCTCGGTCTAGGGCCATTTGGCCCGCTTCATGCGGAATTTTTTCGACAAGAGGTTGCAGTTAGAGTATCCATCTTGTAGGTGATCTGCCTCTTGATCTTTGGCCGCTGACTTTTCCCTCGACCCTCAGTTTCTCCATGGTGTCTTTTCTTCTGGCGATATATGTGAGGTAGGCTTGGTTTACGGGTTTGAGTAACCTAGTTTTCACATTCATCTCCTCTAACACTGTCGCGTTAGTGTGGTGCTCTGTCCAGAGTATTCGAAGTACACGTCTGTATACCCATATCTCGAAACTTTCGACTCTTTTTCTGCCAGTTTGCTTTAGAGTCCAGATTTTGACTGCATTCTGCTTCGTTATTATGTGATCATTCCGATGCATTCAAGCATCCTCCAACGTTGGTGATTAACGCGTATACGAAGCTCTCGACGACTTTCCTCCCAGCCTCCACTCACCTCTGTGGTTGGTTATTGATAGGTCTTTAGTTTTGGTCTTGTTTATTTCAAGTCCATATCAGAACACCATTAAATAGCATTTGTCAGTCCGTTTACAAAAACAACGTTTGATATTTATTTTAAGTCGTGACCATACACGGTGCATTTAAATTATTGAACGGAGTTTTAAAACCATTAAGAGGCTTACTGGATTTACTATCTTAATATTTGGCAAAACAAGAAATTCATTTACTAGCAGATTTTTTTTATGAAAATTTGTCACTTTTCAAATCATATATGGAGGATGTCATTTTAAAAAATGGAGATGACCGAAAACTGTCAAATTTGACAAGTGACAAATTTTTTGTTATCATATTTGACTTCCTCAGAAAACAGCTAAATGAAAAAATTGTCAAATAGGAAAATAATAACTCGGATATAAATTGAATGTTCTGTATATGTATATCAGTACTTATATATAGAGGGTGCCGTTTAAAAAAATTTGTAGTCGGCTTTGTAAACTGCCAAATTTGACAAGTGACAAATTTTGTGTTATATTTGGCTTCCTCACAAAAGAAAGTTTAGTGATAAAAGAATTTTTTTGGTATCCCAAATAGGAAAATAGTAAATTGGGCGAGCCACTTAAAAATTAAAATTAAGTTCAATAATGCCCTATATATCGGCAAATAAATATCAAGTATTATATATTTTCGTAAACGGACTGAAAAATGCTATTTAATGGTGAGCTCATATGTGCATTAAAAAAAATTCTAGTTGGCTTTGTGATCTGTCAAATTTGACAAGTGACAAATATTTTGTTACCATACTTGTCTTACTCATAAAAAACTAAGTGGAAAAATTTTCTGGGGCAGTGGAATAGGAAAATTTGGAATTAGGTGAGACACTTAAACAATGGCCTCGTACATTTACCGCAGAATAACAGAAGTCTGACGAATCTATCTGACACTTGAAGCTTACATGTTAAATTAAATATTGTAATTTTTGGATGCAGAGAGAGGGATCATGTGAGTGGCAGGCTGAAGGAGTTGCATCGTTGCATATGAAGGATAGTATAGTAGTATAGACTGTTGAGGACCGGAGTGTCGGCGTATCTGTATGAAAGGCTGCAGCTCGATAAATTAGCGTAATATTAGATACAACGACTGCTTTCAAATAACTAGGCATATTACAAGTGTGTTTAAGCAGTTTTTCGGCTATATACTGTAGTCAAAAAAATGATGAGATAGGCATGTTTAGATACAATAATATTATAATTTTATTTTCTCTGAGGTATCACCAAGAGTATCGTCCTAAGTTTTGGACCTCTTGTGCTTTTTTGTTTATAAACAATTTAAGTTTTCAAAACGCGTTTTTTGAGCTTAAATGTGAATAACTCCGGTTACATAAGTCGGATCGAGACAAACAAAAAACTAAACTCTTCGTAATGAAATTTCCAACAAATCTCCGTTAGTTTAAATCGCAGGCAAAAACGTTTTTTTTTTTTTCATTTTATTGTACATATCGACTAAGTGAACTGATCGGCTTGAAACTTTCAGAAAATATGCCTTTCGTTATAGTAAAAATACTCTGAAGTTTTGGTACAAAAATATTGAATCCAGTGGGCACAATTGAATTTGTTATGCCATCTTTTTTTTTCAAAATTTAGATCTCGACCTCAGCTTTTCGATGCCATTAAAAATTTTTTTTGGAGTCATTTTAACAGTTTTTTTTTTTACATTCCTTTATTAATCAAATAACAATTGTCATTTAAAAAAAAAAATGATTTTTTTTTAATGAAGGTCTCGCGATTCTTTACCAGATCTGATAAAAGTTTTTCAATTTTTTTTTCCCAATGACCGAAAAAACACATTTGTTGTTATTTGTGTGTAAGTTTCAAGGAGATCGGTTCAGTGTAACTGAACAATAAAATGAAATAAAAAAAAAACAGTTTTTCGTCGTTTTTTTTTTTCAAATTTTTAGGTTATGTACGTACTTGACGACTTAAAACTAACGAGGACTTGTTGGAAATTTCATTATATATATATATATATATATATATATATATATATATATATATATATATATATATATATATATATATATATATATATATATATATATATATATATATATATATATATATATATATATATATATATATATATATATATATATATATATATATATATATATATATATATATATAACATATATATATATATATATATATATATATATATATATATATATATATATATATATATATATATATATATAAACCTGAGTTATTCGCATTTTAAGCTCAAAAACGCGTTTTGACATTGTTTATAAACAAAAGAGCACAAGTTTTTCGAGGTCCAAAACTCAAGACAATACTTCTGGTGATACCCTATAGAGGATAAAATCATATTTAAACTATGCAATTTCAAATGCTGATTTTACTGCACTAATACGTCTGCTAAGATTTTGAATGAGATTCCTGGAGGTTTGTTTGCTCTCTCTGAATTTTCTTTCAGAAAACAGCTGAGAGAAATTTTATTTCAGTTACTGATTGTTGTTGTTATTATGACTTTTTAATTGTTATTATTATGTGTTCTTTATGGGGTAAGATGGAGGGGATCACGGTTTATTTGTATATGGGTATGAATATCAATTCATGTGGAATTACGTTTTTTTTTTTTCTTTTTCTCCTTTTTTAGTAATAGAGCTAAGTAATGATTGTGACTTCTTGAATTGTATTTGAGTTATATTTTTTTTCTTTGTTTATTGTATTTTTTTTTCTGGAAACTCGGTTAACAACAGTACTGCTACATTTCGCCGAGTATAAAATAAAGACGTTTATTATTATTATTAATAAAAGACTACTCTTTTGTTACTCCTTTTAAATAGGCTTAAAAGAATTTTACAGAAATATTTGTCTACTCACAGTTGGTGCTGTTATAAAACAAAGTTGAAAAATGATTGTATAGGTGTTGTAATGTTGGGGCAGTAAGTATCGGTTTTTCTATTTGTCCATTGAGTTTTGGATAAGCCTCTGGCAACAATTTTTTGAATTGCAATAATCTGTACGCAAAGGCAAATAGTGGATGAATATTTTAATTATTACAATTTCGGAATTTTTTGGCTATATACTGTAGTCAAAAAAATGATGAGATAGGCATGTTTAGATACAATAATATTATAATTGTATTTTCTCTGAGGTATCACCAACAGTATCGTTCTAAGTTTTGGACCTCTTGTGCTTTTTTGTTTATAAACAATTTAAGTTTTCAAAACGCGTTTTTTTGAGCTTAAATGTGAATAACTCCGGTTACATAAGTCGAATCGAGACAAACAAAAAAACTAAACTCTTCGTAATGAAATTTCCAACAAATCTCCGTTAGTTTAAATCGCAGGCAAAAACGTTTTTTTTTTCATTTTATTGTACATATCGACTGAGTGAACTGATCGGCTTGAAACTTTCAGAAAATATGCCTTTTGTTATAGCAAAAATACCCTGAAGTTTTGGTACAAAAATATTGAACCCAGTGGGCACAATTGAATTTGTTATGCCATCTTTTTTTTTCAAAATTTAGATCTCGAACTCAGCTTTTCGATGCCATTAAAATTTTTTTTTGAAGTCATTTTAACAGTTTTTTTTTTTTACACTCCTTTATTAATCAAATAACAATTGTCATTTAAAAAAAAATGATTTTTTTTAAATGAAGGTCTCGCGATTCTTTACCAGATCTGATAAAAGTTTTTCAATTTTTTTTCCCAATGACCGAAAAAACTCATTTGTTGTTATTTGTGTGTAAGTTTCAAGGAGATCGGTTCAGTGTAACTGTACAATAAAATGAAATTAAAAAAAAAACAGTTTTTCGTCGTTTTTTTTTCAAATTTTTAGGTTATGTACGTACTTGACGACTTAAAACTAACGAGGACTTGTTGGAAATTTCATTATATATATATATATATATATATATATATATATATATATATATATATATATATATATATATATGTATATATGTAAATATATATATATATATATATATATATATATATATATATATATATATATATATAACCTGAGTTATTCGCATTTTAAGCTCAAAAACGCGTTTTGACATTGTTTATAAACAAAAGGGCACAAGTTTTTCGAGGTCCAAAACTCAAGACAATACTTCTGGTGATACCCTATAGAGGATAAAATCATATCTAAACTATGCAATTTCAAATGCTTAACATATTTTACTGCACTAATACGTCCTGCTAAGATTTTGAATGAGATTCCTGGAGGTTTGTTTGCTCTCTCTGAATTTTCTTTCAGAAAACAGCTGAAAGAAATTTTATTTCAGTTACTGATTGTTGTTATTATTATGACTTTTTAATTGTTATTATTATGTCTTCTTTATGGGGTAAGATGGAAGGGATCACGGTTTATTTGTATATGGGTATGAATATCAATTCATGTGGAATTACGTTTTTTTTTTTCTTTTTCTCCTTTTTTAGTAATAGAGCTAAGTAATGATTGTGACTTCTTGAATTGTATTTGAGTTATATTTTTTTTCTTTGTTTATTGTATTTTTTTTTTTTGGAAACTCGGTTAACAACAGTACTGCTACATTTCGCCGAGTATAGAATAAAGACGTTTATTATTATTATTATTAATAAAAGACTACTCTTTTGTTACTCCTTTTAAATAGGCTTAAAAGAATTTTACAGAAATATTTGTCTACTCACAGTTGATGCTGTTATAAAACAAAGTTGAAAAGTGATTGTATAGGTGTTGTAATGTTGGGGCAGTAAGTATCGGTTTTTCTATTCGTCCATTGAGTTTTGGATAAGCCTCTGGCAACAATTTTTTAAATTGCAATAATCTGTACGTAAAGGCAAATAGTGGCTGAATATTTTAATTATTACAATTTCGGAATTTTTGCCAATAGTGCAGTTATATATTCGTGGAAATTTTAAGCATTTATTGACCTATTACGAGAACGAATTAGATAATATAATCACGTTAGGCCAATGATTTTATCAATAAATTGTGGTTTTATCTACTCTACCACTACATTAATAATATTTGGTACACGTAATGTAATAATAATAATGTAACGTAATTTTCGAATTGAAATCATTCTATATTGAATTCTTTAACTAAGAAATTATATTACATAAACTACTCTTTTTAAAAACAATGTAAAATAATTAGCAACAAGATTTGGAAATTTTGATTTTCGAAAGTGGACCCATTCAGAAGTTTTGCGTTTGAAAATTCGGTTTCCAACAATTTTCGAAAATTTTAATTCACTAATTATGTATGCGTAGAAAAGAGTTGACGGTAGAAAGGGTGTGGGAAGAAAGTAAAAGCCTTGGATGAGAAACATCAGAGAATGAACCGATATGAATGTGGGGGAGTTGTTTCATGTTGCGAGGGACAGAGAAACATTTAGGGAAGTGGTTCATTGGGAGAAGGCATGAGAAAAAGAAAAATAATTATGTTTTTGAAACAAATTCCACCATTATATCTTTGTATTTTTAAACTAGAATATGGCGTACCCTAAAATAAATAAAAATAAACAAAATATGGTGAGTAGTAATTAGTAAAACCAGTTCGACGTCCAATCAATTTCGTCATTAAGCTATATGTAATACCTAAATAATAAATAAAAAGACGATAAATCAGTCACTATGTTCCCTCAAATGCTCATCATGGATCTAATTAATTATTGTCAGATTATATTAAAAATTTTTTTTATAGGTCTAGCACACGTGATACAGAGCACACGTGCTACAGGGAAATTCCTAAAGCGCTACAGGAGCGACACGTGTGCGGAGAAAGCGATTCACGTTGTTCTTGAATCGCTGTAAATTGTACTCGGTGGGAAACACAGTCCTGGGAAAATTATTCCAAAGGGATGATGTTCTCCATATAAAAGACTGCTTGAAAAGCGTCGTACGAGGAGTAACAAGCTGAACCTCATAGGGATGTCAAGTATTAGCGCGACGTATACTTCTAATATGCACTGCTCTGGAAAGAATTAAGCGGGCCACATCCTTCGAACACTTTCCATGAAAATATTTGTAGAATAGGTTCAAGTCGCCAACCGTTCTTCGATGTTCCAGCAAATCAAGGCCGCCGGTCAGTTCCGGGTCTCCAATCAGACGAACAGCTCTTCTCTGAATAGAATCCAGTAAATGCAGTGTATGTTTGGGAGCGGAGCTCCAAACATGGGAACAGTATTCCATAGTTGCTCGACTTTGAGCTTTGTAAAGAATTAACAGTTGTGGAGTGTAAAGCTTTCTGGTTCGAAAGAATATTCCCAACTTTTGAGAAGCTCTCCTTGCTATGCTTGCAGCATGTTCATGCCAGGACATATTTGCTCCCAAATTAACGCCCAACAAATTGAGTGACGATGTTAGAGGAATGGAGTGTCCTGACATAACTATGTCGGGTTCAGCAACGTTAACTTTTTTAGAAAAAACTGCCGCCTGGGTTTTTGTAGCGTTAAATTCCACTGGTTACTGTCACTCCAAGACAGAATTTCTTCCAGGTCTTTGTTAAGTTGAATGACTTCCTGCTGTCTGCGGATATTCGTCTGAGTAGCCGATGTCCAAGGGTTCAAAGTGAATTAAATCACCTGCAAAGCTCTAGATTGGATTCTCGTTCTTTTCCAGCAGATCGTTAATGTAAATGAGAAAGATAGTTGGAGACAGTATGGAGCCCTGAGGTACACCGGCGTTGATAGTTGATATTAAAAATGTTCACGAACAGCTTGTAATTACTGACACTGTCATTTTATTCTTGTAGATTGGTCATAATTTTGGTTATTTTTAATTTGATTTGTTTTATTCCTTTCTTAATCCATTAGAAAAGCGCCAAATTGATAACGAACTATCAGTAACCTAAGCCACAAATTCTGAGTGGATATTGGTCTTTTATCTTGAATGTCTGTAAACCAATTTTCAAAATACTTTGCAAATAAATACATTTCCTATATAATAATTTTCTATCAGTACCAAAGTGTGTCACATAATCTGAATTTGCAAAAGCATCCAACTCTTATTTCTTTTTAAACCCAAAGATAGAAGTATTTTTTAATAGCTTTATAACTTTATATTCAAAAGTCATGATAACACAGCCCCCCAAAAAAAGTGGGGTATACTTTTGATGCGATATATCAGATCCGTAGTATTTTTGCCCGCTGATCACGAATCTGACGTCAGAATATCGCCATCACATATCAATTTTTTTCTAACCTCAAAAAATAGGTAAAAATTAGTAAAAATTAAGAAAAATATACTCCTAAAAAATTGATTCAAGCTTTTTCATGAATCCAAAGATGTATTAATATGTATTCGGACACGCTAAGCTAATATTCATTGGTTGGATTAAGCCATACAGTTCTGTTTTTTTTTCTAACCTCAATAAATCAGACAGATATAGTGCTTCTAGAATGCAAAAACGAATTCAAATTAAAATTCAACCGATTCTTACCAAATTTGGTACACGGGGGTTTTTTGGGTTGCTGATCATGAATCTGAGGTCGGATTTGCAAAATTCGAAATGGCGAATCCAAGATGGCGGAGAAAATTTTTGAAAACCAACCGATTCCTACCAAATTTGGTATACAGTTGGGGAATCCTCAAACCTGATACTCTTAAACCCTAAACCCTGAAACCTTAGACTCCCACACCCTGTAACCTCAAAAAATAGACCTCAATAACCCTGTAACTTTAAAAATGAGACCCAATAAACTCAAAACCAGTACTTTTAAACCATATACTCTCAAACAGTAGACCCTTAAGCCCTAGAATTGCGAAGGTTAGACCCGCGCCTAACTTTCCTTTTTTTGGCTGTATCTTGTTCTTTTTTCCGCGAATGACCTATTCAAAGGCTTTCTGCCCAAACGCTTTTGAGGACTTGTTTCTCTTTTTAGCGACCAGCAATAGTCCGCTAGCATATGGTCATCCCATCGTCCTTGATACCGATTTTCTGTGATTTTCAGATCTTGGTGAAAACGTTCCCCTTGCTCCTCACTGTAGTCACCAAGATTATCTGGGAAATCATCGATGTGGGAGTCAAGGAAATGTAATTTTAGATTCATTAAGCAACCTAATGTTTGAAAATTTTTTACCATTTTCTCGACTATTTCTTTGTACTTAGGACTTTGATTATTTCTCAAAAAGTTTGTTGCGACTTCTTTAAAACTAAGCCAAGCAGCTTTTTCAACTTTATTCATTTTAGTAACAAATAATGAATCTTGAAACAATTTTCTTATTTGTGGCCCGTCAAATACGCCTGCCTTAATTTTAGCTTCAGAAAATTTCGGAAATTTTTTATGCAAATATTTGAAACATGGGCCGTTTGTATCTAATGCTCTCGTGAATTGCTTCATAAGTCCAAGCTTAATGTGAAGCGGGGGAATAAGAACTTTTCCTGGATCTACATTATTTTGCAAGAACTGCAAATGATGTGGGGAACCCAATCTGTATCCTGGTGCTGTATTTCAATGTTAAAACAATCCTTATATAAGGTTTTAATCTTATCCGTTATCGGTGACCCCATTTTACTCAATACGTGTTGACAGCAAATATAACAAAATGAATCACTGTTTTTATCGCACTTATGAAAAGTCCTTGTACCGTGAGACCGTTTTCTTGTAGCATTATACTCTACAAGTCACCCACACATGAAGAGCTACGGTCGCTGGAGGACGACGGCTGCGGGCTCGCTTTCCCACCCTGACCAACCGCCGATACTGGGTTTCCGAGTCCCTGCATCGTAATTCTCTTTCTTCTACCTGCCATGACGGCATCTAAGCCGTTATCCAGGGACTCTGTCGGCTAGTGGAGTAACACCGTTGCCCACCGTCACCACGTGGAGGTGCCCTGGATGCAGGTAGAAGAATAAAAATCGAAAGATGAATTTTCTCGGCGTTCAAAATGGCGCGAAAACATCTGCCATCTTGAATTTTGCAAATCCAACCTCAGATTCGTGATCAGCGACCCAAAAAATCCCCGTGTACCAAATTTGGTAAGGATCGGTTGAATTTTAATTTGAATTCGTTTTTGCATTCGAGAAGCACTATATCTGTCTGATTTATTGAGGTTAGAAAGAAAACAGAACTGTATGGCTTAATCTAACCGATGAATATTAGCTTAGCGTGTCCGAATACATATTAATACATTTTTGGATTCATGAAAAAGCTTGAATCAATTTTTTAGGAGTATATTTTTCTTAATTTTTACTAATTTTTAGCTATTTTTTGAGGTTAGAAAAAAATTGAGATGTGATGGCGATATTCTGACGTCAGATTCGTGATCAGCGGGCAAAAAATACTACGGATCTGATATATCGCATCAAAAGTATACCCCACTTTTTTTTTGTGGGGCTGTGTAATCAAATTCACATTATTCGACTTAGTTAAAACCTAAAGTAATTTTTCTAAAAGCGGTGTTATATACCTATTTCGGTTTATTCAACAATATAATCGATATTCGAGGTACAACAATCAGATGGTTAACGTATCCATTAGTCGTGTACATCTATTCGAATATGTCTAGGATATGTTGGAAGATTCCGTCCATGAACTACTGTCTAGAGCCAGAAAGTATCAACAAACAGTTGCAAAAATTAAAAATCCATGTTCTTGATTTCCTCAGTCGCACTGCAAAATCGATGATTTTTTATTATTAAACTTAAACTTGTTTACTATCACCAAGTCTTGTCTTTTTATGAAAAAAGCGTTTATCAAGATTCAAGTGTATTGTCGTATCTGTGTCCTTTATGAAAGGAACAGGTAGCGCTGTTGCATTTCTAACTGCATTCGAAATTATGTTTTGAGGAGCTTCTAATGGGGTTGCTGCTTGTCTTTTTATTTATTTTTTTTTCACTAGTTCTTCTTATTACCACCGTAACGAATCTGAACTATCCTATGTCCGGGACTAGCCAAGATCCATTTAATCATTCAGAAAAATTAACTTAACATTCCGTTTTTCAAAAGCTTCTGTTTCGAAACTTTGTTTTCTCAATAAATTATTAATTCGAAAATTTTGATTTTCGAAAATGGATCCATTTAAAAGTTTTGCGTTCGAAAATTCGGTTTCCGACAATTTTATTTTCGAAAATTTTAATTCTAATTATGTATGTGTAGGGAAGAGTGGACAGTAGGAAGGGTGTCGGAAGAAAGAAAAAGTCTTGGCTGAGAAACATCAGAGAATGAACCGACATGAATGTGGGAGAGTTATTTCATGTTGCAAGGGACAGAGAAACATTTGGAGAAGTGGCTTATAAGGAGAAGGCATGAGAAGAAGAATAATTATATTTTCGAAATAAATACCAGCATTATATCTTTGTATTTTTAAACTAGAATATGACATACCCTAAAATAAATAAAATATGGTGAGTAGTAATTAGTAAAATCAGTTCGACGTCCAACCAATTTCGTCAATAAGCTATATTTAATACCTAAATAATAAATAAAAAAGACGATAAATCAATCATTACGTTCCCTCAAATGCTCAACATGGATCTAATAAATTATTGTCAGGGTGTTAGGTGTATTACAAAGGAGAGCGGTATCGAAGAGTAGCTAATTATTAATTATGGATGAAACATGTTTAGAGCAAATTCGCTAAAATTGAGACTGATTCACTTTGTACGTGTTACAAATTATTGGTTGATATAGTTAAGCGCATTAAATTGCAGATATGTTAACAGATAGTTTAACTGCTTAATGTCAGTAACCAATGTTTTTTTTTCTCTGTGATTCATTAGTCCTTTAACTCTTTTCTTTATGTTCTAATTTGTTTATTTGAATATACAGGGTGAGTCAACGATAGAGTAAAGTTCATTATCTCATTTATTTCGGGAATGACGAAAAAATGTTAAATACAATAGTTTTAGAGAATGTTAAGGTGCACAGTTTAAAATTATTTTTGAGTATACAGGGTGCTTCAAAAACGTATGGCCGATATAACATATGTTTTTTTAAATGGAAAGTTTTAAAACTTTTTTATTAATAATGTTATATGCCTAAACCTAGTAGTTTTTCTAATATTTCAATTTTTTTTTTTTTTAAATACTAGTTTTCAGTTTTGTAAAAAATTGCCAGTAGCGCCATTGTTTCTGAAGATAGAATACTCATTACTGATACGAGCATTCTATAGAGACAAAAAAAAGATATATGTAAAGAAATTTGAGTTAGATACTACAGGGTGTTCAAGATAAATTTATGCATTTCGATTATTTTAAATTGAAAAATCTCAAATTTCTTAAATGGCACACCGTGTATATTATTATTTTTTCTGATAGATTTGGCATTGTCAAATTTTGACATATCTGTTAAGCAAGTAAACATAGTTTAATTTGTTGTAGTAAGTGACGTATAAAGGTAATAGTTATGGATTTTTCTAAAAATGAATTAATTGATATGGTTCATATACTGGGTGAGGCGGAAAAAAATTATCTTTTGGCAGTAAGGCTTTACGGAGCGCAGTACCCTAATAGACGTATACCATCTAGAAAATCTTTTCAGTGCTTAATGGAACGGTTTGATGGTAGTGGTAGCGTTAACTATACGAAACGGAAAGTAGTAAACCAGAATGCTACCAATGAGGAAAAAGAAATGGAGATTTTACTTCATGTTGAAGATAATCCCCAGGTCAGCAGTCGTCAACTAGCTGACTTATCTGACACATCCCAATCTACGGCTAGTCGCAACACGAGAAAATACAAGTATCATCCCTTTCATATAGAACTACACCAAGAACTTCAAGACCGTGATTTTGAACAACGAGTAAACTTTTGTACCACTATGAATGGAGCAATAGAGGCCGATCCAAATTTTTTATCCAAAATATTGTTTCCTAATGAAGCTACTTTTCGCAGTAATGGAGCAGTTAATAGCCATAACATGCATTATTATTCAACAGTTAATCCATTTTGGGTCCGGGAAGTTCAAAACCAAAACCATTGGTCGCTTAATGTATGGTGTGGAATATTAAATTTTCGAGTTATTGGTTAATATTTTTTCCGCGAACCGCTTAACGGGCCTAGATATCTAAATTTTTTGCAAAACGAATTACCCCAGCTTCTTGAAGAAGGTGATAACTTTGAAAGGGAACAAATGTGGATTCAACAAGATGGAGCTCCTGCTCATTACCATCGGGAAGTTCGAGAATTTTTAAACGATCTTTACCCATAAAAATGGTTCGGTAGGAATGGATTCATTCAGTGGCCCCCTCGATCATCTGACTTAACACCTTTAGACTACTTTTTGTAGGGCTACAATAAAGATCGTGTTTATGTGTATCCCCTACAACACCAGTAGATATGGAAAATAGGATACGGGATGCGTGTAGGACAATAACGCCCTTTATGCTAAGGAAAAATAGTAAAACGACTAAACATGTGCATTCAAGTAGACGGGCATATTTTTGAACATTTATTACATCATAATAATTAATCAACAGATAAGTTAAACCGTATTAAAATTATTAATAACTATTTGTCTATGTTTTCACAATAGCCTAATTGTATTAAAAACAAGGGTAAAAATTAAAAAATTCAAAATAAATCGAAAACTATTAGAAATAGGTATATGACATACTTAATAAAATTTGAAGGGGTTTGTAAAACCTATCAGAAAAAATAATAATATACAGGGTGTGCTATTTAAAAAATTTGAGATTTTTCAATGCATAAATTTATTTTGAATACCCTGTAACATCTAACTCAAATTTCTTTACGTATATCTTTTTTTTCATCTCTATAGAACGCTCGTACCAATTATGAGTAATCCACCTTCAGCTTGGCGCTACTGGCATTTTTTTACCAAACTAAAAACTAGTATTTTTTAAAAAAAATTGAAATATTCGAAAAACTACTAGGTTAGGTATATAACATTATTAATAAAAAATAAATTAGAAAATAGGATGATTTTTTTAAGTACCCTGTATACTCAAAAATAATTTTAAACTATGCACCTTAACATTGCCTAAAACTATTGTATTTAACATTTTTTCGTCATTCCCGAAACAAATGAGATAAAGAACTTTACTCTAACGTTGACTCACCCTGTACTTTCTAGTTATATATATATATATATATATATATATATATATATATATATATATATATATATATATATATATATATATATACATATACATATATATATATAATATATATATATATATATATATATATATATATATATATATATATATATATATATATATACATATACATATATATATATATATATATATATATATATATATATATATATATATATATATATACATATACATATATATATATATATATATATATATATATATATATATATATATATATATATATATATATATATATATATATAAGGTGTTATGAAATTCACTGCATATATTGGAATTGGCACATCCTTGTATTACGTACGTACGTACGTGTACGTGTAGTAAATTCACCTTAAATAGCGGATCTCAATAATAAAGGAAAAAATCGACCCTAAAGAAACGATGTCATTTTTTTTTTCACGTCGAAACTGATTAAACCATACAACTCCACAATATCGCCCATTGTCCACCAGAACGTAAGGTCTAGACTGTTTAGATATTTTATTATCATTAGTAAAAATTTCACACATGTAATTCACTAAAATTTAATTTCCTTCATTGAAACTATGACGGCACAACAAATAAAATGTTAAGATAGATCACAAAGCATTCACTTTACTATACTTTAATTTTTTTAAAAACGATTTGTCGTCGGCATAAAGCCTTTGTCGGCAAGATGGGGATATCGAAGACATTTTTGGCGTCTTTCTTTTGGTAAATCTTCCATCATGTTTTTGTAAAATCGTGATGTAATTCTCACATATTTTTAGGTATTGGGCATTAAAGGTAACTTTTTATCTATCAGGTTGCTGAGCAATTTGCTTGTTTTCATTATTCATAATAATAGATGCACCTTGTAAGATCGATATGCTGGCAGTTATAACATTACTATTCCATTAGCCCTTGCTATGTTCAACGCTACCAGGTTCTTCGAATGCATTGCATTGCCATCAAGCAAAAGTAACACTTTATTTTCTGGGGTTGCCTTTACAACGCTTATAAAATGTTTCATTCATTTTACAAATAAGTTGATATAACCAGTGTCTGGAATGGTGACAACACTCTCAGAAGGTGTCTCATTCATTTGAATACAAGTGGTGGTACAAACTGTCCAGCCACACTGGCACAACACAAGGTTTTTTTTCTTTGCTTGTGATTGCGCCGATTTGTTTCTTCCTTTTCAATTCTAAAACCTTTTACGTTCTTTTTTTGAATAGTGGAAAATCTACTTTTATCAAGGTTAAATATTTTTATAGATGAAAATGTATTTTTACCTACAATTTTTTCCAGCTAAGGGTCGATTTGCCCTACTTTCCTTACTTGAAAATGAACTGTTAAGAGGCAATAATCCAATTGTTCTTGGGAATTATTTCTTTTCAATGTCGCCCTTTCATGAGCGGGTTGATTTTGTAAATGACTTGACAAAAAGTAGTTTTGCCGCATTTTTTTTTTTTTTTAATTTTCTAAATATTTTCGAATTAAAAAAAAATGCAGTGAACACCCTAATATATGTATATATATATATATATATATATATATATATATATATATATATATATATATATATATATATGTATATATATATATATATATATATATATATATATATATATGTATATATATATATATATATATATATATATATATATATATATATATATATATATATATATATATATATGTATATATATATATATATATATATATATATATATATATATATATATATATATATATATATATATATATATATGTATATATATATATATATATATATATATATATATATATATATATATATATATATATATATATATATATATTTACCCTTGGTTACAAAATTGAATGTAAAAAAATATTTATAACTTATAATTTTAGGAATACTGTCTAATTTAATTTTTAGTAAGGTCCTCTAAATTACTACCTTCAAAAGTATCGATGAAAGTTTCTCGACACATTTCAAAATTAAAAAATATAAAAAAGTATGTTAATCGAAATAATCACAAATTCACAAAACCGAAAATGGTGCAAATAAGATCATTGCCATCATTCGGTTTTATAGCGTTCTACGCCTTCCGGTTCCCAGTTGCCAGCCATTCATATCTTCCAATCTCTCGGTCTTATTGTCTTCGTCATAGCCCTCTGAATGCCCCCGATCCAGGATGTTTTCGGTTTTTCCTTTTGATTTCTATCTATCGGGGTCTATTTTTGAACTAGTTTTGAAAATCGCTGTCCTGCCATTCTTACGACTTGTCTATATCAGACCAGTTGTTTTTGTTGAATATTGTACGTGATTGTTCTTAAAACCTTTATTATTGCTCTTATTCTTTCGTTTATAATTCTATTTACTCTCGATATTTCAGCTGATCCTCGCCAGTAGTCTATTTTAAAAGCAAGAAGTTTCCAAGAAAAAAGATACTAGATACTAAGATATAATGGTTTGGATATATATATTCTATATTGTTTAATTATCATGTTAATTGTGTACAAATATAGTAAAAATTCAACTTTGAATCGGTTCAGTTTTTAATACCCGAAAAGAAATAAAAAAGACGATATATCGTGGTAAAATCAATCATTACATTCCCTCAAAATCTCAACGTTAATCTAATAAATTATTGTCAGAATTGTCAGGTGTAGTGGAAATGAAAGAGGTATTGACGAGTCACGAATAATTAATTATGGATGAAACATGTTTAACGCGTATTTGCTAAAATCGAGATTAAATCCAATTGAAGAGGATGTAAATTATTATTTGATGCAATTATTATAAAATTACAACTACAATAACATAGAAAGTGTGTTTAGTCGAATTTCAGCAACTTAATAATAGGGGTGGTTCGAATATATCTTGCTATATGTCTTTTTTAGGATTGCTGGAGTTGAGGAATCTAAAAATTACAGTTTTTCACTATTTCCAATTTTAACAAAAGCCATTCCCCGACCTAACTCTTTCCTCATTAATCTGTAACCATGAAACACCCATTATTTGAAATATCGAGTTGTAATTCTTAGGTAGACACATATAACACGTAGTCTGAAAAATTTTTGGTCTGACATGACGCCCTTCAAACGATACGTGTCAAAATTTCATGACATTTCGACGATTAGATTTACAAGTTACAGTGGTTTTAATGACGCTACTTTTGAGATTTTCAAAACAATGGAAAAAAATCAAATTTCGTGTGTTGATTAAACACTGTTTTTTGATGGAAAAAAATACTGTTCAAGCAAAGTAATGGCTTGATAAGTGTTACGGGGACTTTGCCCCTGGAAAATCACTCATCATTTACCGGTATGCTGAATTTAAATGCGGTCGTACAGACATAAATGATGCAAAAAAAACCCACAAAATTGCATGAGATAGCTGACACTTTAAAGACATCAAAAGAACGTGTTGGTCATATTTTGTATGAACTTTGGGTATGAGAAAGCTCTGCTCTAAATGGGTACCGCGTTTGCTCACAGTGGACCGAAAACAACAGCGTGTTGATGATTCTAAGCGCTGTTTGAACCTGTTTAAGCGCAATAAAAAGGATTTTTTTCATGCGGATGCATGGATCCACCACTATATACCGGAATCAAATTGGCAGTCCGCTGAGTGGACAGCAGCCGGTGAAAGCCACCCGAAGCGACCAAAGACACAATAGTTGGCTGTCAAGATTTTGGCCTCTGTATTTTGGGATGCGCATGGAATAATTTTCATCGACTGGGCTGAGAAGGGAAAAACCATCAATAGCAAATAATTTATAAAATTATTGGTGCGTTTGAAAGCAGAAACCGCAAAGAAAATAGTGCTCTTTCATCAAGACAATACACCATGTCACAAGTAAATGGTTACGATGGCAAAATTGCATGAATTGAAGTTCGAATTGCTTCCTCATCCACCGTATTCTCCAGATTCGGCCTCTAGCGACGATTATCTATTCGCAGACCACAACAAAATTTTCGCGGGAAAGAGCGAGGCTCCATTGAAGAGGTTGTCGCCAAAACTGAGGGCTATTTTGAAGGCAAAGACAAATCCTTCTACAAGAAAGATATAGAAATGTTAGAAAAGCGTTGGACTGATTGTATCGCTCGTGAGACTATGTTGATGAATAAAGTCGAATTTTGCAAAAAAAATGTGTTTTAAGTTGCTAGACCAACAACTTTTCAGCCTGTGTGTTACATAAGCGATATTAATTATCTATGTAATGTAAACAGAGTGAATGGATATACATAGATGCGAAATAGATGCATAAAAGAGAGAGAAAAGTGAAAGGGAGAGAATGAATGAGATTAAAAAGACAACAGAGTTTAGCATCATTATCACTACATATACCTGATAATATTAAACTGGGTTTTTTGAAAGAATTTTAGCGTCTCGTCGCGGCGTCATTTTATAACGTCTCTTTTGCGGCGCTGTTTTGCACCTTATGTATATCTTAATTGTTGAGAATGTATTGAGTAGATATTAATTAATTAAAAAATTTAGATATAAGCTAGCTCGTTTTTTTTTACTGGTAGAGTACATGGAGATCGAGGTAATTTGTGTACGCCTTTTGAAAATAGTCTCTATAGTCGTTTAAAATTGGTTGTACTGTTTTTGGGCACCATTCATTTTAGAATAAAAAAAATGTAACTTCAGCTCAAAAAATGAAAAAATACTGAAGAGTTAATTAGTTGTTGAAATAAAATTGAATTGAGTACAACCGTTGCGTCCTGAAAGATAAAGGGGGTAGTTCAGTAAAAGGCTACATTAACACAGGAAAAAGTATATTGACTAAATTAAAAATCCTTGCAGATATTACACTCATAAAATTACACTAACTAAATAAAAACCCTTTAGGCTATGAGAGTGTACACATTTAAAACTAGAGTTCTATGAATTACTGATTCTGAGTGTAAAAAAACAAAAGGTTTCAAAAAAACACGATCTAAAAGTTTGTAAAATTAACTTCGCGGATTTCACGTGTTGACTTACTGCTTGGCCTCTCCTCGTGGGTTTTCCATAAACAGCTTAGCCTGTCCTGGTGAGATTCTCATCCAGATATTGTCTCACCTGCCACTCTCCTAATCTCATTTAGGTAGCTAATCACTTTTTGACCCGATATCTGAATGATGAGCAGAATATTTTTAGAACGGAAAAAGGCCACTGCACTACGGAAAGATAGAAGACTAAGTCTACTGCGGCTTGACGAAAAAAACACTACTCTTTCACTCAGAAAAAAAACCTGTTACTGCACTACGGCATGACGGAAGGATAAAGCCACTACGGTATGCTGGAGGAAAAAGCCGTTACTGCATCTCGGAGGAGGCCGTTTATATATCTTCTCCCTACTTTTTAACAAATCAGACGCATTCAATGCAAACGAAATACGTTAAGTCAGCAACACGTTATACACGATTGAGTTACACTGTTCAAAAATTTAAATCACTGTTTTAAGTTACACTGCTCAAAAATTGAAATCACTGCCTAATCAAATAAAAAGATGTATAAAATATAAATTATAGAAAGAAAAAACAGTGTTGTAACATGATCTAGGAAAAAAATGAATGTTACAAGTTTTACCTAGATAAGTAAGCAAACCTTGTATTAACAATTTAGAAAGAATAAAGATCTTGTTGAAGTTGTTGTTGCTGTTGGCATAACCATGTCTATAAAAAGTTTAAGAAGAAGAAGTCTTGCGGGGATACCGTATTCATCATACGGCAAATTACCGAAAAACATATAAAATATAATAGGTCAGCCCCCACTCCTTTCAATTTTTTCGCCAAAACTTCGTCGACCACAAAACTATAAGTTCCATATTTAGGTCAAATATTATATGTTTACCAAATTTGACGATGATAATTTATTTCGTTCGAGTCAACAGATCCACAGACAGACAGTCCGACCGAAATAGCGGACTATGTTTTTTGTTATGTTATGACTCTGAAACGTGAAGAAAAGCAAAAACCTTTGAAAGTGATTTTTTCACTATTACTATTACTTTCCTTTGTCAAGGGAAGTAAAAAAGGCATCGAGCCAATCCATTTTTTTTTGGTGTACATTTGTAACAATTAAATAAGTTTCTTTTATTATCGTAACTCTTTACTACTACTTTTGAAGTTCGTTAAAGTGATTATTAATATAAGCTGACTTCCTCCTGCGGACCCAAACATCAAATGGAATTATACATATATTCTTTTGAGTCGAAACTGCTTACGATATGTTATAAAACGTAATAATATAAAAAAAACTCAACCCTACTTCTAGAATTCCTGACTGGAAATAAAACTAGTAAATCGATCGACAAGACATCAGGGTAAGTCGAATCAGCATTTTGTAATTTATTTAACTTAAATTCGTTTACCGTCACTGCCAGTTCGTTTGAACTCGGGTATAGATTTTTGTAATGTTTAACTGGGCAAAAATGTCTCTTCCCTGTTTAAGAATTCATCATTTGCCCAAGTGTGACGTAATGATGTTATAGCTATTCAAGGAAAATGGCAAAGATGATATTTGCTACAATGTTACAATTGTTGAATAAAATTACTATTCATATTTATTTGAATTTACACAAAAGAAATTGAAAAAAAACAGCACACCCTTTTATTCGTATTAGCAGTATTTCGTTTAGCTTTCTTTAAACCATAATAAAAAAAAAACTGGCCAAGTGCAAGTCGGGCTTTCGCAATTAGTATTCTGTATGGTGACTGCTTTTAAAATAAAATAAAATCCTTACCTAGGCTAAGTTAATTAGGTCCCTGACATGTATATGTCTTAAGATCCAATATGTATTTTCACGTTTCTTCTTAGTCAATAATGTGTGTAGTTATATCATCTTAGCTATCTAATAGCCAATAAATCAATCTAGCTCAATCTAAAATCTAGTTATAAAAGTATAAAACAAATATTTACTACCTAAATATTTATTTAATTGTAATGGATTACATAGATTTGTTTTTTATGTCAGATAAATATATCAAATGTAAGGCACTCGTGATAATTTTCGTTCAATCGCTACTTTATGGAGAATATTCCAGGATTTTTTCAAAATTTTTTGATCAGTACTTTTCGAGGATAGGGTGGGAGGAGAGCAAATTTTTAGCTCTTTTTAAAATAATATAAAGGAAAGTGTGGGCAAGTATTACATCATATATATTTTTGAACTAATGTTTTTGCAAGCTTTCATTTCCCACCACACTTAAATATATAGTAAAAGACTGTTTTTAGTCAATTTCCACTAGTTTATTTATAATTTTGATGACGCGTTTTGCTGTCGATGCAGCTTCTTTAGATCTACATTTTACACTACATTTACACAGTGTAAAATGTAGATCTGAAGAAACTGCATCGACAGCGAAACGTGTCATCATCGTCTTTTTATTATATATTTACAATGAATTTCCATCAAATAGAAGCTACAACCATCCGAAAAAAAAAAAACACCACACTTGATGACCTGGGAAAAAAGGTTTTTGTTTCACTTCTTATTTTACCCCCAAAGGTAAGCCCTTAAGTCAAAATTTAACTTTCAAAACTACACGGCTCTGACTGAGCCATTAATTCTTATATGTGTGCCAAATTTCAACTTTATATGTCAAATACCCGTAGTTTCGGAGAAAGTCGGGTGTAACAAACAGACAGACAGACAGGCAGATAGACAGACACCGAAGTGATCCCATACGTATTCTGTACTGAATACCCAAAAGCTTTTATTTTATTAATCCTTTAATTTTAATTATATTTTTATTTATTCTTATTTTAACATCAATTTAGTACATATTGAGAAACAGAATTTTATTTAATTTATGTCATAAATACTTTGCATAATTTTAAAATGCTACGAAAAGTAACCATTATACATAACATTTAAGATTAAACAAATATTATAAGATTACTTATAAAAATTTTCTTTTTTTGAAAAATAGAATTTGGTAATTTTAGATATTTTGAAATTAAAAAGTAGTAAAAGTGACAAATTACAATTAAATATTAAAATTCTATATACTTAAGCAAAATTAATAAAACCGTAAATTTTCATTAAAAACGTTTCAGAAAATTACAATAAATAACCGTGTTTGTAGTGACTTTTGGAAAGAACAGTTTGAAAACCACTAAAAAGTTAACCACAAAGTTGAACGTCAAATAATATAAAATTTTCTCACATAAAGAAAACTCTTTGAAGGATCATATGTTCTAATTAGAATAAATACATACAAATTTAATATCATTTGTATTTGTATTGCGTTCATGCAGCTCCGGGTAGACTAGTTACCGAATGATTTTAAATTCACCGGTGAATTTATCGATATTAACATGCTATTCTTGTTTAGATAATGGAATTAAAATATGACAGTATACAACCGACGAATCCACCGCTGAATATAAAAAACTCATCGTTGTCAATAAGGCTTGCTAAAAATCCGATCCATTCGGTCTGAATAATAAAGTTTTTTTCGTGACGTACAAATTTTTAATCAAAATATGCGGCTACTATTAAAATGAGGGAATATATCTATCTGACATTAATGCACATATTTCTACTGAGGGAAAACTTCTACTCAGTTGTAAGCTGATATGCACTAATTTTTTTCTTTTTGTAAAATTCACAATAAACATAGAAGAGGGCATAAGTAAGATACAATAATTTGCCTCTCTAGCTGATATCTGCTACCTGCCGGAGGATCAAAAACAGTATTAAGCACTTAAATTGGGCAAAGTCTTTTTTCAGCAGTTCTTTTATTGGTCAATCCCTCACGGCTGTTTAGCCGAGTTACGATAAGTGGAGAAAGACAACAAAATTAAAAGTATTTATCGAACTACTAGCGCAAAGAATAAGTAACATATAGGCTGAAAAATTTATAATTTAAATGAATTAATATCGCTTATGTAACACATAGGTTGAAAAGTTTTTGGTCTTGCTACTTAAAACACATTTTTTTTGCAAAATCCGACTTCATTCATCAACACCTTCAAGAGCGATATAATCAGCCAAATACTTTTCTAACATTTCTACACCTTTCTTGTAGAAGGATTTGCCTTTGCCTTTAAAACAGGCCTCAGTTTCGGCGATAACTTCTTCATTGTAGCGAAATCTCTTTCACGCGACCATTTTTTTGAGGTCTGCGAATAGATAATAGTGGCTGCGGGCCAAATCTGGATAATACGGTGAATAAGGAAGCAATTCAAACTTAAATTCATGTAATTTTGCTATCGTAAGCATTGACTTGTAACACGGTGCATTGACTTGATGAAAGAGCACTTTTTTCTTGGTCATTTGGGGCCGTTTCTTTGCGATTTCTGCCTTCAAACGCACCAATAACTTTATATAATATTCGCTATTGATGGTTTTTCCCTTTTCAGCATAGTCGATGAAAATTATTCTATACGCATCCCGAAATACAGAGGCCAAAACCTTCCCAGCGGACTGTTATGTCTTTGGTCGCTTCGGGCGGCTTTTATCGGCTGCTGTCTGCTCAGCTGACTGCCGATTTGATTTCGGTATATAGTGGTGGATCCATGTTTCATCCATTGACACATATCGCATGAAAAAATCCTTTTTATTACGTTTAAATGGGTCCAAACAGCGCTCAGAATCATCAACACGTTGTTGTTTTTGGTCCACTATGAGCAAACGCGGTACTCATTTCGAACCGACCTTTCCTATGGCCAAATGTTCATGGAAAATATGACCAACACGTTCTTTTGATATCTTTAGGGTGTCACCTATCTCACGCAATTTCACTTTACGGTCATCTAAAACAATTTTGTGGATTTTTTGATGTTTTTCGGTGTAACCACCTCATTGGGGCGTCCAGAGCATTTAGCATCATTTGTGTCTGTACGACTGCGTTTAAATTCAGCATATCAGTAAATAATGAGTGATTTTTCCAGGCGCAGAGTCCTCGTAACACTTATCAAGCCATTGCTTTGTGTAACGATCAAAAAATAGTGTTCAATCAACACACGATTTTTTTCATTTTTTTTTTGAAAATATCAAAAGTAGCGTCACTAAAAACCACTGTAACTTGTAAACTAATCGTCGAAATGTCATGAAATCTTACCACGTATCATTTGAAGGTTGGTACTTCCTAAAAATCATATGGATTTTTTTTCAAGGGCGACATCTATGTGTATGTCAGAACAAAAATTTTTCAGCCTACGTGTTAAGGTACAATAGCTTGCATCTCTGGCGCTGTTGATGTGACAGCTTGTAATGCCTTTTTTAAAGTTCCAAGTTATTCTTTCTATAACTTTGTTGTTCTTTTAGAACTGATTTTAATCTTGGTCATGAAGTTTTCTAACTGTTGTTTATTTCGATTAGACGGAACATCATGGTTCTTGAGATTAAACTGTTACAAGCTGGAGTTTTTTTCGCCAACTAGTGCATGAGGTATTTTTAGAGATATTTGTTCCTCGAAATTAGAACAATGAATGTTGCCGGGGAGGAATAAACTAGGTATTTGTATCTAACTGGGTACCACCGAACCATAATCTAGTGTAATAATCGGTTTGTACACGTCATGTATATCGTAACCCGTACTTCTGTTAATTTTGTTAAGATGGTTGTAAACATTGATTTATTCTTCTTTTGCTTGCTGAATTGTAATTTAAACAATTGTATGTACTGATTTACCGTTTTTCAATTGGTTACTCTCTAAGTAAAAAAAATCAACTACCCTTATTATTGCCTATATGGAAAAAAGCTTTTTTTGATATAGCATAGCATATTTTATCTTAGAACTAAATAAATTACAAATTGAGGGTCATTCTCAATAGGGGTGGATAATATTTAACTTAAAGATACAGTAGAAGGTTGATTTTTTAAGTGAGTTAGATAACAAAAAATATAGTGGTATTGACGAGCCACTGAATTAATCCATTTTAGCTAGAGAAATTTAATAAAAGTTGACTTAAATTTTGTATCTAATTAATTAATACATATATATATATATATATATATATATATATATATATATATATATATATATATATATATATATATATGTATATATATATATATATATATATATATATATATATATATATATATATATATATATATTCAGTGAAATTCTCCTTCGTTCCCCTTCGTAGATACCCCTCTTACACGAACATTTCCCTTGAACGGACAGTTTTTCATAGTCCCGACCGACTCTCATATAATTGGCATTGTGTTAACTCCCTCTTGGACGGACATTCTCTTGAACGGACGCAGACACAAAAAAATGTTCTCTTAACCGGACAAAAAACAATAGAAAATAAACGCCTTGTCTCATTTTTCTGTGGCAAGTATCACTATTGCGTTTTCCAATCGCGCCGGGCGCCAGCCTCGTTGCCTGCCTTCACTGAGGGACTTCTCCGAGTAAACCGGGGATTTACCGATCTCAGTTTTTCGGTACACTCGGGGATTTAATATTAGTATGACGCCTATGCGAAGAAGGGACACAGTGCGCAAAACATTCATTGTAGAAATGGCTCCAAATAGAAAAATTCTCACGCTTAAACGAAAAATTGAGATTGTTGAAGTTCACAGTAAGGAAAAGTTAAATGTAAGGGACTTATCCAAGCGTTTTAATATCGGAAAAACACAAGCTGCTGATATAACTAAACATAAAGAAATCCTTCTAAACAAGTGGATGTCGAACAGCAATTTGAATGAATAAAGAAGCTTTTTGACTGGTAATGGTACCAAAATTGACAAGTTATGTTATAACTGGTTTATAGCAGCTCACCATAAGGAGACAGGTATGCACATGAATTATTTTTTCTTGATAAGCTTTTCTGGAATTAGTGCGCTGATTTTCTTTTCATATCAGTTCAAAGAATGGATAAAAGAGGCGTGAGTATCAGTAGGCTTGTCGTGACAAAAATGCAAAAAACTTATTGTTAATGTTTTTGTCAAGCTCGCTAATACGATGCAAAGCAAAAAAAATCGTCGGGTCTCTGGGACATTCTATATTCAGTGCTTCTTCTGGTTGGCTTAATAAATTTATAATCCGCCATAATATAAGATTTAAAGAAATTTCAGGAGAAGGAGCTTCGGTTATTGTTGAAGATGTTTCATCATCCTGGGGAAAATGCCGATGAGACAGGCCTGTATTTTAGGGCTCTATCCAACAAAACGCTGACAGTAAAAAAAGAAAAATGTGCTTGTGGTAAAGATCCCAAAGAGAGGCTTACAATTTTGCATTGTGCAAATATGACGGGAGAAAAAGAAAACCTCTACCAAATTTACTGCACATATTGAAACGGTTGACTCGTGGGGTCATGGAGAAGCCCATTCAGTACTTTTTTTTCAAATTCGAAAATTATTGAAAAACTATTAAAAGAGCATAAGTGGATTTTACTATCCTAAACTACCCGTTTCTGAAAGCCCTATGTTCCAAACATACGATTTTCTTCCACAATTACAGAGTTTTAAATTTCAGGCAAAATTAACTAATTAAAACAAATTAAAACTAATAATAGAAAACACATAGTAAAAATAATATTTAACCATAACTAAGAAATTTGTTTATCTATTATTTAAAAAGAAATAATTCCTTGATAATGCGCGAAAACAATTGAATCTTTGCCTCTTAACAGCCGATTTTGACTTTTATGTTAACAGCTGTTTGGGTTTGGGCAAAATAAAAACAGAATTTCAAATAGTTTTTTCTTTTAACTTTTCCAAGATTAATAACGAAATGGTAAACGATTTTCTTGCAAGAAATGTAAGATTTTTTAATGTTAAATTGAAAAAAAACAAAGTAGGCTTAAAAACCTTAAATGGGCAGTCGTTCTTCATATAATTGCCATATATCCCAGGTTATGCGTGACATATGTATAACTAAATCAGCTGTACTGAACGACATGAATCACCACACTTGCTGCTATATTCTACACTTACTATAAATTTTTTAATTACCACCACTATATTAGTCTATGGATAATTTTAAAAAATCTGCAATAATATTGATTTTCATCTCATTTTATCTACATATTGAAAAATTTGTAAAAGTGTGCTATAAATAAACATATTAAATATGAATTTGACGTTTTGGTAGAGGGGGTTGTCACTTGGCTACCGCCAACTAGAGAGAGAGAGTCAGTAAAAAGCTACCGACAAAAAGTTACATATGTTAAAATTTTTACTTATTATAATAAGATATTGGAATATATAACTTGTGTAATTAATTTTTTGGTGTCAGGAAGTAATTATTTTAAAAGGTAACAAGTCATATCTATTTCTGTTATTAAATGTGTTGGGAAAAACCTAGTCAAATCTCGCAACAGTGTAGACCTAACTTTCTGGTTGACGATCGACCCTATATATATATATATATATATATATATATATATATATATATATATATATATATATATATATATATTAATTTGTTTAGTCGATTGCACATAATTAGAAATATGGCGATCTCAACGCACCCTGGAGCTTTAAAGGACAAGTGACGCAAAAATAAGGTCTCTTAGGTATTCAGTCCCAAAAATTTAGTATTTGGCCGTAACGATACTACATGACAAACGTTCAGCCATGGAAACGGTCAGTTTTCAATCAGACGTGCTCGAGGTGATGTTATTTCACGGCATGGTCTGGGATGACTATAATAGTAATCACGGCCCGTTTTTAGGCACAAATCGACTTAAAAATCAATGTCGTCTGCTTACCCATATCATACTAATTATTTATTTGGCTTTTTCAGTCTTGTATAACGTTGAAATAGTACGGTTTATTGACCACACTAATATGAGAACGACTATTTACCCTCTAAAAAATTGAATAGAAATTGACGATTTTTTAAATGAATGCCTAAACAATAAATAACTGAATAAATACTGTGCTATTCTATACTTGGGTCATACTAGCCAATTATGTTGTTATGAGAGAAACACAAGAAAAGATTATTATAATAATAATTAAGGTTGCGGGGAACTTTTTTTATACTCTGACAGTTCTTGTCAACCAACTCCCCGATTCTAGGGAAAGATGTAAAATCAACTTCTTAATTTCGATTGTCATAATGTATGTGAGTAAATATGTTCCTTGTCTTGTTTATCTAGGATCGATCTAAACATACTTCTCTAATTTAAAATCCTTTCATATAATTATTAAAATTTAAAAGAATATTCAAAAAACATACTACTTATTAAAAGCGTAAAAATTATTAATCAATTATATAAAGAGTTTTCGGACACTGAGATGCTGACTTATATCACCATTTGATAAGCGGATTATCTTTTGCCCATTTGGTGTTAAAAACTAGCTCGTCAACTGTTTATTGAGTTAGTCGGATTTTCGGTTTATTTTTCATGGTATCATTTTTTTTGCTAATTTCAATGAAAAATAACCTACAAAGTGGAAGTTGGCGTTGCGCAATGAATGTTTCGTACGTTAACTGCTATTAAAATAAAAAATTTTGTTACGGAGCTATAAAATGATCAATGACTGCACAAAACACATCCCAAATGAGTTTTCAACAAAGTTTTTCTTCGACTTTTACTGAAAACTGATGACCTTGAAATTTGCGTGTTTTTTTATATATCAGTACTTTTCGAGATGAGGGCAGCGATTTTTTGCGATTTTTAAAAATTAATACGAAGAAAAGTGTGTGCAAGTATTACATTATATATATTTTTGAACTCGTGTTTTTACCAGCTTTCATTTGACACCCCACTCGATGACCTGGTAAAAAAAAAATTTTTCAGTTCCGATTTCACCCCCAAAAATTTGACTTTCAAAACTACGTAGCTCTAGTGAGGTCATCAATTCTTATATGAGTACCAAATTTCAACTTTCTATGTCAAATAGTTTTGGAGAAAATCGTGTGTGACATAGACAGACGGACAGACACTGAAAGAATCTTATAATGTTCCGTATGGAATACTAAAAAGGAATTAAAATATAACTATGTGATTAGCTAGAGCAATGATAATTTACTTATATTTTATTTAGAAAAAGCATACGCGCACCAGGAAATCACTAAATCGTTACAGGAACAGTACGTACCAGAAAGTAGAGATTCCGATTGTTCTTGAATGACGGCAGATAAATTAACGTTAACTAAAAAATATTATATTGGTGCATTACACATGTATAAAGATATAGTAGATTGAGTAAAGAAAAAAAACATAATTCCTTGGTAACGCGCGAGAACCACTGGATTATTGCCCCCTAACAGTTGATTTTGACTTTATATTGGATTTGGGCAAAATAAAAACAGAATTTCAAATAGATTTTCCTCTTAACTTTTCCAATATTAATAGCGAAATGGTAAACGATTTTTTTGTAAGAAATGTAAGAGTTTTTTAGTGTTAAAGGGAAAAAAAAAAACGTATTTGTTTATTATTTTTTTCTACCTTAATTGGTACTGTGTGCAGTGGTATTGGTACTGTGTCCATTGTACATCCATATGAAATAAATAAATAAATAAACGTCCCTTAAATGTGCAATCAATCTCCATATAAAATATCCTAAGTTGTGAGTGCCATTTTTATAACTAAACCAACGGTACCGAACGACACAATCTATCACACGTACTGCCACATTCTACACTTACTACAAATATCCTAATTAACACAACTATCTTTAAAAAAACCTGTCCTTACCTACGACATATCGCAAAATTTCTAAACGTCCGCAGTAAATAAACACATTAAACATGAATTTGACATATTGCTAGAGGGCGTTGTCACTTGGCCACAGCCAAGCAGAGAGCCACTAAAAGCTGGCAACAAAGCCCCCGACGCTGTTAAGAAATTCTTTGTTATCGGCCGACCAGAAATCGTCTGTCGGCGTAAGTAAATCCGGCATTTTTATAATGAAGCAAATAAAATTTCTGTGAATTAAACTTATTACTTATGATAATAAAATATTGAAATATAAAATTTGTGCAATTAATTTATTGGTGTTACGAAGTAATTATTTTAAAAGGTAACAATTTTTATAATATTTTTTTTAATAAATTTATTTAGGAAAAACTTATTCAAATGTGAAAAACACTGTAGACCTTACATTCTGGGACCAATGGCGATGCGAAACAAATATTCATGTCATTTTTTTAGGGTCGATTTTTCCTATATATATATATATATATATATATATATATATATATATATATATATATATATATATATATTTATAAATTTTATTAAAGACAGAACAATAGCAGAAACAATTCTAAAGCAAAGAACAACCCTCCAGTAGAACAGAAAATTATATTTAATATATTGGAGAGGCATTGCTCTTGTTTTGTCACGTCATATTTACGTTTATCTTTACGCCAATTATAGTCATGACCTAATACATACTTATAATCCATAATCTGCTACTGTATTGGGAATTTGCTCTAACTCACACATGTCAGAATTCTAGCAGATGGGATTCAATAGATTCAAACGCGGTTCATAAGGCCGATTGGACAAGTGATTTTTGAATACTTTTAATACAGTAAAAACAGTTGCCGATAATTGTTATCTGTTGAGCTATTAAATTTCCTCCCTTTTACACAATAATATGTTCTTAAAATAGAAAAAAGAGGAAAATTAATAAACCCTAGGGCGTTTATGGAGTATTTGAGATCTTGAATTTATTTTATAATTGTCAAGCTCACTTGTAACATAAAATGGTGTAAAATTCAACGATATAAATAAACACCTAAATAAAATTTAAAATTTCTAGCAGGAAATAAATCTAGTAAATCTATTTAAAAGAAATCGGGGTCAGTCAAGTCAACATTTTGTATCGGTAATTGACAAAATACGAAATAGAGGACAGAAGTAATGGAGGCCGAGAATTTATAGGGAACGAAATAGCCTTTAATCCCCAGAAAATCCGATTTATTGCCACTTTTCAACGCCGTCCATAAGTTTCAATAAAAGTTTCTAAATAATAGATAGTTATAGAAGTTTAAAGCCGCATTATTTTATAACGTGAAAAGTTTTAGTGACTTTGCAATGCCGATGAATTATAAAATGCTGTTGAAATCGGATTTAACTTGCACTTCAACAATTTGAAGTATTTTGTAATGTTAAGAGGAAAATAAGTTAATGTAAAAAAATATTTCAGAGATAATATTAATGGAAGTCTATTTTACTGTTTCCAAATGTTAAAATAAATACGGGAATCTATTGAACTTGGCAGTATTGGTATAACTAAAAACGAAAAAAAAATCGTATTTTTAGAAGTTACCAAAGTGTTCTTTGTATTTGCTGAACCATCCCAAGACGCGTTTCGCCGTATCACGGCTCATCAGCTGGGCTAGGTTCAGCAAATACGAGAACACATCTTTACTCCTTTATCCAAGTAACTAACGGAAAACTATAACATATAGATGCTTATACTGCACTCTGTCGGTGACTTACTAAGTCGATTCAAGCAGAGCGGCACAGCACGGCTGGCACTTATTGCAGAAACGCACCTTTCTTGAGCTTACTGGTCGAAGGCATAGATGGCAGTATTGGTATAACTAAAAACGAAAAAAATCGTATTTTGGAAGTTACCAAAAGTGTTCTTCGTATTTGCTGAACCATCCCAAGACGCGTTTCGCCGTATCACGGCTCATCAGCTGGGCTAGGTTCAGCAAATACGAGAACACATCTTTAGTCCTTTATCCCAGTAACTAACGGAAAACTATAACAAATAGATGCTTATACTGCACTCTGTCGGTGACTTACTAAGTCTATTCAAGCAGAGCGGCACAGCACTGCTGGAACTTATTGCAGAAACGCACTTTTCTTGAGCGGTATTGGTATAACTAAAAACGAAAAAAATCGTATTTTTAGAAGCTACCTAGCCCAGCTGATGAGCCGTGATACGGCGAAACGCATCTTGGGATGGTTTAGCAAATACGAAGAAACACTTTGGTAACTTCTAAAAATACGATTTATTTCGTTTTTATTTATACCAATACTGCCATCTATGCCTTCGAGCAGTAAGCTCAACAAAGGTGCGTTTCTGCAATAAGTGCCAGCCGTGCTGTGCCGCTCTGCTTGAATAGACTTAGTAAGTCACCGACAGAGTGCAGTATAAGCATCTATTTATTATAGATTTCCATTAGTTACTTGGATAAAGGACTAAAGATGTGTTCTCGTATTTGCTGAACCTAGCCCAGCTGATAAGCCGTGATACGACGAAACGCGTCTTGGAATGGTTCAGCAAATACGAAGAACACTTTGGAAACTTCTAAAAATACGATTTTTTCGTTTTTAGTTATACCAATACTGCCATCTATGCCTTCGAGCAGTAAGCTCAAGAAAGGTGCATTTCTGCAATAAGTGCCAGCCGTGCTGTGCCGCTCTGCTTGAATAGACTTAGTAAGTCACCGACAGAGTGCAGTATAAGCATCTATTTGGTATACTTATTCTATCGAACTTGTTCAACAAAATACGTTCTTAAAACACACAAATCTAACATACCATAATTATTATGAAACATTTCAGTTACTCTTAATTTTTGAATATTATTATTCATTTAGTATTCGTAACTTTAGAGACTATGAAGACTTTAAGTGGACGCAAATTTAGAAGTTGAACGTAGTGCCTAGAGAAAATAGCCTAGTGCTCACAATGTATCCAAACGAACAAGTTTTATGTATATCACACGAGGATTGATTGAAAAGTTCATACTTTCTTTGGATATATAAAATTTTGTTGCTGTAGAATTTGTGGTTTTTAGGTTAGAACGAGTTTAGTAAGACCAAGTGCAGCGTTTTTGGAAAAAAAATGGAAAAAATTAAACAACGTGCAGTCATCAAGTACCTGTTTAAAAAAAGATTAATACCAAAGGAGATCCACGATGATATGAAAACAACACTAGGGGAAACTGCTCCGTCATACCATATACCACTATGAAAATATGGGTTGCAGAATTTAAACGTGGACGAGACAGCCTCGAAGATGATCCCCGCTCTGGCCGGCCCACGACGTCATATTGAATGACCATAGATCAGGGAGATTGCAGACACTATAAGCATCTGGTATGAACGAACACAAAACATCATTGCCAACAAATTCGGATTTTCTAAGGTTTCCGCTAGGCGGGTCCTCAGATTGCTTTCAGTTGAACAAAAACGAATTCGACTCACGATTTCTCGCGACTATTTGGAGAGGTTTAAGGTTGATCTGCAAGAGTTTCTTAACAGGTTTGTGACAATGGACGAAACTTGGGTTTACCACTATACTCCAACAACAATCCAAGCAGTGGAAAATCTGGTGAACCGACCCCAAAGAAAGCGAAGGCAATTCTGTCGGCTGGAAAAGTGATGGCGTCAGTTTTTTGGGATGCTAAAGGTATTATTATGGTGGACTACCTTGCGAAAGGTGAAACAATAAACTCGACTTAGTCTTGCACCCTTTTGCGTCGTTTACGTCAAGAAATTAAAGGGAAACACCCAGGATTACTCAATAAGAAAGTTTTTGTTCCATCAGGACAACGCTCGCGTTCACACGTCTGTTGAGTCTATGGCTCAAATTTGTGATTGTGGTTTCGAATTGCTGCCCCACCCGGTTTATTCTCCTGATTTGGTACCTTCGAACTTTCATTTGTTTCCAAACCTAAAAAAAAACCCCTCGGTGGCCAGAAATTTTCATCAAATGAAGAAGTCGACGCTGCAGTTAACCAGTATTTTGAAGACCTTGAGAAATCTTTTTTTCAAACACGTGTGGAAGCTTTGGAAAGTAAGTTGAAGAAGTACATAGAGCTAGGTGGAGATTACCTCGAAAAATAAAAATATTTTTGTACGTATTTTAATTTGCTTTCTTGACTAGGCCGCGAACTTTTCCATCCATTCTCGTATATTTATATTTTACTAGCATGTACTCAGGACTGCGTCCGCGAGGATTTTACGATTTTTATTCTTGAAGTAAGGGTATAAAAAAAGTTACAGCAGTTCCATTATCTACAATATCTACTACAAATCCAGATTATATATATATATATATATATATGTGTAATTGTATTATTCTACATTTTTATTTATCAATCTCGCTTCATAGATGTCGCAATATGACTTTGAAAAGAGAATCCTTCTTTTCTTGGTATAGCAGAGGCAAAATACTTCATTTGCCTCTGAACTAATTTTAAATCAAAAACCAGTCGAGATATAAGTGAAAGAAAATAAAAAACCTACGCACATACGTACAGATGGATATATATATATATATATATATATATATATATATATATATATATATATGTTGCGCGTGGCTCACAACAAAATGATTTTTAAAAAAAACTTTCTTTTTCTTAAAACTTTTCTTTATTTTGATTTATTATTACTTTCACTTTGAAAGATACAAACGTGCTTTTTACTTTTAAAACTTTGATCTCTGTTTGAGAACCTTTAAAATAAACTGTTAAATTCGAGTTTTGTTTGCTCGCTCGGAAAAATATTATTAATTAATCTCCTGTCGCGTTTTTGGTTTTTATAGTTTTGATTTTTGCTTAATTAGCAAAACTGCAAAAGATGACGAAATATGATGCAATCAGTTACTCACGTTTCATTATTTCGGTTCACTGCTAGACGCTAAGTAAGCACATGTGTATCTCTTAACAATGGGTTTTTGTTATACATTTTAATACATGGTATGAGGGATTACATTTTAATGGTAAAGTGTCGTTATTTTTATATCTAACAACTCCCCCTTATAGGAAAAAGTTAGGGTTGTGCCGTAACTTTTATAATTAAGTTTAAAATTAATTACAATGTTTGCTTAGTCTTCTCGTATAGGGTTCTAGGTCATTTTCGGGTTGATCGTCTTGAGGGTGTATGCTTCCTCTTCTCCTGGGGATGATCCTTTGAAGCCGTTGTCGGATCCCGTCATTGCCTTGTGGGTACTCTATTTGGAGGGTTTGTCTTTTCCTTCTGCATTTACATACACAATATAGAATAACTAAAAGGATAATTATAACAATGGTTAGTATAGTAAACCAGTGGGAATGTTTTGAGATTGGAGATTGGTTCATTAATCTATCGAGTTCTTCTGCGTGCTGGTTAAGTTTGTGTTGTGCAATGTTTAGATCCTCGATGTCTAATTTATTTAACTTCAATGGTTTCATTTCGGGTATCTTTATTTTGTCGGGGATGTTTTTGCAACACTCGTAGGGTATTTGTACGGGTTGATTGTCATACTTGACTTCTTTTTCTTTCTCTAGTAAATATCTGGAGTGTATTCTTGTATTTCCAACGTAGGCGTTACATTCGGGTTGCAATTTTAGGATCGTGTTCGTCTTAAGGATTTGAGATTTTGTCTCCCTTATTCCACATTTAATCGTTACAGGCAAGGGTTCTGATACACTGATTAACCATAAGTTATAACCTATTTGTTGGACATTATAATCTCTTGCGATTAAGAGTGACGTTTGACATGTCTCTGGGATTTTCCTCAATTGTCTAAACAGTTGGGCTTCACATATGGCTTCACTGTTTATCGGGTATGGTAGGACATTTGAACATATTTTCTCTTTCAAATGGAGAACTTTACAATTTTCGAGATTTTGAAATGATATGTAAGATAAAGAATTATCGTCTCTCGCGATATATTTTTTATTCGTTGGTAAGGTATGATATAAACCTGTTCTTTCATCTGATATCGGGATTGGATAGAGTCGATATAGAGTATACCTTTCTGGTTCTACCAGAGGGATTTTTAGGACAAAGATTATTTTCTTATCTGACTGATAAGCCTCTAGTTCGATTATGTCGAGATATTCTGGAGTATACGCTGAATAGGGTGGTAAAGGCAAGTTATATTTCGTTAGAGATTTAGATATTTCTTGTAGGGAATTTACTAAATCTGTTGGTAATATTATGGAACTGTGTAAGAGTTTGATTCTTGCAAATGTTATGGCATTTATTATGTCATTTAGAGAGTCTTCCAAGAAGATGTAACTCTCCATTAGGGATTCGCAAAGGTTTAAAAATTGAGTCTGTGCCTCGTAAAATGCTAAATCATCTGAAATATCCATAAGAGAAGTGCGTATTGTTTTTATATCGTTATTGAATGTTTCTTCGTCAATTCTTAATTTTTGAATTGTCTCGTTGAAGTTCTTTATTACTGATGTAGTGACTGAGATTTGGTTCTTTAGTAGGTTTTCAATTTCTCGTTCATCTCGAGTTACTTTATCGATGCATTCATTGAAATATTCGCCGTCTGAAGCGTCTAAATTTCCGGTTATCGTTTTCCAAATTGTTCCAATACCGTTGAATATTCCGCGTTTCTGTCGGTATTCATAGGGTTTTGTGTTTCCTATTATTATTCGATATTTTGTGTTTACTGCGTTTGATATTTGGTTTAGTAAACTCATGTGCGTTTGCACTTCACTTCTAAATGATAGTGTTCGTGGTGTGGGTTCTGAAATTATTTCTGACATGCTGAATATTATTTTCTCGTTGTTGCTGATTGTTTCTTTTATTGGTCTTAATTCTTTATACACTAATAATATCCATTTTGCATTTGAAATTCTTAATGTTGTTTCTTCATGTAGAAAGATTCCGATTGTGTTGTTGATTGGAGAAAGCGTAAATTGGGCTGACGTTACGCATATTAACCATAAGAATCTGAAACCAAAAATTCTTATTCAAAATATGGTTTCATATGGTCGAAGTTTGTTTTTGTTATTTTCTGTGTTTCGGGGTTCAAGAGTTTAGCTGAGTTATCGAATAACTCAATAATTTCAAAAGGTCCGTTAAATAAATTTTTATCTTTGCTTTTTATTTGGGACTCTTTCATATATACTTTGTCTCCGATTCGGTAGTTGTATTGATTTTCTGAGATATTTTTGTCAAATCTTATTTTTGCTTGGTTCTTGAGATTTTGAGTTTTTTCTCTCGCTAAATTGTAGTAGTGTTTCATTCTGTTGTTTAGGTCTTGGATATATCTTGTGATCAAGGTTTTCTCATTATATAGCATTTCAGGGGGTCTTCCTGACGTATGTCCAAATATTAATTCGTATGGTGTAAATCCGGTTGTTTTATTCTGTGTGTTGTTATAGCATATCACTGTGTAGGGTAATATATTAAAGGGATGTTCAGCTGGGTTGTCGATCTTATGTGCTCTGATCATTTCTGCAAGGGTCGCATGAAATCTTTCTAGAGATCCATTTGATTGTGGATGATTTACACTAGAAAAAGTTAGCTTGATATCGTAAAGTTGACAAAGGTCCTTAAATATGTTATTTTCGAATTCTCGGCCTGAGTCACAATGAATTCTTCGTGGTGTTTCCGAAGTGTTGGAAGTATATTAATAAGGTGTTAACGACTGTTGATGCCTTTTTGTCTGCAAGGGCATATACCTGCGTAAACTTAGTTAGTTCGTCTCTAACTGTAAGAGCATAATTCTGTATGGGATATTCAAATATGTCGATATTGATTCTTTCGAAGGCTGTTTTTGGTGTCTCCGTTATTACTAAGGGTGTACTCAAGTTCTTCCTACAGATCTTGACTTTCTGGCAAGTTTCGCATTTTCTTATGAAGTCTTCAACATGTTTTGTCAATCCTTTCCAGTTGTATTTAGTTTTAATTCGTCGTATTGTTTCATTTATACCTCGGTGTATATTCATTTTTTCCCGAGTGATTTTGGCTTATGATAATTGGTATTTCGTCTTCGCTGGGTGTTCTAACGGTGTTTTGACAAATTACGAATTTGATTTCTTCATCCGTGAAGATAAAAGAGATTATCTCTAAAATTGGTAATTCAACATTTGTTTCAATGTAGTATGTTTGTGAGATATCAAGTTCATTTTTACTTTTGTACAATGCATGGAATATTCTTTCAATTACAGTTTCGGGATCGAAAGGTATCGAAATGATAAGATAGTTTCTATTCCGTACCGTTTTGCTTGATAGGATGTTTATTTCGTTCGACTTGAAGGTTGGCTTTTCCTCTAGTATGTCTTCGATGATTTTGTAGTGAAGATCCGTTAATTTATCCTGCCAAAAGAATGTTATGATATTTTTATGTCTCTTATCCAGTAAGTGATCGTTTATCGTTTTAAATTTTGAGTAGTCTATAATTGATCTAGTTTTATATAGATTTATGAAGTCATCGTATTTTTCTAAAATTTCTTTATCGTATCCTTCTGATTCTGGTTGGTTTTCTTTCTTTTCCGGTTCGGGTTCTTTGCTCGTTGATGGTTTTGCATCGTCATTCATTGCTAGAATTGCAATTTTGGTTTCGAGCTTTGTGCATTCTTTAAAGTGATTTACTTTCAATCTACTGAGCGCGTCTGCATTTTTGTTGATTCTTCCGGGTTTGTATTCTATTTTATAGTCGTATTCTTCGAGTTTTAGCCTCCATCTAGCTAATCTGCTTCCGGGGTCTTTTATTGAGAATAGCCATGTTAAGGGTCTATGATCAGTTATTAGGGTGAATTTTCTTCCATATAGGTATGGTCTAAAATGTTTTACTGCCCATACTATAGCGAGTAATTCACGTTCTATGGTAGAATATCTTGTTTCGGCTCCGCATAGAGTTCTTGATGCGTAACTGATAGGAAGGTCTTTATTTATCGGTCCTTGTGATAGAATTGCTCCAATTGCAAAGGCTGAAGCATCAGTTGTCAATATAAATCGTTCTTCAAAGTTTGGATAGGTCAATATTGGATCCGTGGTTAACGCTTGTTTTAAACCTGTTAAAGGATTCTTTGCATTCATTATCGAAGAGAAATTTTATGTCTTTCTCTAAGAGTCTGGTTAAAGGTTTTTGCGATTTTTGCAAAGTTGGGTATGAATCTTCTGTAGTATCCGGTTAATCCGAGAAATGACTTTATGTCTTTCTGGGTTTTAGGTTCTGGTATATCTTGTATGCATTGAATTTTATCGGGATTTGGTTTTACTCCGTCTTTTGTTATGACGTGTCCTAAGTAGGCTACTTCCTTCCTTAGGAATTCGCATTTGTCTGGCTGTATCTTGAGATTTGCTTTCCGTAATCGTTGGAATACTTCTTTTAATCTTTTAATGTGCTCGTGTACGGTTGGACTATAGACAATTATATCGTCCATATATACTAGACATCTTTCGTTCTGGATTCCAAGGAGGATGTTATCCATGACTCGTTGGAACGTTGAGGGTGCATTTTTCAGTCCAAAAGGCATGCGTATAAATTCGTAGTGCCCATTGTCAACGCTGAATGCGGTCTTTGGTGTATCTTCAGGTTTAATTTCGATTTGGTGAAAACCTGAGGCTAAGTCTAGAGTTGTGAAATATTCACATTGTCCTAGTTGATCAAGTAAATCTGATATGTTTGGTAGAGGGTACTTGTCATTGATACTGAGATCGTTCAATTTTCTATAGTCTATCACAACTCTCCATTTTTGTTTTCCAGATGCATCTAATTTCTTTGGTACTATCCACACTGGGGATGACCAGGGTGAAATTGATGGTTGGATTATTCCTTGACGTAACATGTTATTTATTTGCGTCTTTATCTCTTCTTTATGTATCTGGGGGTATCGATATGACTTTGTGAAAACTGGTTTCGAATTATTCGTATCAATTGTATGTTTTATCTCATTGGTGAAGGTTAACTGATCTCCTTCCAAGTAAAATATGTCGGAAAATTCTAACGATAAGTTGATGATCATTTCCGTTTCCTCCTCGTTTAAATGGTCTGTTCTTAGTTGGTTTATTATCAGATTTCTTCGATTTACAAGTTCAATATTTGACTCATTAAAATTCAAGATTTGATTTTCTACTATTTCTTCTAAGGGCTCGAGAATTATATCCGAGAAGTTGATAGTTTTCGGAATTGCATTTGGGTTTATTACTGATGTGAAAAATTCTCCGTATTTATTTATACGTACGAGTGCGTTGGGTATTTTTACGCGTTCTTTTTCCTGTGTTAGAAGTATAGCGTCCGTATTTCTAAGTTTACATTTCAACTTAAAAATTTGTTCGGTCCGTGGTTCGATATTGATTTTATTTTCGAAAGTGTGAAAATTTTGTTCGTTGTGCGCTAATTTTATTTCTCCGAAAGTTGGGTTTATTTTTTCGAGGGTTGGACTTTCTTCAAGGGTTGAGTTTGGTTTCTCGAGGGCCAAATTTTCTTCGCCGGCTTTAAATAGAGGGATATTTTTGAAATTTGTTTTTAGATTTTTCGATTTCAGATCTATGACTGCGTCATAGTGTTCTATAAAAATCAAGGCCTAAGATTCCGTCAAATTCGATGTCGAGATCACAAAGATAAACTTTGTGTGGGTCCTCTAAATTAAAAGGTATGAGAATGGATTCATTTATTAAAATTTTTTGATTCGTTATCCCTTGGATAATTACATTTTCAGGAAAACGTCTGGGGTAGTTCTGAACGGTGTTATATTTAAAGATTGAGATACCAGCTCCGGTGTCGATAAGGAGTTTGAATTGGTTTGTTCGATCTTTGATGTAGTAAAGATTTTTCGAACTAACTGCATTTAGAGAAATCGTTGGTCTGGACTTGGTTGGTGGTTGTTCAAATTTGCACTGCTGTGTTGTGGGTTTACATTCAGAGTTTGAACCTTGTTGACAGTCTCTGTATTCGGGTGTGAACATTCTGGGGGGTGGTCTTTGATTGGGATTGCGAGAAAATTTCCGTTATAAGGGTTCTCATATTCATTATCATAATCGTGATCATAATTATTATTGTTATTAACAGCATAATAACTTTCGTTGTTATGGTATTGATTGTCGATGTAGCAATTGTCTCCTGGACTATTAGCGGCATAATAGTCTTCTGGATTATAATCATTACTATTATCAACATAATAGTGGTTTTCTTCGTTGGGGTGTGAATAGTAATGTACCAATCTTGGTTGGTAATTAGGGTTTCGTTGTATTACTGAAGGTCTTTGTGGTTGATATTGATTATTTGGAAGTCTTGGAACGAAGTTTGGTTGTCCACTTGGTTGTTGACCTGTGGTGTTATTCGTAATGTTTGGTCTTTGTGTAAAATTTGAAGTGGGTCTCTGAATGAAGCTTGAAGTGCTTGGGAATTGTTGTTGGAATTGGCTTCTACATTGATTGGACATGTGACCTAATCTTTGGCATGAAAAGCATTTTGGTATTGGTTGCTTTTTTTGAAATTGCTTTGGCTGTGTTTGGGAAGGTGATCTTTGAAATTTCTGGTTTTCAAAGTATGATAATTGCGTTTCTCGATGGATGCGAGATTGGGCTTGAAGTAAGGTGTTGGGTTGGCTTGCTCTTATGAGTTGTCCTAATTTGGGTTCTAGACCTGTTAATAATGTGTTTAAGGCCATAGTCTCAATTAGACTTATCTGAGCTGTTTTTTGATCGTTAGTTAGTAGGGACTTTTGGATGTTGGCTAGCATCTTCGCGTTTAGAACTTGGAGTCTGTTATAAAAGTTGATTGCAGTTTCTCCAGGAAGTTGCTTTAGTCGTTGAAGATCTTGGATGAGGGATGTGAGATCGCGGGAATCTCCGAAATGAGAATTTAGAAGTATTTTTATATCCTCATACGTTGCTGGATTTCTAGAGCTAATTAATTGAGCTGCTCTTCCGCGTAGTTTATTTCTTATGTGAATTACAAGAAATTTCCTTTGTTCCGTAGCTGCCATATCATATGCATGATCGCACGCTGTTAGAAATGTACCAAGAAATATCTGGTCTCCTTCAAATTCAGGTATTATTGAAAAGATTTCAGATAGCTTGTAGGGCTCAACTTCTAGGGTTACTCTTGGATCTGGGTTGTTATTTGTCATTTTGAGATGTTAAAAAAAATGATATTTGATGTTAGAACAGTTTTCGTTATATTAAGAAATGCGTGAGATGGAAATCGTGTAGTTGTAAGGTAAACTAGGCGGTTTCAATCTAATTTGATGTTAAATGTGCAATTTATGAAGTAAAATTGCGGTAAAAAGAAAAACAAAATAAAATCGTGATGATTCTTACTCTATTCCTCTTCTTAAAAAAAGGTTTTGCATTCTAGGTTATATTGGCCAGGGGTGTCACCAGGTGTTCCTAATCCACCAATATTTCCTAAAACTTGTATCCTTTGGGTTGTTCGCGAAGGCTTTGTTGCTTTTGGTCCGAATGAATTTTTTCCTTTTTTTTTTCACTTCTACTTCGGGGTGAGAGTGCTCGGTGGCTTCGTGTTCCGCAAAGCAGGTGAAATCTGGACGAAAATCTGTACGACTGCGCCAATTTTGTTGCGCGTGGCTCACAACAAAATGATTTTTAAAAAAAACTTTCTTTTTCTTAAAACTTTTCTTTATTTTGATTTATTATTACTTTCACTTTGAAAGATACAAACGTGCTTTTTACTTTTAAAACTTTGATCTCTGTTTGAGAACCTTTAAAATAAACTGTTAAATTCGAGTTTTGTTTGCTCGCTCGGAAAAATATTATTAATTAATCTCCTGTCGCGTTTTTGGTTTTTATAGTTTTGATTTTTGCTTAATTAGCAAAACTGCAAAAGATGACGAAATATGATGCAATCAGTTACTCACGTTTCATTATTTCGGTTTACTGCTAGACGCTAAGTAAGCACATGTGTATCTCTTAACAATGGGTTTTTGTTATACATTTTAATACATTGTATGAGGGATTACATTTTAATGGTAAAGTGTCGTTATTTTTATATCTAACATATATATATATATTAATATATCAAGGATTTTCTACAGCTGACGCTGTCTTCCTCCTCTCAGCCTTTGAGTTCATCCGTTTCTATCTTCCCAGTCTCCATCTGTTAGACCCCTGTCCTCCATAGCCTCGTCCACATCGTCTCTCCACGATCGTCTGGGTCTTCCTCTTTTTCTTCTCCCTATAGGGCTCCACTCCGTTATTTTCTTTATCCACCTATTATCTTCGCTCCGTCTTATGTGTCCATACCATTTTAATCGTTTTTCTTCAATGGTGTTTATTGCGTTCTCTTTGATGTTCATTCTGCTTCTTATTTCTTCATTTGTTATTCTCTCTGTACGTGTCACTCTACAACATCTTCTCCAATACACCATCTCTACCGCGTTAATTTTAGATTTATTTCTTTTGTTGATCGTCCATGTTTCTGACCCGTATATCATTATGCTTTGTATTATTGATTTGTGTATGCGTGTTTTGTTTCTCTTTGTAATGTGCTTGTCCCACAGGATCGAATTTAATTGCCTTATGCATATATATATATATATATATATATATATATATATATATATATATATATATATATATATATATATATATATATATACGAGGGCGAATCAAATGAACACCTTGAAAGTGCAATAAAATTCCGAAAAGTTGTATGATTGATTTAGTAGAATGGCAGTAGGGTTGAGTTTCACAAAATGGCCGACAAGTGGCAGTGATGCTAGAATAAAGAAAAAGGCAGCAGTATCAGTAATAAGATGACTGCCCCACTGTCAACATGTTTTCTGAGTAGTAGTGTAGGTGTCAAACCAATTGAAACTCATCCCAGGATGCCAGCGCAGTATGGTGATTCGTGTTTGTCCCTGCAGCAAGTGTACGCCTAGTGTAGAAAGTTTAAAAGCGGCCTAATTTCAGTGGAGCATGTCCATGGGGCAGGCTCACCGCGTACTGACGAACGAAAATATTGCGTTAGTGGAACAGCTTGTAAAGGAAAATAGGCGTATTACTCTGAAAGAAATAGCCACAATTTTGGATATTGGTTTTGGTTCAGCGCAGAATATTGTCCATAATGTTCAGCAATTCAATAAAGTGTCTGCAAGATGCAATTGAATGCCGAAATGAGAGATCGTCGCGTCGATGCCCGTGAAGAACTTTTGCGTCGTTTCCACGTCGAAGGTGATGTATTTCTAGAAAACAATTTTACAGGTGAAGAAACCTGAGTTCACAACCAGAAAAGAAAAGATCAAGCAAGAAATGACGTCATAGCTCATTGCAGAAACCAGACAAATTCCGCCTTCAACCATCAGCGGGAAAAGTCATCACTCTCTTCTGGAATGTATAGGGAGTAATTTTGGAACATTACATGAAAAGAGGAGTGACAGTAACTAGCAGTTTTTATTCAAATCTGCTTAAAATTCAACTTCGCCCTGCAATCAGAAGTAAACGACGAGGATTCCTGATTTCAGGTGTATTGAACGCTTGACCGCATCCTTCCACTTGACAGTTCAGACTACTCGTATCTTAAGGTAAGATATCTTAAATGTCTCATATACTCACCTTAGTCATCAGACCTCGCCCTTTAGTGATTTGTGTTCGGACCGCTCAAGGAAGCGATGGGATGCAAGCATTTCAGAAGTGATGAAGAGGTGAAAATCGGGATGCACGTGTGGCTACAGTCATGCCCAAAACATAACATAAAATTCATTGCACTTTTAGGATTTTCATTTGATTCACCCTCGTATATGTATATGTATATGTATATGTATATATATATATATATATATATATATATATATATATATATATATATATATATTATATATATATATATATATATATATATATATATATATATATATATATATATATATATATATATATATATATATATATATATATATATATATATATATATACATATATATATATATATATATATATATATATATATATATATATATATATATATATATATATATATATAGGTAATTTGAATTTGATAGAAACCTATTCTCTGAAGAATACAGGGTTTTTTCAAAGTGTAACAAATAAATTTATTGCGAACCAAAAGTAATCAATATACATTGGTCTGAGGTGTAAAGTACAAACATCTAATTTCCCAAAGGAACATCCACATCACTCTCTTTTTATTGTAAATGTATATAAAGTTGTAAAGTTTTAGTTAGTCTATTATTCTGTTTTATTATAAATTTTTTAAACTTTCTATAATAAGAAAGATGATATCTTTAATGATAATCGAAACGTTCTTTAAGAAATAATTTTTTTTCAAGAACCAAAAGCCTGCCAATGTCCATAAAATGGACGAAATGTGTTGAGTTCACATCTCAGTGAAGAATAAAATAAATTAAATAACTCTAACTTCTCTCCTCATTTAGTCAAGACAAATTAATAAACATGAACATGCTCCGAAGAGATAAGTTTTCCTCTTTACCGTGGTTCATATTTATGTGTTCAAAGAAATTTCCTCAGAATCCCGATCAAACAAGATAAGACCTATTAATATTAGTCAAAGTTTATGTCTGGCAGACGGGGAAAAACCTATAAGTATAGTATAATTGACATTAGTTAAGATATTTAAAATTTAAGAATTAATAAAATGTAATTTTAGCAGCCGTTTTTTTACCTGGAAGAAAATGATTTTCATAAAATTACATATCAATTTTTTCTGATCACAAACTTACTAATTTCTTTATTCTCAACCACCTAATTTCTTAATTCACATTATTTATTACTCCTGTATTTTCATGTTAGCCTCACCATATATTTACCCGCATAACAATATAAGATATGTAGTACCTTATTATCATCATCAACTAGCCATTTTCCATCGATCTGATGTAGGCCTCTTCCAAGCTTTTTCAAATTGTACCAGTTTAATACTGCGAATCATTTCAGCTCGTCATATTATTGTTGTGATGATTTTTCTACCTTTTTTCTTTTTCCTCAGGGTCAAGTTAACTTCTCCTTTAGAGCTTTGTGCATCGAGTGACATTGCTTGTTCACTCCCATTTGAGAAACTTATTTGTTTGATTTTTTCATAAATTTGGACTTTCTTCCTTTTCCACTAATTGGTCTCGTGGATTTTTAGTATTATATTTATTTTTTTTCCATAGTTCTTTGGGGTATCTGTAGTTAGTTTATTGTTTTTCTCTTTAGTGCTCAAGTTTCACATAAACAATGCAAATTATAATATACTCAAAGTGTTTTCTCCTAATTCCAGAACTTAATCAATAAAAACTTAATCAATATAAACTTGATCAATATAAACTTTAAGAGACATTGATTTGTCCTACTTTGTTTAACTGAGACTGTGAGATACGTCTTCGAAACATGATCATGGGTATTAATTTATTTCGATTAAGTGAGTGGAGAAGATAAAGTTGTTTTAGTTCACTCATCTAGATAAATTGTATACTGTTGATCGGATATAAATATGTTTCTATATTTTAAAGAAATCATTGGACTTGTAAGGCTCTATTCAAACACGCCGATCTCACGCTATCGACGCACAGTGGAGAAAAAACGAAAAATCGTGTTTCAAAATTGTCTAGAGCCTTCAATTTTGGTTCGATTTGGACGATTTTTTTTTAAAAATTGAAGCTTATTAAATTCCGAACAAAGTTGTCGGAGCCGATTTTGCAATTAAACTTTTGTTTTAAAATGGCGGACGTCTTCAAAATGGCGGTTTCTAATTATATAGCGACTGAGACACAGAAAACGCTTACAGTTTCAAACCAAGTTGTGCTAAAATGCGTGTATGTATGTTTTTTTATGTCGCAGATAATATATCTAATATCACAGTTACAAGAAGTATTATAAATATGAATAAACGTACCATTATTATTTTATATCCATAACATTTGCATAAATAATTTCTTTAAGGTTGTTAATTATAAATATGTTTCAACAATTGACTTAAAATGACAAATCAAGTATGGCGGATGCCAAAATTGAATCGAGCAAGAAAGTTTCTCTGTGGCATTTGGACTGTGGCAGTCAGATCATTCAAGTTATTCAAGTCTAGTTGCGGGATTTAAATTTTCATGCAGTTATTGCTAGAATATTGCTGCTAAAATAGGGACAGCTAAATATTTTGCTGCATTAGCCACATTGTTTGCTGTTGTAGCAAAAAAGTGGCTGCTATTGCTAAACAGTGGCTAATGCAGCAAAATATTTAACTGTCCCTATTTTAGCATTTCTCTGCGTATACTTTGTAAGAGTAATAATAATCTTTATTAACGAGAAAACCCTTTAGTACATATACAGAACTACTGAATTATAGGAATAGACTAGAAAAATAAGAAAATAAATATGTCTATAAAATATACAATGTGTTAGTAGACAGTGTCTAGAAGAGAACAACGTAGAAAAGATGTTTTGAATGCCGCAGGAGACGTTTGAAAATAGTTTACAGAATTAGAAAATAGGTTGGCGTAAATGCATAGTCGATTACCGGTAGAATTACTGCCATACAATGTCCTATGTTGAGATACGTGAAGTAAAGGACATTGTCTTAGCGGTCGCGGTGGAATATTAAGTTTTGTTAGCTATGCTAAAATAGGGACAGTTAAATATTTTGCTGCATTAGCCACTGTTTAGCGACAGCAGCCACTTTTTTGCTACAACAGCAAACAATGTGGCTAGTGCAGCAAAATATTTAGCTGTCCCTATTTTAACAAAACGTTTTAGCTGTTGTAGCCATTTTCTAGCTGTGTGAGCTGTCCTTTTCTGCGTGTATCGCTATTTTTCGTATCTGCTAGAAAATTGTCTACGAAACTTAAAATTTACAGCAGCAATATTCTAGCAATAACTGTATGAAAATTTAAATCCCGCAACTAAACTTGAATAACTTGAATGATCTGACTGCCACAGTCTAAATGCCACAGAGAAACTTTCTTGCTCGATTCAATTTTGGCATCCGCCATATTTGATTTGTCATTTTAAGTCAATTGTTGAAACATATTTATAATTAACAACCTTAAAGAGATTATTTATGCAAATGTTATGGATATAAAATAATAATGGTACGTTTATTCATATTTATAATACTTTTATTGTTCATGGCAGCTATTTTGGGTTCATTATTATTAATCTTGTAACTGTGATATTAGATATATTATCTGCGACATAAAAAAAAACATACATACGCGCATTTTAGCACAACTTGGCTTGAAACTGTAAGCGTTTTTCTGTGTCTCAGTCGCTATATAATCAGAAACCAACGTCCGCCATTTTGAAACAAAAGTTTAATTGAAAAATCGGCTCCGACAACTTTGTTCGGAATTTAATAAGCTTCAATTAAAAAAAAAAGTCGTCCAAATCGAACCAAAATTGAAGGCTCTAGACAATTTTGAAACACGATTTTTTCGTTTTTTTTTTTTTTTTTTTTCCGACTGTGCGACGGCGTGAATCGTTTCATGTGAAATCAACCACACTATTGATTGTTAAATAGAGACATTGATACATCATCAATGGCGGGCAGCAAAAGGTTCTCACGTTTGAAAGAAGCCCTCGATAATAGATTGAAGTAAAGCATTAATTGAAATTGTGAGTTTTATTTGGCAAAATATTTGATATAAAAATTTATTAAATCTTTTCGACATCCGGTATATCTTAACAAATGATAAAGCTGTATAAATAATTTAACATAATTTGCATGTTGCATGTTGTTACTAATAATATATAAAGCTTCATTTTATCAACAAATTACAATTTGCATACCACAAAGACCAACAAAATTAAATAAGATTTTAGCAATTTTGCGCTAAACATGTTTATGCATAATAAATATTTCGCAACTCATCACAATATATTTCCAGCACACCTGACAATCCTGACTTTAGTTTAATTCAAGTTTTATTGTTGTAGCGATAGAAAATATAATGGGTTTTAATAACGCAACACATATTCATTTGAATAAAAACATATATGGCGGCTAACTGTTTTTGACCCTTAGCTTGCATATTTATGATTTTTAGTGTTCCGTATGGAACACTTATAGATCAAATTCTACTTGATGGAAATTCGTTATAAATATATAATAAAAGACTGTTTTTAGTCAATTTCCACTGGTTTATTTAAATTGCGATGACGCGTTTCGCTGTCGATGCAGCTTCTTCAGATCTACATTTTACACTGTCAAGTTAGGTTTAATGTTCACATAGAAATATCAGTTTTACAATGGAAGAAGAAGTCGAACGGAAAATCAATTTCCTAGACTCAACAATTAGTAAAACCATGGAAAAACATAAATTTGCAATATATCACAAACCTTATCATACAGATACCACAATTCACAATAGTTCTCACCACCCTAACCATCATAAACTCGCAGCTTATCATAGTTTTATACATAGACTAACTAATATCCCCTTATCAGAGGAAAATTTTACTAAAGAATTAAACTACATAAAACAAGTAGCCGTTAACAACGGTTATTCGGTTACTTTAATCAATAATATCGTTAGGAAAAAACTTAGAAACAAGGCAATCTCAGAAATATACCCACGTTTTAAGGACAGAAGTACCACATTTAAATGCTTAACCTATTTCGGCAAACCAACGGAACAACTGGGAAAATTTTTAAATCAAAAAAATATCAACATAGCTTACAAGACTAACAATACTATAGGGAAATATCTTAAAAACTACAAACCACAAATCAATAAAGACAATAAATCAGGGGTTTATCAATTAACATGTGGGTCATGTCTTAAAACATACATAGGACAAACTGGACGTACATTTATACAAAGAATTACAGAACACGAAAACAGTGTAGCCTATGAAAGGTGTTTAATTGCGCCCCACGTACACTGCGTCATTTTGTAAGCTGTGATAAAGTGTTCTCAGTTTGAGGCATCTTTTTTTGTACCCTGTGAGAAGTTGTTTGTCCCACGCTTGAGCGCAATTTTGTAACATTGGAACTTACCCGCTTTAATTTCTGCTACTGAATTGAGTGAACCCTGATTTTAAAAGAACTAAAGAAATTAAACACACACTAGCTCAGTTTTCCTTGGTGGAGAGATATGGGTAAGAGATAATTTTCTTACGTCTTTTTGGAATTCATTTCTATTTTTTTTAAAGGCTTTAGCTGTACAAAATTTTGGGCACCATCCATTTTTAAAATAGAAAGGATCTAACTTCAGCTAATAAAATGGAAAAATGCTGAAGGGTTTTATGGGTATTACTAAAAAGAATTAGTCTAGTACAACTTATCCTGAAAAGAAAAATAAGTATTCAGTGAGACACTAGCTTTAATCAACTAAAAGAAAATTTATTCATGTTTTTAAAATGAAAAGTTCTAACCTTACAGTTTTACCAAAAAAAATTCTAGCCTATCTAGTAGTTGTTACATTTAAATTTTAAACTATTATAACCCCCGAAGACGAAAAGTCGTGCTTTACCCCTTCACTTTTTAGTCTGTTTTAAATTGTAGTTAAGGCACTACTCCGGGATAAGTCTATTGAAGGAAGTTTTGTTGACTTACTGTTCTTATTCCTGTTTTGATGGACTACGCCCGATTTCACACACTTTTTTTTTAAACACTTAGAAAGCCCACTACGGCTTTTATTTAAGAAACTGGTGCCTTTACTTAGCGGCTCTGATGAAAATTAGCCTACTTCGGCTAGATGGAAAATAGCCTCTCGGCTAGACGGTACTGCCTGGCTGCGGCTAGATGGAAAACAGCCCTGCAGCGGCTTGATGGTACTGCCTGGTTGCGGCTAGATGGAAAACAACCTCGATTCAAGCTCTGCTGAGCCTTAAATAATCGGGCGACTTTTGCCTGTAATATCACGACGCTCCAATCAAAAACTGCGGATCAAACATTTCACCAATCGCGCGGCGTAGCGAGAGGTTCGGTCAGGAACCCGCACAACACAATATATACCGAACGTCTTGGAATCTCTGTTTAATATACCGTTCGATACAAAAATAAAAATAAGTACAATTTGAAATGGAAAAATCAGTAACATTACATGGTCTTAAAATCTAGGAAAAAATGAATGTTACATTTACCCCCTTCCAAAAAGAAATAGACTACACTAGTCTATTAAACTTAGGCTACTTATGAAAAGGGTACAAAGTGGTACACTATCACTTAATACTACGGTCAGAACTTAAAACAAAATTACAAACTTCGGACCTTACTACTAGACTTAATTCAATTAAGCACTAATATTAAGTACAATGAAAACCAAATGAAAATCTTTGCATGTACACAAGAATCTTATAACTAGACTTAACTTAATTAAGCACTAAGGTTGAGTACATCAAAAAGTAAATAAAAATCCTTGCATGAACATAAGAAATACCTGTTCAAAGTAACAATCGCGGTCTTCTTATATAAAAGAATCAGCTCTGTTATTGTTACCAAAACAAAAAAAATATAACTTTGTCTAGACTCTTGTCTAAACCAAAAAAAAAATGAACTGAAACAAAGTATGAACACCCCCCTTAAAATAATTTAAGGATTGTCTGAAAATTTTCTATTTCAGCAAAAGAAATTTATAAAAATTCTTAAATAAAGAAAAAAATAAAAAAATGATTCTAGTGCAAACACTTACACTAAAAAGAAAAAGTCTTGTCAGACCATTTAGCACTAGGCCAAAAAAAAAAATAATATCTGGATAAATATCCAGACAAACGCTCGGGAAAAATCGCCATCCATGCTCTAGCTCATCGCTAAGAGAACATTCTAAATCTAGTATCACTACTAGTCGCACTCAGAAAATAATCGCACTCTACATCGCACAATGTCGACGTCCTAAGATATCTAGACATGCTAAAATCGCTAGGGAAAACGCTCTGGTTGATCGCCAGAAAACACGTCAGCTCATCGCCAACAAAACACTCTGGTATCGCCAGAAAAAACTTCGGCTCCTCGCCAAGAAAACATTCTGGTATATCGCCAGAAAAAACTCGGCTCCTCGCCAAGAAAACATTCTGGTACATCGCCAGAAAAAAGCCTCGGCTCCTCGCCAAGAAAACACTCTGTAAATAGTCCTCGACTACACAAAGTCCGCGTTCTAAAAAGAACAATCTCGCCATTAATATAGTGAGCAGCTATAAAAGCTAACAATATCACTATAGGCACAGTGAATAGCTTTAAAAGCTAAAATTCACTCTAAACACAGTGAATAGCTATAAAAGCTAAAATTCACCAAACTGAATGATCCTGCTTCAAAAAGCAACGTTCACTAAGAACGGAATGATTAGTCTGCGCGCAACTAACATTCAAGGAAACATTCCCAGCACCACTATGTGAGACAGCAAGTCTCGAAATAGGACCTCCCTAAAGTCATAATCCTATATATGGGAGTCCATAAGCAAAACGACTCAAAATCTCACATTTTGAGCACATGCCCTCAGGCAACCAACATACACTGAAATATATACAGAAATATGTACAGAAATATATACAGAAATACATACAGGAGTTCAAATCCCAAACTCTTGGTTATGATTACTCCATACTGAGCTTGGTGAAAGCTCCTAGCAAAAGCTAATCAAATCTTCGGCACATCGCACCAAAGTGACAAATCTGCCTAGAAACATGAGCCAGAAGAAACGCCCTCCGTCATTCTTCAGGGTGGCTACACAGAGATATAAAACTTAACCAGCATTGCGCCTCTTCAAGTTGCATGAAGAACCCTCGTGTACTGGTCTCGCCCTGGAACAACAACAAAAAACATTCAATCCATCCCACATAACAGGAGACAAACACCTCACCACGATATACTGAATGGTGGAGACAATAAAATACAGAATTGGTGACCCTGGTGTCCACCAACAAAAGGGAGTAGATTATAGCATCCACTAAACTGAAACGGTGTCTACCACACCACCATAAGTCAAAAAAAATTTAATCAATAGGGTGTTCCGAAACACACTACTGCCAACAGCCTGTCACCACTAATATGCTAATTGGAGCTGAGGTCGACTACAGTAGCTAGGCTCTCCTTTGGCTCAAATAGAAATAACCATTGGGTAACAAAACCCCTAAAGGTCCCAAAGGTCAAACGTTCACCCCCCATAGACTACCCTTCCAATCAGTCTGTTCCTCAGGAAGACTAACTCCCTGCCAAACGTCGTAACGGCATCTGTTAGCACCCGGTGCATCACAGCCTGTAAAAACAAATCACTCATGGGATACAACCTAAAAAGGTTTACAAGGTTGACTTAACCAAGCTTCTTACGGAAATTTCCAAAAAAACGAAACTGAGCTTGAAAAGCTACAGGAAGCAAAAATTCCTCAATTTTTCGGTGGCAACGCAACAAAACTTTTGAAGACGACAAGAGCTTTTCCAGCTTAATCAGAAACAAGAAGAAAACATCGTTGACAGCTAAAATATTCGATCATGGTGTTAATCGTCTCCCTAGACAATAGCCTCTAGAAGAAACTGCTACAGGTATCAGGCATAACCGTTTTCTGTCAGCCCAAACTTCTAGATTACCTCTTGGAAATCTAAAAATTCGGTTAGGAATCTTCCTTCACTGCGCTTAGCCTCTCTTGACAAGGTTCTCATCTCGGTATCAGATTTTGATCATTTCTTTGTGAAACGACTGTCTTACTCTGCTCTCATCTCCTGTAAATGATCAGCCTTTAGTTCTCCTGCAGAACTTCAATTTTCTATCAATCCGATAGTATACCGAAAAAACTCATCAGACGCCTATGAGTCTATGCAAAAAAATTTTAAAAAAATTAGTGACTCAAAGGTAACGTTTAAACGGCTCTGAAAAAAAATAGAATATACCCTCAGTTTGTCAATTCAGAAGAAGATCTAAATCAAAATAATCCAAGTCTTAGACTTACTGGATAAACCAAAATCAATTTACTCTTAATTGCACCCAAACATATACCACTAAGGTAATAGAAATACACCCACTCGGGTAACAAACTTTGAAATTGCTCATAAAATCTTGACTCTACATCACACTACACGAGCTCCATCTTGCGCTTGTCCTAACTCAAGATCACCTTGGATTGCCTCTAATCAAAATTTCGCTTCCAAGTGTCAAGAACCGGATATTATTTGGGGTCATAAGCAAATCAAATCCCGCGACCACCGACATACCAGTCTTATGATATATCCTGAGTGTGACTCTTTCGCAAGTTCGCAACAGCTGAGTCGACGCTAAACATCAACACAATCAACCTAAGTTTGGGATATGGCCAATACCCAAAACCTTAGCAAAAACTATAAAAGTAAGCTATCCTCAGCTCAACTTTTATAACAGTCAAAAAAAACGAGGTCGTCACCTCTACAGAGCAACATCAAAAAAAAATAAAGTTAAGCAATTAAGATAATGTAAATATAAATTATTCTTCTTCTGACAAACTTTCATTAGGGTTAGGTTCATTGAATGGTTTTAAGTCTTTAATATGCCATCGTCCTATTTTAGTCCCATCTAAATTAACTAAACCATAAACTAAATCTGAAATCTTTTCTCTAATCACGCAATGCACATACTTAGGTACCAACTTAGATGTGAATTTATCTGCTGCACTGGAAAGAATTTTATTTTTTCGCCAAGCGTGATCACCTATATTAAAGGCAAAATCCCCTTTTCCTAAGATTGTAAGACTTACTGTTCCGTTCATAAGCCTTATGTATCCTACTACGCACGTCGGTGAAAATATCTTTTAAACCCTTTAAATTTTCGGCGTACTCACCCCTGTTACCCGGAATTATTTCGCTGTCAACATTGACATCCAAATCTAAGTTTTTATAATATGATCCAGATAGAGGTATATGTCTGCCGTAAACTAAGAAAGACGGTGTGAACCCTGTTACTTCGTGTCTTGCGGTATTTATCGCTTGTTGGATTTTGGAAATATTGCTATCCCAAGTGTCATGTGAATCCACGTAACTTCTTAAAGCGGTCCCGACAGTTCGGTTATTACGTTCCACAAAATTACATTGGGGAGAGTACACGGGATTAAAACGGATGTTAAAACCATAAGTTTCACTTAAGCTCTTAAAACTCTTAGAGGTAAACTGAGTACCGTTATCGCATATTAAGAGCGATGGAACACCGTGGATTAGAAAGACATTATTTTCCAAAATTCTCTCTATATATCCAGCTTTAGAGCTTTTCAAAGGAAATAGCATGGTATACTTTGTAAACCAGCAAGAAACCACGAGAAGCCATTTATTTCCCTTTTTTGAACGTGGGAATGGGCCTACTAGATCAGCTGCTATGACTTGAAAAGGGTAATTAACCGTTTTCTCTTTTCCCATCAGTCCCATAGGTAGTGCATTTGGAGATTTCTGCGCTCCACATACTTCACAAATCCTCACAAACTTTAAGATATCAAAACGCATTTTTGGCCAATAATACTGTTCCTGAACCCTGTGAAGAGTTTTATAAAAGCCAAAATGACCAGAAGTAGGAGGAGTGTGACACATGTCTATAATTTCCTCTCTCTGTGGTTTAGGAACTAGTATTTTCCACTCGGGTACATTAACTTTTAAAGGCAACTGGTTTGGGATAAACTTGTACACGAAATCATTTTCCACTTTCCACTGCGGAAAATTTTGAGGAAATTCTTTGATTTGCTGCCGTAAATTGTCGTACCGTGGATCTATACGATCTATGTCTACTGTATCAATTTTTACGCCAATCTCTGCATTAAGACTGTTTTCCTCCGCTGTATGATCTGGGATTCTTGACAAAGCGTCAGGAATGACATTGTGGACTCCTTTTCTATGAATTAAAGTAAATGTGTGTTGTCTCAGCCTAATCGCCCAACGCGCTAGTTTGCCACTAGGGTTTTTAATTGAATTAAGCCACAATAAACTATAATGATCTGTTATGACCGTGAAAGGAACACCTTCTATGTAAGGTCGAAACTTTTCGATGTTAAAGAGTACTGCTAAACATTCTTTTTCAACAACCGAATAGTTACGTTCAGCCTTTGATAAAGTTCTACTGGCATACGCTATCACTCTTTCCTCACCATTGATTTTCTGTGTTAGGACGCCCCCTAAACCGGTATTAGAAGCATCACTAGAAATATAAAACTGTTGGGAAAAATCTGGTTGGGATAAAATTGGAGCTGAAACCAATAGCTCTTTAATCTTTATAAAAGATCTTTCTGCTGCGTTTGACCAATCTATCGGTTGTCCTTTTTTTTCGTCCTTTCAAAAGATCATTAATAGGTGACAACAAGGTAGAAAAATTCTCAATAAAACGTCTGTACCATGAACACATTCCTACGAAGCGCTTAACTTCCGTAGTATTAGTAGGTCTCGCATAATTAACCATGCTTGCTACTTTATCCGGATCGGTACGCAAGGAATTTGAGCCTACAATATAGCCTAAAAACTTTAGAGAAGTTTTGAAAAAGTCACATTTGCTCAAATTTATCGTCAGTCCGGCCTCTTTCAATTTATTTTTTACTTCTTTAAGTAAGCGAATATGCGATTTGAAGTCTTCCGATGTTACTAAAATGTCATCGAGATAGGTAAAAATATGTGGCTCATATTTCGGACCAAATATAGCGTCCACTAAACGTTGCTGAGTTTGAGCAGCGTTCTTTAGACCAAACGGCATAGTGACGAACTGAAATAGACCTCGGCCTACTACTGCAAAAGCGGTCTTTTCCTTAGAGGATTTGTCTAAAGGAATTTGCCAGATAGCCTTTCTAAGATCTATCGAAGATACATACTTAGCATTCCTGAGTGATGTCAAAATTCTGTCGATGTTCGGTAATGGGTAGTTATCAAATTTGCTGATCTCGTTGAGCTTTCTTCCGTCATAGCTTAGACGATGTCACTCCGAGTTTCAACATTTCGTCTAACCCCTTATTTAATACTTTTGACATATACGGAGACATGGCGATGGGCCTTGTCTTTACAGGACTGGCATCAGCCGTATCTATAGACATCTTGATTTTATTCGTTCGGCCTAACCTATCTTTACTACTTATTTCATTGAAAGAGCTTATTACTTTTTCTGCTTTTAAGCGTTCCGTCCGCGAGAGATCATCTAGGTTACATAGACGCGAGAAAAGGTTTTCTAAAGAACTTTCTGAATAACAATCTCTAAAACTTGTTTGAGAGTTGACTTCTTGGGACTGTGGATACCACGAATTATCTTTAAAATTTACTAAAATTGCGAATTTTTGTGCAAAATCACATCCTAAAACCAAAGTATGTGATAGAGAAGGTACTACTAGAGCAGAGATTACTAAACAATGACCATTGCAGACTAGCGGCAACTCAACCGTACCTAAAACTTTTAGACGGCTGCTATCTGCAGTGGTAACACTTCTATTTTTGACATGGCATATTTTTATACTTAAACGACTTAAAATTTTAATACCATTCTGACCTATAACGGAGGCATTTGCACCAGAGTCAAATAAAGCCGAGAAATGGGCACCTAATAGATTTATCTTGATATGCGGTCTGTTATCTAAATATTTATGCACGAATAAAGGAGACATGTGACCATTTGGAGAAGCAGGAGTTTTAATTTGAGAAGGAGAATTTTTATTAGACAAAAAAATCAGAAACTTTTTGTAACTATTTAGTCCAGTCTGATCTATTGGAATATTTCTTTACTTAAGATCCTCGTTGGAATCTTTCTTTTATCCGCGACCGGACGTTCTGAGAAAATACGACGGATTTTCATTTCATAGTCTAATTCATACTCCAGTAGTGATTGACTTTTAAAATTAAAGGCTTCCATGATAAATGAATAAAATTTAAAAGAATTGTTTAAAAAATCGTAAAAATATTTCTCCTGTGCTCCCAATAGTCTAAATAAAAAATATGCAAAGGCACTTAAAATATGTAAACTTCTTTACTAAACATTAAAAAAAATCTTCGACAATTTCAAAAAAAAAATTTTAAGTATTGCCTTGTGTTAAAATCCTTTTACCAAAAATGTTAAGAATTTCCAACAAAAAAATCTCCAGATATCGTTTTCGTATCAGCTAAGTATTTTTAATATTCATGCAAAACATCGGTGAGAAGAAAACAGTTTTTTGTTCGGTTAACCGCAAAATAAACGGTGCAAAATTAAAGTCGACCAACACATCTGCTAATCTGGACTATAAAGCTAGCTTTTAAGAAAAAAGCAGGGATCTCTTATCTTAGAGTCAACAACAAAATTCAAATATCTATATCAGATAAATTGAAATAAAAAATTCTACAAATTTCCTGCTTTTGTCTTACTGCTATAGTGTAGTTTCGTTTAATAAATATTATGAAATAAAAATATCTGCAAAGTTAGAGCTTTTATTTTGTTCGAAAGCTAGTACACTGAACCCTTTAAAAAATAAAATTCCAAAAGCCCCGCGTTGACAGCGCTATTTTGTAGCCTATGAAAGGTGTTTAATTGCGCCCCACGTACACTGCGTCATTTTGTAAGCTGTGATAAAGTGTTCTCAGTTTGAGGCATCTTTTTTTGTACCCTGTGAGAAGTTGTTTGTCCCACGCTTGAGCGCAATTTTGTAACATTGGAACTTACCCGCTTTAATTTCTGCTACTGAATTGAGTGAACCCTGATTTTAAAAGAACTAAAGAAATTAAACACACACTAGCTCAGTTTTCCTTGGTGGAGAGATATGGGTAAGAGATAATTTTCTTACGTCTTTTTGGAATTCATTTCTATTTTTTTTAAAGGCTTTAGCTGTACAAAATTTTGGGCACCATCCATTTTAAAATAGAAAGGATCTAACTTCAGCTAATAAAATGGAAAAATGCTGAAGGGTTTTATGGGTATTACTAAAAAGAATTAGTCTAGTACAACTTATCCTGAAAAGAAAAATAAGTATTCAGTGAGACACTAGCTTTAATCAACTAAAAGAAAATTTATTCATGTTTTTAAAATGAAAAGTTCTAACCTTACAGTTTTACCAAAAAAAATTCTAGCCTATCTAGTAGTTGTTACATTTAAATTTTAAACTATTATAACCCCCGAAGACGAAAAGTCGTGCTTTACCCTTCACTTTTTAGTCTGTTTTAAATTGTAGTTAAGGCACTACTCCGGGATAAGTCTATTGAAGGAAGTTTTGTTGACTTACTGTTCTTATTCCTGTTTTGATGGACTACGCCCGATTTCACACTTTTTTTTTTTTTAAACACTTAGAAAGCCCACTACGGCTTTTATTTAAGAAACTGGTGCCTTTACTTAGCGGCTCTGATGAAAAATTAGCCTACTTCGGCTAGATGGAAAATAGCCTCTCGGCTAGACGGTACTGCCTGGCTGCGGCTAGATGGAAAACAGCCCTGCAGCGGCTTGATGGTACTGCCTGGTTGCGGCTAGATGGAAAACAACCTCGATTCAAGCTCTGCTGAGCCTTAAATAATCGGGCGACTTTTGCCTGTAATATCACGACGCTCCAATCAAAACTGCGGATCAAACATTTCACCAATCGCGGCGTAGCGAGAGGTTCGGTCAGGAACCCGCACAACACAATATATACCGAACGTCTTGGAATCTCTGTTTAATATACCGTTCGATACAAAAATAAAAATAAGTACAATTTGAAATGGAAAAATCAGTAACATTACATGGTCTTAAAATCTAGGAAAAAATGAATGTTACAACAGTTTCATCCATAGAAAATCTAATTCAACATATGCTAATCATCTTTTAACAGAAAATCACACATTTAACAAGAATTTCAAAATTTTACACACCCAACAAAAAGGTTTAAAACTAAACCTTTCAGAGACAATGCAAATAAATCGATTAAGGACTACAGGTACTTTACGCAACGACCAGGTAGATTTAAGCAATTCACCATTATTGAATTTATTCTCCTAATTCCAAATCTGTGTGGATTTTCCAATACTATCAATGTAATTTAATTAGGTGTAATATTATAATTAAGAAATTATATAAAATTGTGAACATTAAACCTAACTTGACAGTGTAAAATGTAGATCTGAAGAAGCTGCATCGACAGCGAAACGCGTCATCGCAATTTAAATAAACCAGTGGAAATTGACTAAAAACAGTCTTTTATTATATACTTATAGATCACCAGGGGTGAAATCGGAAGTGAATTTTTTTTTACCGGGTCATCGAGTGGGGTGTCAAATGAAAGCTTGTGAAAACACGAGTTCAAAAATATATATAATGTAATACTTGCGCACACTTTGATGTATTATTTTTAAATAATTGCGCTGTCTCTCCCCCTTATCTTGAAAAGTACTGATCAAAAAATGTTGAAAAAATTCTGGAATATTCTCTACAGGGTGTAGATTAAACGAACATTACCACGAGTGCACTACCTTTAATAGTTTATCTGATATAAAAAAAAACCTGAATTTCAAGGTCATCAGTTTTCAACAAAGATCGGAAACAAACTTTGTTGAAAACTCATTTTGAGTGTGTTTTGTGAAGTCATTAATCATTTTATATCTCCATAATAAAGATTTTTATAGTAAAAGGAATCGAAGTACGGAACACTAATTGCACAACTCCGACTTGCACGTGGTCGACTAGTGTTTACTAACTGACGTAAAAGATATGCGTTATAACCTATGTCACTAACCAGCTTAGATCCAAAGCTAAGGAGTGTCTGAAATTGTTTTAAGATATTATGTTCAATCTAAACTTGTTTATATTATAGCAATTAACATAACTTAGTACGAGGATTAGAGGTAGAAGTATACTTTTTATACTTTTAGGTTCACAATAACGCATGCGCCTTAGCAAAATTTCTAGTTATATTTCTATGAAGATTAATCACTTACTTAAAACAATTACCATTCGTACAACAAATAACATTAAATCTTTAATTCCCTTGGTAAAAAAAAGTACTGTATTCGTGGAATTTTTGCCTTTTTCACGTTTTAGGGTTCACGAAAAAGATAGTCATTCATTTCCGTCGGTGTGTCTGTTATGTCGACCTCTTGGTACGATAACTCTCGAACGAAATAAGATGAACTTCGAACTTGGTATATATGTAATACCTAATGAGAAGATAAAGCCTATAGTTTTTAAGCAATATCACTTAAGGCGAAGAGCATGAGAGAGGTGGGTGTCGATAAATTTTGTTTGGTTTTAGTAATATGGCAATTTTGGAGTCGAGGAATTCAAAAATTAAGTTATTTTCTTCATTCTTTTAAATTTCAATTCAAACAGGGTGTGAAAAAGGTGGAGGTCGTTAAATATTATATAATTTTAATAGTGTTTTTCGAATTTTTTCACCTTTTTTGGTTCATATAATTATAATATAAATATGATATTATTTATGATAAAATATATGACGAGTTAATGGGGTAGGGTGCGGGTTTAGCATATATATCGTGCTACATATTCGTTCAGAGTTTTTCTTAACATCAGTTTTAATAAGGTAAGAGGATAAAAGAGATTGGATAATTCTGTATCGTTTCAATAGTATTATGAAAATGTTTCCAACTTTTTTTGGAAAGGAGAATGGGCAAATTATAAGCATTAATCACTTGTCATAAAACATATAATATGCTAAACAAATGCAGAAGGGAGGTCAGAGAGTGACTTCGTATTTGTCTTGTTACAGGTCTTTTTCGGTGTTTTTTTTTTCAAAAAATCGAAACATTACTTTTTTTCATTATTTTCATTGTTAAGGGGTTACGTACACCTAGAATTTTAAAAAATTTGGTTGGATTGGGACCGCTCCCTGTTTCCATGCACTCTGCAATATTACTCAGTCAATTTTTAATATTTTTTAATTTTTTTTTTAAATCTTAATAATTACTTTTTCTACAAAATGTCGAGAAGTTTTTTTTTTTTCTAATAGACAATTTTTTGTAAATAATGAAACATAAATATTTTGATCAAAAATTGCATACTAAGGTTTGAAACACAGTAATTTTTTTTACTTTTGAAAAAAAAAAACTATTCGAGAATTTTTAACTACTATAATATTTTACAAGATTAATTCTTATTTTTGCAGATTGGATTATTTTTTGTGAAGTTAACCTACAGACAAGGAGGCGTTATAGTTTTCATCAGTGGTCCATTTGACCCGATAAAAAATAATAACATTTAAAACATATTAAAAAAAATTTATACTTTAAAGTACAATGAAAATATATAATCGCCATTCTTTTTTTTTATTCCCTTAATAACATTTAATTTTTTTTTTTACTATACATACTTATTGTAGTGCGTAGGTGTATGTAACCCCTTAACACGGGGAGGTTGGGGTCATTATATCCTTTCAATAGTATTATGAGAATTTTTCCTAGTTTTTGGGATATTGGATATTTGATATAAATTAATTTTTCTATAGTAAAATATTTACGAGGTTAAAGGGGTGAGGTAGGGGGCTAAAATTGTGATGATGTCTATGCCGTGATATACTTCTATTCCACTGTTCTTGTTTTCCACTCTTTTCCATTTAAATACAAATAGTAAATAGGAAAGATTAAGATCTCAAGAAAAACTACCTCCTCAACTTTTTCTTTTTCCTAGTTCTTCGGGTTTTTACATCACGAAAAACATTTTTTTTTCAATTATAACTTTATAATAAATATGATCAAATATCATAAAAACCATAATGCAGTGACACATTGCAAAAAATATATTTTTATTTACACATTAAGCATGCCTAAAAAGTTTTAATCTGTATTGTTATAGTAAACATAAAACACACTAGCGACGCTCAAGAAAATTTTTAGGTCCTGTGTTGTATCACGCATGCGTCTCCTATCGTATCAACAACATGGCTGCCAGCGTGGTCGCGAGTTGTGTTTACATCTGGATTTCAAGGAGAATATTTTTATAACGTGCTTCGAAATTCATTATTAATAATTTTCCAATAAGTAATTGACTCACTCTGTCTAGGCTGTAAATGTAAAATATGCTTGTAACTTATAGTTAGCACTTATTAAACGTAGTTTAATTCATGTATTTAAATTTGGTGTAAAATGTGTAAGATCTTTTGGCTAACGTAAAAACAAAACAAAATTAATCTTCACTCTCAAAAATATTTATAATTTTAGCTCAAAATACTTTTATGTAATAGGCTTTTAGTAATTTTTTTACATTTTAAGTTTCTTCTGATGTCTATACGTTTTTACCTTTGGGACATATAAGACATAACACAAAATATACGTCCGTTTGTCATAATCTTGTACCTCGTAGACCCGCTTTTACATTTTATATTAAGGTAAACAAGGGTGTTTTAATAGGAAGACCTGGTTTGACAAGGAGTCATCAAGGTATATGATCCCAGTGCGTTCCTTCAAATAAATATCAGTATTACCATATAATCATTTTAACAATTTACGAATGTATTTACGACCAACATTTATTATGTATGAGAATTATTTAGTATATTTGTGTATTATTCAGGAATAAGAAATAAAGATGCTGTTGTATGGTTATGTAAAAAGTTACTACTGCATATATGTTATCGTACTTAAGCAAAAATCTACTAATTTTTCTGGAACAGCACAGTCTAGATAATATGACACTTTTACCAAAATACTCACAGTTACAGTTAAAAGATATCTTATGTAAAGTTTGTTAATTCTAAATTTAAGGGCGAGTATCTTAATGTCGATTAAGGCTTAATTTCAAGCTGCAACTTAAAATAGTCAAAATAAAGACCATTGATTGGTGTTAGCATAGTGATTTTGTTTGAGTTATCGTTAAGTATACATTGGCAATAAGGACAAAAAAGTTTTATAATTTTCGAAGACGACTTAATAAAACTTAAAAACTCGGAACAAATTGTATGCTTATACGAAACTACATCCACTAGAATTTGAGCCTACGTCTCATATTTTCAAAAACACATACACTATAACTATGTTAGGAATGTGGAATCTTTGGCACAATCATACTACTCAGTATATATCACCACTACACCAAACGCTTTGTTTTTGCGCTCGTTTCGCTAAACATGTTAGCTTCATCTGGAGCGATGATTGATTAAAGCTAAACTACAAATCTACGTAATTTATACTTAGTCGAACATCTGGATTACTCAAGAGGAGCTAATGGCATGGGCAGGGGCATCAGTTCTGGTCAAGTAACTATTAGAGGGTCTATAAGGAATAAGCCCTCTGTCTATATTTAAACTACTTTTACATTTTATAATTTCCATTCGTATGCGTTCAACAATCTCCTATCAGATACATCTTGAATTAATCTTAGGTTATCTAATGTTACAGTACCGTATCTTAAATGTGCTAAACATTTTTTTAAATCTTGTTTTAATTGACCTTTTAGATTGCAAGATAATTTTTGTTGCAATCATTACAAGTAATATCATAAATTCCAGTTTTTTTCACAACTAGGAATCTTGTCTTTGGGATTTCCTAAGATATTCCTCAAATTGACTGATGAGTTATAGACTAAGGTGAGGCCTACCTTATTAAATACCTTATTGAGGCCCCTACCATATTTCGGATTATATGGCAAGGGAACATACTTGGTCTTATATGTTCAGGGTTTTTCTTACCATCAATTTTAATAAGGCAAGAGGATAAGAGAGATTGAAGAATCTTGTATCGTTTCAATAGTATTATGAAAATGTTTCCAACTATTTTGGGATAGGAGAATGGACAAATTATAAGCATTAATCATTTATAATAAAACATATAAGATGCTAAACAGATACAGAAGAGAGGTCGGAGAGTGACTTTGTATTTGTCTTGTTACAGGTCTTTTTCGGTGTTTTTTTTTTTTCAGTCAAAAAATCTAAACATTTTTTTTCATTATTTTCATTGTTAAGGGGTTACGTACACCTGAAATTTTCAAAAATTCGATTTTTTTTTATGGATTTTTTTCCTTTGTACTTCTAAGAATTATTCAAAAAAAATAATAAGAAAATTCTATTCCACTTCATTACAAAGTTTCTATTTTCTTTTTTTTTAATGGGTCTAGCACACGTGCTGCAGGGAGGTTCCTAAAGCGTTACAGGAGCGGCACGTGTGCGGGAAAAAAAACGATTCACGTTGTCCATGCATTCTCTGCAATATTACTCAGTCAATTTTTACTATTTTTTAACTTTTTTTTTAATCTTAAATTAAAAATTTTTTTTTTTAAAATTTTTCCAATAGACAATTTTTTATAAATAATTAAATATAGATTTTTTGATCGAAAATTGCATACTAAAGTTTGAAACACCGTAAATTTTTTTTACTTTTAAAAAAAACCCTTCGACAATTTTTAACTACTACAATATTTTACAAGATTATTTTTTGTGAAGCTATCCTGCAGACAAAGAGGCGCCATAGTTTTCATCAGTGGTCCATTAAACCCGATAAAAAATAATGATAACATTTAAAACGTATTAAAAAAAAAATACTTTAAAATACAATGAAAATATATAATCCATTCTTTTGCATTATTCACTTAATAACCTTTAAAATATTTTTTTTAAAATATACATACTTATTGCAGTGCCTAGGGGTGGGGTGATTATATCCTTTCAACAGTATTATGAGAATTTTTCCTAGTTTTTGATTGGGATATTGGATATTTGATATAAATTAATTTTTCTATAGTAAAATATCTACGAGGGGAAAGGGGGCTAAAATTGTGATTATGTCAAATTGTCTGATGATTTATAGACTAAGGTGAGTCCAACTTTATTAAATACCTTATTGAGGCCCCTACCATATTTCGGATTATATGGCAGGGGTCACTTGGTTTTATTTGCTTTGCGTGTAAAAAAGGTGGAATTCTGAATATTTAAGTAAGTTAAGTAAGAATTTATTATGTCTATTTATTAACTTGTTTATTAATTCATCGTCATAACTATTAACTCTAGTTATATTTCTGATATGATTCCTTTCGTTATTGAATTTTACTTCATTCAGAGGAAAAGTGACCAAACGATGAACTAAAAAATGTAATGCGGCTAACTCATGTGGTTTGCAATGAAAATTAATCTACAGACAGATATATTCCTAATAATTCATTTCATTGCAACCAACATAAAATAGCTGCATTACATTTTTAAGTTCATCGTTTGGTCACTTTTTCTCTGAATGAAGTAAAACTCTATAATAAAAGGAATCGTATCAGGAATATAACTAGAGTTAATGGTTAAGATGATGACTTAACAAACAGGTTAATAACTATACATAAATTCAGGTTATATATTCAGAATTTCACCTTTTTTACACACGAACAGACCAAGTTTGTTTCCTAGTTGGGAAAAGTGGAGTTTATGAAATTAGAATGATGAAAAAGTATGTTGGGCAAACTACAAGGTTAATTAAAACAAGATTTAAAGAACATTTAGCACACCTAAAATACCATAGAACAGAAGTGTCTGGCATTGCCGACATGCCCTTGAAGCTGATCATACTCTAACATTAGATAATCTAAGATTAATGATTGATGTATCTGATAGGAAGTTGTTGAACGCATATGAAAGTATGGAAATTATAAAGTGCAAAAGTACTTTAAATAAAGACAGAGAGCCTATTTTTTATAGTCCCCTTTACAGGTTACTTGACCAGAAGATTGCCCAGCCCATGCCATTAGTTCCATTTGAGTAACTCAGATGTTAGGCTAAGTATAAAAAAAGTAGATAGTATAGTATAGTATAGTAGTTTAGCTTAGGCAATTATTGCTCCTGATGAAGCTAACGTGGGTAGCGAAACGTGCGTCGAGTGCAAAAATAAAGTGTTTGGTTTAGTGATGATATATACTGAGTGGTACATACACTATAAATCTAACTCAAAATACTATTTTGCTCCTTACCTCGTGCCATTCACTTAGCTCAACTCTAGCATGGCTTCTAATAATTGAGGCCCCTGTTCCTAAATCGAATGCGAACTCCACGAACCCATCATTTAAATACAGTCCCATAAAATCACCTGTACCATCCATTCTATGACCATTATATATAATAAGACCATCGGCAGTTGTTGGTTTAAAAGTTATTTCTAAATCTAGCCATGTTAAAGCAGATTCGGCCAGACCTCGATAACGGAGATGACTGGAGCCGTTGAATGAAGGCACCTAAAATAAAATAGTTCAGATATTGTAAATTGGGAAAAGTGATAACGGTTTTTATGTATCTATAGTTGATAGTAACCTATCTGTTGACAATTTTGACTTATTGTTGGGTCGATAGGTATCGATATGTTAATGGTTATTGATATACCGACATTCATCGATAAGTAGGAATGTTAGTGACTATTAATATTTTAATAGAGTATTAGGATATTTTTTAAATCATAAATAGGACAACGGACCTTTAACAAAGTATTCACTTGGCATAATTTAAATTTGAAATCACTTATGTGATTCAACATATCGATAACTATCGAAGCGTTAAAAACAATTCCATCTCTAATTGTAACTATTGCACGCTTTATTAGTAATAAAAATTATACTTAATATTTTTTATTTTTTAAACAACTATATAAGACTGCCATAAAAGGTAAATTTTAATCTTAATAAAATTTTAGCTTTTACGGAATTATCGCTTTAGCAGTTAAATAGTGTTACTACTTCTCATCTTCCCTATTAAGCTTGTGTTAGAAGTTCCTACACAGGATATTTATTTGCCTCAGTATATGTATGTAAAATCTTCTTTTCTCGGTTTCTATCCGTTCCGGCTGTTGGCAACCATATAAGCTACCATCACCTTGTTGATTGCAGCCTTAAACAGCTGCATGATGGTCTTTGAAAACCTAGTGCGAAGATTTTTGGACTACGAAATCCTTCTCCCCACACTTTTCTTTCCACACACTTTACCTTGCAGTATATTCTGTAACAGATGGAATCTGCTCTCATTCCTCATAATGTGGCCGATGTATTGTAGTTTACGTTGCTTGATGGTAACTAAAACCTCTTTTTCTGCATTCATTCTTTGAAGAATTCTTCCATTCGTGACTCGGTCCACCCATGACATTCTCAGCATCCTACTATATAGCCACATTGCAAAGGATTCCAATCTTTTACTTGTTGCCTCAGTCAAGGTCCATATCTCCACTCCATAAAACAAAATGGAGAATACGTAGCAACCCAGAAACCTCACTTTCGTGTCCAGTGACAAGTAAGGGCTTTTGAATATAGAGCTCATTTTTGTGAATACTGCTCTAGCTTTTTCAGTACAGCTCTTTATTTCTTGCGAGTAGTCCCATTAGTCATTGATGTTAGTGCCCAAGTACGTGTACTTATTTACTCGTTCAATATTTTCCTGTTTTATTTCTAAATGACAGTTAGGCAACTTGTTCTTACTAATAACCATTAATTTTGTTTTATCTATGTTAATATCAAGACCATATCTCTCGCTGCTGCTCGTCACTCTATTCATTAGTAATTGCAGATCCTGCAGACTGTCAGCGAATATCACCGTGTTATCAGCATATCGAATATTATTCATTCTCTCTCTATTCAGTTAATTCCCGACATCAAGATCTGCCTTTGCCTCTTCGAATATTTTTGTTGGGAGTAAATATTAAATAATAGTGGAGATAATGTGTATCCTTGTCTAACACCTCGAAAGATTTTTATTTCATCCGTATGTTCACCCCTTAATCTCTATCTATCATCTTGTGGTGTTATACTCTGTCAAATGCCTTCTGGTAGTACACAAAGCATGCATAGACATCAACGTTCACGTCTCTACAACGCTGAAAAAATACTTGGATCCTAAATAAGGCTTCACGTGTACCAATAGCGTTTCTAAAACCGAACTGAGTTGGAGATATCGGTTCTTCACAGAGTTTGTATATTCATCTATGGATAATTTAAAGAAATATTTTCAAGAGGTGGCTCATCAAACTGATTGTTCTATGCTCTCCATATGATTTGGCTCCGGGTTTTTTGAGTAGAGTTATGAATTGAGCCTTTAGCCATTGAAGGGGAATAATTCCAGAATTGTAAATATGATTAAATAATGAAGTCATTTTATGTTTTCTTTATTAAGAAGCTTTAGGAATCATATTTCGGTGTTGTCTGGGCATGGTGGTTTACCTTCTTTCAATATTCTTGTTGCACTTCTGACCTCTTCCTAAATGATGACCGATCCCGTATTCCCATTTACCTGAAGGGGTTCTGGTCGATGGTCACAGAACAGTTGTTCAATGTAACTTTTCCGAGTGTTTTTAATTTCGTCTTTATTTATTATAAGTGATCCTTCATCATCTATTAGTTTATTTGTTATATTTTTTTTATATTGTCACTTTCCTTACTTTACGATAAACATTCAGATTATCATGCTTTCTCTGTAGGGTTTCGATTTCATCATGTTGTTCTTTAATTTGTTTTTTCTTGCATCTTTTATCTTCTTTTAAATTCCTTTGTCGATTACTTTATATTCGGTTGGAATATTTTTATAAAGCCATCCCGTTTCCATTAACTGAAGAATCTCATCCACAGTGGAAGATTCGGATATCATCTTTAACTCATTATTGAGTCTCTATTCTACCTGTTTTTTCGTTATTGGTTCTTTTAATTTCTTTAGATCATATCGCCTTTTTGTTTGTTTGTTTTTTTTGCTCTTTTTAACTTTACTCTCAATGGAGCCACCAAAGGAACATGATCCAACTGCATGTTAGCTCTGGGATATGTTTTTACTGCCGTGAAACTATTCCTATATCTTTTATTTATAAGGATTATTATGTAAAATAGAGCAATCAAAATTTTGTATAACGCAGTTCCTGGGGACAGTTGCAAATCACTCTTTATATCATGCAATATTTTAACTTTAACTGGCCTATTTATCCTTAACAGAGTGTGTGTCTGATTCATAAAAGATATAAAACTAGGTCTCACGCCATATATGCAACTGGGGTGGTTTATTTTGAATGGTTACTGTAATATTGCTTGTTTTATATCTTGTCTTCGTGATATATCTTTATTAAATATTATATACATATATATATATATATATATATATATATATATATATATATATATATATATATGTACGAGGCTGGTTTGAAAAGTCCGTGCAAAGTCCGAGAGATGGCACCACCGGCGCGTATCGAGGTCATGTTTAGTTAGTAGCATCTCTTGAATGAACGCACACCAAGTTTCAGCCATATTGGTCTATTTTTTTTTTGTGTTTGGCATTCGTGTGAATCAAGGAAGTCGAGTGATTTTCAAGAAATGGACGAAAAAGAATTTCGTGTGGTGATTAAACATTACTTTATGAAAGGCAAAACGCCTCAGGAGACTAAAGAGAAGCTTGATAAATATTATGGTGACTCTGCACCTTCGATTAGAACAATTTATAAGTGGTTTCAAAATTTTCGGACTGGCCATATGGGCACAAGTGACGCTGAACGTTCTGGACGGCCTGTGGAGGTTACGACTCCAGAAATCATTGATCAAATCCATGATATGGTGATGGATGACAGAAAAGTTAAGGTGCGTGAGATTGCTAGTGCTGTGGGCATCTCGACTGAACGGGTTCATAATATTTTGGACATGAGAAAGCTATCCGCAAGATGGGTGCCGCGATTGCTCACGCTTGACCAAAAACGGAATCGTGTGAAGTGTTGCAAGGATGGTTTGCAGCTGTTCCAGAAGAATCCGGAGGACTTTAAGCGTCGTTTCGTCACTGTGGATGAAACATGGATACATTACTATACTCCTGAGACCAAACAACAATCTAAACAATGGGTTACCAAGGGGGAATCTGCACCGAAAAAGGCGAAGACCGTTCCTTCGGCCGGAAAGGTTATGGCGACTGTCTTTTGGGATTCGCAAGGGATAATCCTCATCGACTATCTGGAAAAGGGTAAAACTATTACAGGTGAATATTATTCATCGTTATTGGACCGTTTGAAAACGGAGCTGCAAGAAAAAAAACGCCCGCGATTGGCCCACAAGAAAGTCCTTTTCCATCACGACAACGCACCAGCACACACCTCAGCAGTTGTGGTCGCAAAATTAATGGAAATAGGATTCCAACTCGTTTCACATCCCCCCTATTCTCCAGACTTGGCTCCCTCGGACTACTATTTGTTCCCCAATTTGAAGAAATGGCTGGCGGGACAAAGATTTTATTCAAACGAGGAGGTGATTGCAGACACTAATGGATATTTTGCAGACTTGGACAAATCCTATTATTCGGAAGGGATCAACAAACTAGAACATCGTTGGACGAAGTGTATAAGCCTAAAAGGAGACTATGTTGAAAAATAAAAAAGGTTTACCCCAAACACATAAGTAGTTTTTATTTTTGCACGGACTTTTCAAACCAGCCGTGTATATATATATATATATATATATATATATATATATATATATATATATATATATATATATATATATATATATATACATGTATATGTATATATGTATATATATATATATATATATATATATATATATATATATATATATATATATAAATATATATTTTTTCTTTTTTTTGGGTCTAGCACACGTGCTGCAGGGAAGAAGTCCCTAAAGCGCTACAGGAACTACACGTGTGCGGAAAAAGCGATTCACGTTGTTCTTGAATCGCTATAAATTGTACTCGGTGGGAAACACAGTCCTGGGCAAATTATTCCAAAGGAATGATATTCCCCTTATAAAAGACTGCTTGAAAAGCGTTGTACGAGGAGTAACAAGCTGAACCTCATACGGATGTGAAGTATTAGTGCGACGTGTACTTCTAACATGCACCGCTCTGGGAGGAATTAAGCAGGCCACATCCTTCGAACACTTTCCATGAAAATACTTGTAGAAATAGGCTCAAGTCGCCAACCGTTCTTCGATGTTCCAGCGAATCAAGGCCGCTGTCAGTTCCGGGTCTCCAATCAGACGAACAGCTCTTCTCTGAATAGAATCCAACAAATGCAGTGTATATTTGGGAGCGGAGCCCCAAAACATGGGAGCAGTATTCCATAGTTGGTCGAATTTGAGCTTTGTAGAGAATTAACAGTTGTTGTGGAGTGTAAAGCTTTCTGGTTCGAAATAATATTCCCAACTTTTGAGAAGCTCTCCTTGCTATGCCTGCAACATGTTCATGCCAGGACATATTTGCTCCCAAATTAACGCCCAACAAATTGAGTGACGATGTTAGAGGAATGGAGTGCCCCGACATAACTATGTCGGGTTCAGCAGCGTTAACTTTTTTAGAAAAAACTGCCGCCTGGGTTTTTTGTAACGTAAAATTCCACTTGGTTACTGTCACCCCAAGATAGAATTTCTTCCAGGTCTTTATTAAGTTGAATGACTTCCTGCTGTCTGCGGATATTCGTCTGAGTAGCCGATGTCTGAGCGTTCAAAGTGAATGAAGAGATAAGCGTACTGTCATCTGCAAAGCTGTAGATTGGATTCTCGATCTTTTCCAGCAGATCGTTAATGTAAATGAGAAAAAGAGTAGGAGACAGTATGGAGCCTTAAGGTACACCGGCGTTGATAGTGAAGGTGTTAGAAAGAAATCCGTCGACTGCCACTCGTAAAGAACGCTCGCTGAGGAAACATGAGAGCCACAAACAGAACTTTTTAGACATACCATAAGAGCGTAGCTTAACCAACAGCCCGTCGTGCCAAACACGGTCGAATGCCTTGGATTTGTCAAGAGCAACCACTCGAGATTCTCCAAAGTGTTCAATTGCGTTGTTCCAAACGTGTGTTACATAGGTCAGAAGATCTCCTGTTGATCTATTTTTACGAAAGCCATATTGATAATCGCTAATAATATTGAATCCTTCAAGATATTTTAGAAGATGCTGATTGATAGCCTTTTCCATGACTTTCGATATTATTGAAAGCAGTGCGATTGGTCGGTAGTTATTTGGTAAGGTCTTCTTGCCTTTTTTAGGTATCGGCTGAACTGTGGCACATTTCCAGCAGGAAGGAAATATTCCCTTTCTGTAGGATAGGTTGAAAAGTCTACAGAAAACTGCTGTTAGTTCCCTCGCACAGTTTTTGAGAATTATGGCAGGTAGTCCGTCAGCGCCAGAAGCTTTTTTGGTGTCTAGCTTCATTAAAATACGTTTTATGATACGCTGTCTGAAGACAATAAACTAGGTCTCAGACTATATACGAAATTGGGGAGGTTTATTTTGAATTGTTACTGTAATATTGCTTGTTTATATTTTGAATTCGTTATAAATCTTTATTACATATATATATATATATATATATATATATATATATATATATATATATATATATATATATATATATATATATATATATGTGTATATATATATATATATATATATGTGTATATATATATATATATATATATATATATATATATATATATATATATATATATATTCATGAAAGGATGCACTTCACCATTGAATTGAAACAAGACAACTAGCTGCTTTTCTTAAACGTGCATATAACCAAAACTGCAGACGAGCATTGGAAACATACGGTATATAGAAAATCAACACATATAAATAGATATCTGAGTACTGAATCCCACCACCATACAATAGCAGGCTGTAGCGAATACATTAGCTTTCAGGTCAATTCGCCGTACAGACAACTCTAAGAAACCTGAGGAGCTAAAATTAATACCAAAATCCAGAAGATAAATTCAGTGAAGATCCGCATAGCACGCCCAAAGTCATTCTACAATACATCAAAGGTACCATCGACAGCACTGGACGCCTTCTACGTAGATAGAACCTCAGCTGCTTACAAACGTCTACTGACCATAAGATCTGTCATAAGAAATTCTAAAGACAAGATCCAACTGAAAATCTGAGTGTATACAGCGTATCAAGTGGATCATGCAGCAAAGGACACCTGGGATAACCCAACAGAAGAATATCTGCCAGACAGAGGAGCACAAATTGGCTATCAAAAACAAATAAATCAAAATTGCCCTTTTTCAATATCAACTTCAGATAGGTCCTAAAATAGTTTTTACCAGCTGTAAACAGCCAACATAATAAACTACAAAACACGAACGATTGGAAAGGCTATCGAGATGGAAAAAAGGGGACATTTCAAGAGAAGAGATGATGCTCTAACCTTGCCTAACGGAAAATGGCAATTAAAAAAGAAATAAACGACTGTCAGAGGGGCGGACCCATTTACGACAAATCAGAACCGCTACAACCTTCGGCGCAGATATAAACACCTGGCTGCAACCTAACCTCTCAGTAAGACACCGTACTCTGACTAGTCAGGATTGAAAATACCAAGTGTGCCCTTAACAAAGCATCTACAAAATTTCACCTCATATAGAAATGGATAAAATTTTCCCACACATCAGGAAGTCAAATATAACCTTTGCACTTTGTAATATTATTAATAAAATTTCAAAATCTATCAATACAAAACATAAAGAACTAAGAAATTTTAACACTGAAATTATCGAACAGAAAAACTGTATTAAATATAATTACACAATATTATGACCACCCTGTAAAGGAGACAATTAAAACTTCAAAACTTATTAATAGAATATATCAATGTTAAAGGTGATTCCACAATCTATGTATTGAGCCTATCATACTCAATAACCATATGGGACTAGAAAAATAAAGTCTACAATTAATTAATGAATATAATTTTAATATTCAACCAGAGGATAATACCAATAAAATTTAAATATTGTGCCCACATGGTTACTAAATAATTGAAACATAACCAAATGTTAAAGACATCAGGCATCGTACTATATAGAAAATATCAAAATTTATTAATAAAACTAGTTTTTTTTGTACAATCAATTTATATTGAATTACTATACGTATAAGGTAACCAAATAATTAAACACCAACATTTAGTTATACAGGTCATCCTGTATATAAATTGACTATCATATAAACAAAAAGAAAGTTGATAACTGACTCCGAATCCTAGCTATAGTTTTCAATCTCTTTAAAGAAATAAATTGCTATGTGCTTTTTGCTATTTTTTATTATAAAATTTTTTAAATAAGCACGAAATTAAAGTTATAGTAATAATAAAGCAGTGATGAGTGCTTCATTAGACCCTTAAAATGTTTTTTTCTTTTTTAGTGCAGACAATGTGGGACGTTATTGATTAATTTAAGGGTTCTATTTTTAAAGAAAATAAATATTCCACTTTAGACGTATAAAAAAGTTTAACATGCTTGTCTAGCCAATTTCATAAGTGTTTTATACTATAACAAAAACGTATTTTTTCCATTTTTTTGTACATTTTATGGAAGTTCTTCAATAACTGAAAGGATATATAGCTAATTTATTTTTTGGTTTGTCTGAAAGTTTTTGTTTATGGCTCTGAAGTTTTCTCGAAGATGGATTTTTGCGAGTGGTCGTTGGATCTCTTTCTAATAACATCAACGCCGGTGTACCCCAGGGGTCCATATTGTCTGCTACTCTTTTTTGTCTTTACATTAAGCACATTCTGAACAAGTATTAAAATTCAATCTACAGCTTTGATAATGACCTTGATTTTTTTAAATACCACGGTGTTTTGAATGGCAGTTAGCCAAAATTTCATCAAATCCACCATACCACCACTCACACGGCCAGATAATTCTATTGCAACGACATCTGATGAAAAAGCGAACTTGTTGGCTGAACTCTTTGCACGTTCTACTCTCGATTTCCAAGGAAAACACCACCTACTATTCATTCATTATACAGTGTATCATAAAACGTATTTTAATAAAGCTGGACACCAGAAAAGTTTCTGGCGCTGCGGAATACCTGCCATAGTTCTTAAAAACTGTGCGAGGGAACTGACACCAGTTTTCTGTAGACTTTTCAACCTATCCTACAGAAAGGGAATATTTCCTTCCTGCTGGAAATGTGCCACAGTTCAGCCGATACCTAAAAAGGGCAAGAAGACCTTGCCAAATAACTACGGACCAGTCGCACTCCTTTCAATAATATCGAAAGTCATGGAAAAGGCTATCAATCAACATCTTTTAAAATATCTTGAAGAATCCAACATTTTTAGCGATCACCAATATGGCTTTCGTAAACATAGATCAACAGGAGATCTTCTGACTTATGTAACACATGTTTGGAACAACGCAATTGAACACTTTGGGGAATCTCGAGCGGTTGCTCTTGACATATCCAACGCATTCGACCGTCTTTGGCACGATGGGCGTTGGCTAGGCTACGTTCTTGTGGTATGTCTGAAAAGTTCTCTTTGTGGCTCTCATGTTTCCTTAGTGAGCGTTCTTTACGAGTGGCGGTCGACGGATTTCTTTCTGACACCTTCACTATCAACTCCGGTGTGCCCCAGGGCTCCATACTATCTCCTACTCTCTTTCTCATTTACATTAACGATCTGCTGGAAAAGACCGGAAATCCAATCTACAGCTTTGCAGATGACAGTACGCTTATATCTTCATTCACTTTGAACGCTCGGACATCGGCTGCTCAGGCAAGTGGCCGCACACAGCGGGAAGTTGTTCAACTTAACAAAGAAATTCTATGTTGGGGTGACAGTAACCAACTGGAATTTAACGCTACAAAAACCCAGGCGGCAGTTTATTCTAAATAAGTTAAAGTTGCTGAACCCAACATAGTTATGGCGGGGCACTCCATTCCTCTAACATCATCCATTTGTTGGGCGTTAATTTGAGAGCAAATATGTCCTGGCATGAACATGTAGCAGGCATAGCAAAGAGAGCTTCTCAAAAGTTGGGAATATTATTTCGAACCAGAAAGCTTTACACTCCACAACAACTGTTAATTCTTTACAAAGCCCAAATTCGACCAACTATGGAATACTGCTCCCATGTTTGGGGCTCCGCTCCCAAACATACACTGCATTTATTGGATTCTATTTAGAGAAGAGCTGTTCGTCTGATTGGAGACCCGGAACTGACTTGCGGCCTTGATTCGCTGGAACATCGGAGAACGGTTGGCGACTTGAGCCTATTCTACAAGTATTTTCATGGAAAGTGTTCGGAGGATGTGGTCCGTTTAATTCCTCCCAGAGCGATGCATGTTAGAAATACACGTCGCGCTGATACTTCACATCCGTATGAGGTTCAGCTTGTTACTCCTCGTACAACGCTTTTCAAGCAGTCTTTTATATGGAGAACATCTCCCATTGGAATAATTTGCCCAAGACTGTGTTTCCCAGCGAGTACAATTTACAGCGATTCAAGAACAACGTGAATCGCTTTTTCCGCACACGTGTCGCTGTAGCGCCTTAGGGACCTCCCTGCAGCACGTGTGCTAGACCCATAAAAAAAAGAAATGTCTAAATGCTTTAACAGAAAGTAGATATAAGTAACTTAATTCCTTCCAGATGCAGCATGCTAGAAATACATGTAGAACTAATAATTCAACTGCGTTTTCAATGCGCTACTTTCTATTACATGTAGTGACGTGGTATTTTTCTGCTTAGCTTATTAAAAGTTATCTTTCACACTAATCTTTACCGTATATTTTACATATCTTCTTATACATTTGTAGTTTAGAAATGGTAAATTCGTTTTATATAAGTCATTTACAAAATAAGGAAACGTTGCACCAACAAAGTGTAGTCTAAAGGTATATCGTGGCTTTTTGAAAATTAACTTTAAAGTAGAAGCCTGAATATTCGCAAAGAAAGGTGCTGTATGTTGCTTCTCGTAAAGTTGGTAATTCACTTAGGAAGAAATAATACTGTTGTGTATATGCAGAGGTTGGAAAGCATAGAATAGTGGAAATAAATATGGAAAAATTCCAGTCCAATCAATATTTTTGTACAAAGTAAGTAAGATCGTGGTTCTTGCGACCAGAGTTCGTATCTCGGGTCGGGAAATAATTTAAAACAAATTACAACGTGACGGTCGCCTCTGTCGGGCAAACCACAAATAGTATCATGCCTAGTAAAGCCCTCTCACGGAATCGGCATTAAACTGAAGGTCCCTTTGGTCTGTGGAAACATTTAAAAAAAGGCACCTTTGCGCTTTGAATTAAAATTTAAACAAATTAAATCTCTGAGGATGAAACTTGTAATCGTAGGCGAAAAGTTAGTCCAAATTGACACCCAATCCCAAAAACCTTCAGATGTCGAATAGTTTTTAATTAATCTAATCGCGACTACACTTATTCTTTGGATCATGATAAAGATCTATAGAATTTTCAGAATTTTGTTAGCAAATTGTGTAAGTTCCAACACCAATATATCTTTTCATGTGTGAAGAAGACTACATCAAAAAAAATATGTTGAAGTCATTTTAAATTGAGCAATTCATCATGTATGGCTGCAGTAAAAATATATGCGTAGAACAATATATAATTTATGCAATTTTAAAACGTTTTACCGCAACGTGCATTATATGGAAAGGAAATAGTAGCGAAGTGAAATTGCAGTTTAGTACACTCTGATGTTTAAACATTTATATAAATTATTACTAATGTATATGGATGGTATACATGTATATTTGTTTGAATTATACAGAGTATCCTAGTATTCCGTATACATAGAGTTACTGTGGATATCTGGGATGAAAATATGACTATTTAATTCAACTTACCTTAATCCAAAAATTCGTAATTTTTAAGATATAGGGTGTTAAAGTTATACTTTTATTTTAGTTTTTCTTAAGGAGCTTTCTTCATAACCGTACTATTTGCCAAGATTCGGTGCTTAGGGGTTTTTTGAGATGAGAAATCGAAATCAGTTCACAGTTTTGTTGTAAATTGTAGGGGGCGCCACTGATTGCACTGTGTATAATTTTAAATTGTCATAATTTTTGTATACCACTCTGTATGATATTTTTAATTAAATATTCGTATTTTTTGCATTCTCCTGTCTAAAAAAGCTTTCTTGGAAAATGTTGCTCCTAGTAACAGTTTCTGAGATAATGGGATGTTTGTTTCCATTTTTTAATTCCATTGTCAAATTCTCAAATGCGTTCCTTCACACTTCATCCAGGCTTAGGACAGGTCCAAAAGAATAGTTTTAGAAATTTGGAGCATGCTTGAAGGCAAACAGGCTAACAACAGTAATAAATTTGAAGACCAACGGGCCAACAACAGTAAAAATGTAAAAATCAACTGGCTAAGGGCATAAAAGATTACCCATAAACTGATAAATTTGAGGAAAGTTTAATTGCTCAACTGAGAAGGTATGGGTTTCACAATAAATGTTCAATATGGCCTCCACCTTCGTTGCTGCATAAATTAATACGTCGCAGGAAATTTAAATGTATTCTTCTTAAAATATCTTCATCTCGTAAAGCGTTAGCAGCATTTTGAATTCTATTTCACAATTGCTCAATTTTGTCGACTTGAACTTGATAATCTTTAGATTTCAATGCACCCCTGAGGAAAAAATCACATGAATTTGAGTCTAGGGAACAAGGTGAATAGGAGCATCTTCACCTCTTCCGATCCATTTATCTGGGTAACTTTGGTTCAAAAAAAATTATTATGCATATCTTTTATACCACGTCGAGTGAAGCGTGCTTCGTCTATAAACAGGATTTTAGTGTGAAAAGCCGAAACAGTCGCGTGCTCGAATAATTCGTGAAAAATGCAAACAGGATCCAAGATCTGGAGGTAAGAGTTCCTGGACGGACTATATATGAAAGAGGTGAATAATTTGTTTTCTAATGATCCGGTTAGTACTTTTTGATATTCCCGTTTGACGTTCAATTAAACGAGTGCTGATTCCAGGATTATCGTATACAATTTCAAGGATTTCTTCTTCAACATCTGGTACTCTAGCTTGTGAAGGCCTTCCAGCATTATTCCTGATCGGCTTAAATTATCTAATTTCTCGAAGTTGCCTCTCAATATTAGCAAAAGTCTGATGGTCCGACGATGCGAAAATTTTTCGTGATATACGCGAGCTCTTTTGCGACCGTTGCCGTTACAAAAACCAAACACTAAAATCATATCAGTTTGCTCACCAAAAGTGTACTCCATAATAATCCAGATTTAAAGCACTGTTGAGCTTGAGAAGGGATTAATTCTCGTTAATACTCGTAAAACTTCTTTTATACCTGTCAAAAATTACCTTCTGTCAGCATTACTACAAGCCAGTAAAATCATAGAATATATGACATCTTACATAATTGCCAGAGTGATTTTTGAGTATTGCAAAGTAACTATACAATATGAAGAAACGTGTGAATGAACGCATTTGCGAATTTGACAATAGAATTAAAAATGGAAACAAACATCCCACTATCTCAGAAACTGTTGCTCGGAGCAACATTTACCAAGAAACTTTTTTTAGACAGAAGAAGGCGGAGAATACAAATATTTAATTAAAAATATCATACAGCGTGGTGTAAAAAAGTTATGACAATTTAAAAGTATATACAGTGCAACAAGTGGCGTCCCTAAAATTTGCATCAAAACTGTGAGCTGATTTCGATTTTTTATCTCAAAAACCCCCCGAATCTTGTACAAATAATACAATTATTAAGAAAGCTATTTAAGAAAAACTAAAATAAAAGTATAACTTTGATAGCCGGTATCTCTAAAATTACGAATTTTTGGACTAAGGTAAGTTGGGTTAAATGGTCATATTCTCATCCCAGAAATCCACAGTAACTCTATGCACACGGAATACTGGGACACCCTGTCAATACAAAAGCTGCCGGCACTAAAACTGTTTTTGCAATGTCCTAAAAAATGTGTGAGCTATTCGTTCTCAAAACGTGGTCATTCTTTACCCAAGTGTATCTATACATTTATAATTTTATTAATCATCTGATGTCCACCATATTCAATTAATTCGACGAGAATATTATCTGGTCTAAGAGGACGACCATTTTTCATTTCTCAGATGTTACATATTATTTTTTGTCAGGTAAAAGGGCCCATTTTGCTTCCTAAGTGCGCCTTTGTCATAGCTAAAGTAAATTCATATCTGGTTTTAACAAAAATAGTTTCATAATGTTTTTTCCATTAGTTTATATCTATTAAACAATTTCTTTTATCGTGGGTATTACTGATATTTAGTATTATCATTCATACTTTTGTGGATCCAGATCTTCCCACACAGGCATTAATGTGGTATTATTGAAATTCCCGTTGTAAACTTATTTCCTTCATTTTAGTCGCTAAATATGCTGTTGAGAGACTTTTTACTGGCCAAATTTAATAGGGTCTTCTTTTTCTTGTGCCGACCCGTTATCGGATATTGGCGATCGTCCGGGCTATTAGGACTTTGTATACAGCTGCCCGAAATAGTCCCGTTGTTGTTGTTGAGAAGTATGTTCGCAGGTTTTTCAGCCACGCAATGCGTCTCCTGCCTAATCCTCTTCTTCCGTCCACCTTGTCCTGCAGTATCAGTTGGAGTAGACCATATCTTTCCTCGTTTCTCATGATGTGGCACAGATATTCGAGTTACCTTCTTTTAATTGTATTAACAATTTCCAGGTCTTTGTTCAAGAGTTCTAGCACTCTCCTGTTGGCAGTGTGTTCTGTCCATCTCGAATGCTTCCAAACTTTTATACGGTGTAGTAGTTACAGTCCAAGACTCCGCCCCATACAGAAGCACCGGAAAGGCGTAGCATTTGAGAAGTCTTATTTTGATTTTTAAACTGAGATCTTGACTTCTGAATACTTTGGCCATTTTTGCATAGGCTGCTCTCGCTTTTTTTTATTTTGCATCGAATCTCGAGTGAGTGGTCCCATTCTTCATTTACTGTGGTACGTAGGAAGCAAAAGGTATTGACTCAATCTTTTGGTTGCTAATATAGAGTTGTCCCTGTAATGCCGAGTTTTTGTTTGTGATCATGTGTTTATTCTTCTTTGTATTTATATCTATTCCGTATTCTTGACTGACATGTATTACTCTGTCCATCAGCATTTGTAGGTGCTGTAAATTTTCTGCTCATATTCTAGTGTCATCAGCGAATCTAATGTTGTTAATTCTTCTTCAATTAATGTTTATTCCTGCTGAGATATCGTGGAGTGCTATGCTAAATATTTCTTCTGCGTATACATTACATAAGAGTGGTGACAAGATACATCCTTGGCGTACGCCACGTTGGATTTCTATGTTTTCTGATATTTTCCCTTTAACTCTGATATTGGCTGTTTGTTCTCAGTAGAGATTCTTTATGAAGCGTAGATCCTTGTCATCTATTCCTATTCTTTTTAATATGTTTATGAGTTTATGGTGTTTGACTCTGTCGAATGCTTTCTGGTAGTCTATAAAGGACGTGCGTATCACAACTGACCTCTCTACATCTTAATATGTTTTAGAGTCAATTACGATTTTTGAACCTCTTTTATAGTTACATAAATAAATAATATTTTCGAGTCTACTTTTAATGTAATTGTTAATACTTGTTCTCAGGCCCAAGATAGATATTGAATAAAAAAATTCTTGAACAAAATATTAACTTTTAATTGTTTCATTTGACTTTAAGTTTTTTATTTGGCTTTAAAAGAACATCTTTTACGACTAGTAAGGCAAGTGTATCTCAGAGCGACTGCTGACTTCTACCCTCTCTCTTATTTACAGTAACAATCTGCTAGAAAAGGCCAAAAATTTAATATATAACCTTACTGATAAGGTGTGTTTGATTACTTACTCCGAACTCCAGCTACCTAGGCCTATTCATATATATATATATATATATATATATATATATATATATATATATATATATATATATATATAAATATAAATAAATAATATATATATATATATATATATATATATATATATATATATATATATATATATATATAAATATAAATATAAATATATATATATATATATAAATATAAATATATATATATATATATATATATATATATATATATATATATATATATATATATATATATATATATATATTTAGGGTGACCGCAAAAAATCGATGTCGGAATTTTGTTCGTCTGGACCCCACAAAACGATTCCCCTTTCCAGATATTGAGATAGCCGAAATTTGAGCTCGATTAAACGACGTTAACCCGTGCCGCTCGTCGCTCAAAGTTTGAAAAAATCCAAATTTTTGGCCAAAAAGCTGACATATGGAGCCATAACTCCAGAACGGTAAATAATAGAAACACGCTTAATATCTCAAAAGAAAGCTAATATTGTTCTTCAAAATTTATATTCTATACATAATTGTTGTTATTTTAAGTCAAACCGAGTTACAACAGCCTTTAGCCCCAAAAACGTGACCTGGTACCAGTAGGAGCCAGTTTGGGAGTTTTCTAAGAATTTTACGGGTTTTTTACATAATGTGTCTCGTAATTAACATTTTTTTGTTAAAAAGTATTTTGGAACTCAATTTTCAAACATAAAGAGCCTTTTGTTCAAATTTAATCTTTTATTATATGGGGATTACCTGACTAGTTTATCAAAGAAAGAGCCGTTTGACAGGTAAAAAGGAGGGTGAATCTAATTTCTATTTTAGGGATGGTGATTTTACTTCAGCGTACAACCGACCTTTTATTTATTCAGTTTAGTTTCTAAAGTGCCTTTGAGCTGGTTAGATCGAACAATTATCTAGTGAAGATATTTTAACGTTTTTTTTTTTAATTTTCCAAGTGTGTGTGTTATTGTTTTTATAACTATTATAGTATTATTTTAAAAGACATTTGAAAACATTTTATTGAAATTAAAGTTTGCAATATATTTTGTTTCATTCTCCAAGTTAACTGTTATTTACCTATTGGCCTCTGAAATGGCATCCACATCAGGTGTACAAAGCCGGACCAAGGATAAAATATTTCTTGTGGGCTATCCCATTCACCAGATCACTGGTTGTAAACTACCCTCAAATCGTCAAGTTTTGTGAGCTTCATTTTATAATTTACGTACTGTGAAATTAACTGTAAGAGAATCAGCAAAACTTACAATACGAGAAGTGTTCATTTTTTGGGAGAAAGCTCGAATCCCGACTAAACATGAGCAAGATGCAATTACTAAGCTGGAAAAACTTCACGCCGAGTGGAGAACTCTTTAAAAAGACCGGAAGAAAACATCAAAAACGGCCAAGAACAAATTTAAACAGTTTGTTGAAAAGTTGGATGATCTCTTTGATAGTGCTCTACAAGATGCCTTGGCTCTGATGAAATCGGAAGAAGATAAGGCGTTTCTCGTGAAACAGAGGCAGAAGGGCCGCCCAGGTTCCATGACTGGAGTGGATCTCAAGTTGTCTCGAGCTGAAGAAATCAAGGTGCAAAAGGAACTTGCAAAAATGAACCGACAAATCCAAGAAGCAACTTTTGATATTGGTGAGTTTTTTTTTATTATTAGTATTCTAAAAAATAGATAAACAAATAAGTAAATAGTTTCATTATAATTGAAAGAAAATTGTACATGAGAGCATGATTTGGCATCTTTATGATTGAGTTTATATTTTTTAAATAATACCTTTTGATAATTAGAAGTAGGTAATTTAGTACCTATGTATTATTACTATTCTGCTAAAACGACAAGTTTTTATAGTCTTTTTTTTTCTCTTTCTTTTGTTGCTTCTTAGAGACGGATGATGAAGACAAGTTCGAAGAAGGAGAAGAAGACACCGAAGAGGACAGCATCTACCAGGAACTTGAAAGCTTGGAGGAAATGTACATCCCTGAAGAAGCTGCAGAAGATCCAGGACCATCTGAGAGCAAGAGGATAAAAGTTTCATTTGCAAGGGGCGTTAAAGAGATTTTAAACATGAAATTGTCCATTTTATTAGATCGATGTAAGGTATCCGACAGAAATGCCACGAGAATTTTAATAGCTACTCTAGAAGCACTAAACCTTGACCCTCTTGAGTACAAAGTCTCGAAAACTTTATTACATGATAGAAGGCAAATGTTCAGAGAACAATATAATAAAAAAAAATTTGATAAAGTAAACATTCCTGAAAAAGAGCCCGTGGTTGTCCATTGGGACGGTAAACTTTTACCGGGTGTTTTAAAAAATGAACAATGTGAGCGAATAGCTATAGCTATTTCATATGGCGAAAAGGAACAGCTGCTGGGAGTTCCTGTAACAGCAAACAGCTCTGGAGAGGAGCAAGCCGTAGCCGTATATGAATGCCTACATGAATGGGGTCTTCTCAACACCGTCAAGGCGATGTGCTTCGACACTACAGCATCCAACACGGGAAGACTCAAAGGAGCATGCGTCATATTGGAGCAAATGTTAGGAAGAGAATTGTTATACCTAACTTGCCGTCACCATATTTTGGAAATTCTGTTAAGAGGCGTATTCGACACAAAAATGGGATCAACCACTGGACCTCATCCAGACATTTTCAAGAGATTCCTCACTGCGTGGCCCAAGATAGACAAAGGAAAATACGACACAGGTATCAGTGACAGTCTAATACAAAAGCAGCTAACTTCAGAAGTAATTGCAAATGTTACTGCTGAATTTGAGACCAAATTAACTGAGAGCCACCCCAGAGATGACTACAAGGAGCTATTGCAGTTGGTTCTCGTATTTGTTGGATCACTAGACGGCAATGTTGTGGGTTTTAGAACTCCAGGAGCCATTCATCACGCTAGGTGGATGGCAAAGGCTATTTACTGCTTAAAAATATTCATTTTTCGTCGTCAATTTAAGATGTCTAAAGAAGAAGAAAGTTCTGTGCGTGCCATTTCTGTTTTCCTAGTTAAAATTTATTGTAAAGCTTGGTTCAATGCTCCAAAAGCTCATCTTGCACCAAAGCAAGATTTAGGTATTTTGCATAGTCTGTTAGACTATAAAAAATGTGACAACGACATTGCAGAAATAGCCCTGACCAAATTTTCGAACCATTTGTGGTATTTGAATGCAAAGTTGGTGGGATTATCGTTTTTTGATCCCACCATTACAGACGATGAAAAGTTGTTAATGGCTAATAAATTGCTCAGTAGCACAGATGAACCATCACAGCACGCTAGGGTTGTAAATCCAAAAGTTAGGAAAGAAAACTTAAAAGAGGTAGTTGATGGATGATTGGTAAATTTACTTACCAAAGAAACGTTTACATTCTTTGACCAATTTAATATAAAAACAGATTTCCTAAGACAACATCCAAACACCTAGCCTCAAAATAATGACTTCTAAGAAGGATTGAAAATTGTCAAAACATTAAAAGTAGTTAATGATATGGCTGAGCGTGGTGTTAAATTAATAACCGACTTTAACGACCTTCTGACAAAAGATGAAGACCAAAAGCAATATGTCCTGCAAGTTGTAAGTAAATGCCGAGCATTATATCCTGACGTTTCAAAAACTACTTTAACAAAAGCTCTAGAATAGATTAGATAACTATGTAAAATTATCAACTCATGTAGGTACTACGTCTGTATCTTTTCTGTGTCTGTTTTGTATGTATTATATACCTAATATGATGTATAGCAAAGGAAGGTTCTCGAAAGCTTGGCTTATTACCTCGCCCTAGAAAACCGTATACTTCACGACAACTTTTAATTTCACACAGAGCTTAAACTCGACTATCAATGGACTATTGCTCCCATATGTGGGAGCCCTGCTGCAAAACATATTCTATATTTGTTACGTGTCATAAGAAGATAACTGTTCATCTGATTATGAATGCTGAACTCTGAAGACTTTAGCTTCTTTTATAAACAGTTTTATGATATATTTTCGATGGATGTTGCCCGCTTGATCCCTTCCAGGGCGATGCATGCTAAGAATGCAGGTCGAGTTAATATATTACATTCGTATATGGTTTAGGTTGTCACTCTTCGTACTAATCTGTTCAAGAATTCTTTTGTACCCAGAACCTCACCCACTGAATAGGACTATCAGCGGTTTGAGACTAACTTAACTCACTATTTCTGCTAGAATTTTTTCTGCTATGGATATATTGTACCCGTATAAGATTTAAATTTGCTTGTGTTTCTCTCAAATTCATATGGATTATCACTATGACTGGATGACCCTTGAAAAAACGAACTTACGATGTTATTTTTATTAAAGAGCTTATAATTACGAAAAAAAAACTTTTGAGATGCGTAGGTGTAGAGAATAAAGTTTCTTGTTTTTTATTTTATTTCATATAGGATAAAACATCGCGTGGGTACTCTTTTAAAATGATATATTTTACGAAAAGATATTTTAAGAGAAAAAAACAATATTTTCAAAAGCCTCTAAATGTCTGATTTACATTTAAAGAGCCTTTTATATCGGCTTAATACGATGGGAAGAAATCAAGTTCAAGATGTATAAAACGTCTGGGGTGAACGCGTACGATGTATTAGTGTCTAGATAAAGGTAATATACGTAATTTATACGGTATTAAATATTTAGCTTTTATAACGACTGATACCCTTAGAGTAAATATTATTTTCACAAAATGTTGTATTTTTGTTCATACCATTTCCACCCTAAGAAATAATATTCGCAATAGATAATATCGTTTCTAAACCCATATTTATTTTTCTAATTTACAGTTTAAAAATTGATAAAATTTATCCAGTACTTCCACGACTTTCCCATACTAAATAAGAGCTTAATCTAAAGACTGCAACTCAGTATTTTATACCAAAGCTACTTTGTACTGAGACATATATAAAAAAAAAAAATTTACGATTATCACAACCAAAAACCAGGGAAAATCTCATAATATTATTTAGAGTATACAATAATATACCCTCACTGCTTTCAACCATTTTTCCAGTTAAAATTAAAAGTATTAAAATTAATTTTTAGATTTTTTGACCCCGAAAACAACGAAGAACGAGAAAAAAACAGATAACATGAAGCAACTCCTCGAAAACAACCAAAAAAATCTGGAAACATTCTCATAATCCTAATAAAACTATACGATATGTAACGACGTCAATCTCTTTCACCTCCTTCTTATGTTAAAATTGAAAAAAAAAGAAATAACTTAATTTGTAAATTCGTCCACTACAAAAACCTTAAAAAGGATACGACGACATCCATCAAGGTTTATTTTTTTTTGCAAAAATGTACACTTTTTCTCTTAAAACATTTTTATTGTAAGTGCTTTTCTTATTCGTATATATTTATCGTTGGTATTTTTGAAAAATGATGGCCAAAATTTAATTTTTCTTTTTTAAATTTGATTTTACCAGTTACTTCTTATCAATATACCTATATTTCATCTTATTACTAGAGTTTTTATTTTGTTCAAAATTTTTTTTTAGTTAAACATATTTTTATTAGAAACTTTTCCACGGTTCTTCTTTTGTTGCTGCGTGAAATGCTCTTATAATAAGCACTGACGTGGGAGAAAATGGAAATGTAAATGTACAATATGAACGTTTTATAACATTTTAAAAGCATTGTCTTACCTAGCGTCTATAAATGTTTGGTTAGTTAAAGGATATATGTTACCAATACAAAATATAATGGAGAAGAAACTAGGTTAACACTAAAATATTAAAATGAAAGATTGTTTTAAATATAGAGTTTAAAAAAATTATTTATATATATTATATATAGTAAAAAGTAAAAAACGTTAACTTTAAATTTCTTTTAGTTGGTTAGCTGCGAGAGCAATAGAGTTATATAATATTAATATGGCTTGGGTGCAGCCTTCAGTCAAAATACTTATACTAGAATCCCTCTGTACGATTATATTATCGCAAGAATACCTATATAGTAAATTAAAAAGTGTAGCAAAGATATAAACGAAGACTAGAAACATATTAATAAGACAAGTGTATATCATATGTACTGAATTGTGAATATGATACAAACAGTGATTATAAATTTACAAATTGTGATGTAAACATATTTAAGAAATAGTTCGTCATAAAATTGTTAATTCCTACAAAATGTAATTATGAAACATCGTCCGTGAATAACAGCATCCTTCACAAACTTCGCGTCAAACAGACAGATTTTCTATTACGTGTTTTAATTCTAGTCCAGAACTAGCTTTTGGTTCAAGAAAATACTTGCTTCTTCTTTTATCTTATTCTATAAGTAAATATAATCATTCCAACCACATTAAAGCTTTTTTAAATCTAAATGATTTTTACAAAGACAGCAATAAAAAGGATATACAGCATCTTATATACGAAGCAATACCCCTAACGCTTAATTTATTTTATTATAAATTATATGCTTAAAATGTGTTTGTTACTATCAACCAAAACAAATAAAAAATTAAGGGACTACACCTCGAATTATCAAAAATTAGTTTTTTTTTTACCGATTCTTATTCTCTAAGAATTATTCAAAAAAGAAATTAGGAAAATTTCATTCCATTACAAAGTTATAGCATTAAATGTGACCTGGCGTCGGATTAGGATCGCGATCTGTGTTCAGGCACTGTCTGCAATATTACTCAGATAATTTTTAATATTTTTTAACTTTTTTTTTTAAATTTTAATAATTACTTTTTCTACAAAAGTCGAGACGTTTTTTTTTAATTTTTTATAAATGATAAATATATATTTTTTGGTCGAAATTTCATACTAAAGCTTGAAACACAGAAAATTTTTAATTTTTTATTTTACAAGATTAATTTTATTTTTGCAGGTTGGATTATTTTTTCTAAAGTTATCTTGCGGAGAAGTTTTTATCAGTGGTCCATTTAACTCGATAAAAAATAAAGTTAATAGTTAAAAAACATTTAAAAAAAAATCTTATAATTTAAAGAACAATAAAAATATATAATCGCTGCCCTTTTATATTATTCACTTAATAACCTTTAAAATATTTTTTTTTAATCTATATACTTTTGGCAGCAACCAGGTGTATGTAACGCCTTAATTATAATACGATAGATCTGAATCTGACCCCTCTAATTTCCTCCCCTACCCCTTCAACTCCTTATATGTTTTACTATAAATATTTATGCACAAAATTTGTTTATTATGTTAACAAAGAACCTGAAAAAATACCATATTCTACTAAATTCTTACAAAATTTATCGATAGTCATCGCTTTCACCCCCCTTTCCCTGATTAGATACTCATATCCAAAAACTATAGGTCTCATCTCATCGTTAGGTTTTATATTTGTACTAAGTTTAAAACTGATATCTCATTTCGTTCGAAAGTTGTCGTATCAACAGATCGACAGACCGATGGAAATAAGTCTTCAACCCTGAAAAAAAGCAAAAATCTCCGCAGGTGATTTTTTCACGCATACAATATTTTTCTTCAGCACAGAAAGTAAAAATGAGAAAGCTACTAGTGGCCTATTTCCCAACTTTTTACAGTTACAAGCTGTTGTATATCAATAATGCTTTTTAAAATTTCCGCAGTAGCTTGAAACTGTAAAAAAGAAGGTCAAGCGTATGGGAATAGACTAAAGAATTGTGTTATGTTTTATAGACTTCAATCTTAAATCGACGCTACTACTCCTCTACTAAGAACTCCAAAGGCGCCTATTTTATATGTACATCTTCTGGTTAATTTTATATACTATTTATTACATATTGTCTTCGCCGCCCTTGTTGTTGCTGTTCACCTAAGGAGTATGCCGCTACCCCCAGCTGCCCAATCTTTGGTTGTATCTAAAATTTATATTGAGTTTCGTAATCTTATAATTATTTAGTATATGGTATGGATACTCTCTCTCTCTCTTTCTCTACTGGTATGGGCAGCATTCCACAAACAAAAGAAAATACTAACCAACAAAAGAATTCCTCTGAAACTAAGAAAGATGGTATTCGATCAATGCATTCTACTGGTTTTCATCTACGCAGCCCAGGCATGGACATTGACTAAGAAGATGATGGACCAACTGAGTAAATCACAGAGAGCAATGGAACGCCAGATGCTGAATATAAAATTACAAGACAGAATCAGAAACGAAAGTATAAGACAAAAGATCAAAGTGAGAGATGTAAGAGAACATGCAGCAATTTTGAAATGGAGATGGACAGGTCTCACAATGTGACAACAAGATGAAAGATGGAACAAAAGAATACAAGAATGGAGGCCATGGTTGGGACAAAGATCCAGAGGAAAGCCCCAACAAGATGGAAAGATGACCTGAAAAAAACGGGTGGTTTAGGATGGATCAGAAAGATATAGAATCAAGAGGGATGGAAAAAGGAAGGGGAGGCCTATATCCGACACTGGATGAAAGAACAGACTTATAAGATGGGTACTCATCTGAACGGTGATATATGCCTCTATACACTACAGTTCGCAGTTGGCTAAGTCGTTCGAGCCATCCGATAAGGAGGACATATAGTATACGTGACTAAAGATAAAACACAATATCTTTGTGCAAAAATAAAAAAACTTCCAACTGGAAAATCGTGTAATATCTATGTGTCAAGGATACAGCTGACTGGGTATCACTTTCATTGTTAAGTGTGCGGGACTGGAAGATAGGTATAAAATTAATACAAGCAAATCAAGTTATAGCCTGTCTTAGCAGCTTTCCATGTAGTAAGAAGAGTTTTCAGAATAAACCGAGTAAGAAACGACATCCTAAAAGAGAGAATGTAATTGAAGGTACAATAAGGCAGGAGATTAAACAAAAGTATGGAAGAATGGACGATAGAAAACTCCCAAAATGAAGATGCAGTGGCAATCATGACAAAAATGAAAGAGAGGAACACCTAGAACTTTATATGAAGGTGGGGTTAGAAAGGCAATGAGCACATGAAACCTTCAAGAAAAAGAGGGGAAAAACAGTATACCGACAAATGGAATGGAAATTGGATATCAGGCAACGATAGAAGACATTTATAAACCGATATATAGATATATCTTGTTATTATTATTATTCTTGTCGCAAAACTCCTCAAAAAATTCTTTTAAACAATAATAATAGATCCGCAGCAAACATACAAGTCTTATTTGAATTAGTAACTGAAGTTTATAAAAGAGGTCCATCGCATTAGATGGACACATTTCTGATGTCTACATCCATTGTAATCTTGCTCAGTTATTGTGTTGTAAGAAATTTTGTTAACAACAGATGTTTGGCGCTAAAAAGATTTGGATAAATAGACATTTGAAAAAATTTATCAAGTAGCAAATACCTGTCACTTTCTAGCATATAACAAATCCCTATTTCCATTGTTTCAGTCGTGGTTTATAACTAGCTAGATAGACTTTCTCAAGTCCCTCGTAATTATGACTCGTATATCATTTCATAACTATTTTACAGACCAAAATAATAATTATTTTGGGTCAGACCTGACATCTACTTAAAACAATGTTCGGAAGGCTTAAATAGCATTTGGACGGCTATAACTTAATACTCGTTAGAATTCCATTTTGTAATTAATGACAACAAGAGAAGTTACAACTCATTTCGCAGTTTGTAAACAGCATTAAGGCTAAGGACATGACAAGAGTTAATTGCTTATTTAAGTGACAGTGGTGGTATTAGAAGTAAGTGTAAGAATATGTCAGCGGAAACAACATTAACAAAAAAACCAACCGTTAACACGAAATTCTCCTAAAATAAAATAGGGTGAAAGAAAATGGTTAATTCAGCAGCAAAATAATACTTCAAGAAAATAAGCGAATGATTATAATTTAATATCCTATGCTTTACATAAAAAACGTTGATATTTGCGTTTTGTATTGGAGTTGTGATTTCCAAGGTTTCTTACCCCGTCTTAGAATTCTTAAAAAATATATTCAGTATCCTACAATAATAATATCACTGACGAACAAAGCCGTGAATGCACTTAGCTTATTGATAAACCAACACAGATTTCTGACCGTGACAGAGAGTTCACGAGTCTTTTTGACCTGTTTTTAAAGACTAATCCAGAGATTTACACCGTAAATCCGCCGTCAGTTTCTTCCGCCTATAAACTGATTTCGACATGAAGCTTTCTACCAGTCACTGATAGAGAGGCACCTAAACTGCGCAAAATTTGACTCTACAAATCTGCTAAATGAATAGAACATTTTCAAACTTTCTCTAGGTTAGACCCATCTAACTGCGCTAAGGAGGTCTTTTTATAGGTTTTAGTTCAATTCAAAAGATGAAAAATGATCCACTCAAAAGTAATTACATGGCCTATGTGCCTGTCAAAATTCACGTATATATATATATATATATATATATATATATATATATATATATATATATATATATATATATATATATATATATATATAATATATATATATATGAAAAACAATAACAAATAGATGCTTATACTGCACTCTGTCGGCGATTTACTAAGCCTATTCAAGCAGAGCGGCACAGCACGGCTGGCACTTATTGCAGAAACGCACCTTTCTCCAGCTTACTGCTCGAAGGCATAGATGGCAGCATTGGTATAACAACTAAAGACGAAACGAAAAGAATCATATTTTTAGAAGTTTACTTTAGAAGTTAACTTCTAAAAATACGATTCTTTTCGTTTCGGCTTTAGTTGTTATACCAAAGCTCGAGAAAGGTGCGTTTCTGCTATAAGTGCCAGCCGTGCTGTGCCGCTCTGCTTGAATAGGCTTAGTAAGTCGCCGACAGAGTGCAGTATAAGCATCTATTTGTTACAGTTTTCCGTTAGTTACCTGGATACAGGATTAAAAATGTGTTCTCCTATTTGCTGAACCTAGCCCAGCTGATGAGCCGTGATACGGTGAAACGCGTCTTGGGATGGTTCAGCAAATACGAAGAACAATTTTGGTATCTTCTAAAAATACGATTCTTTTCGTTTCGTCTTTAGTTGTTATACCAATGCTGCTATATACACTCCTGGACAAAATTAACGCAACAATATATTAAATCATACAAATCTCTATAACGAATTAATTTTAATAATTTTTTATGAACATTGGTTACATTAAAAGTTAGAAAAAACTTATTCGGATACTTTAAAAGTGAATTAGCTACCAAATTTCTCTATAAGATTCGAATTAAAATTATTCTTAAGACCTAATAACAAAAAATCGTTGAAATTATGTAACAATGGAAAAGTAAACTGGGACACTAGTAGCGTGTGTTGCCTCCTCTACTTCGTATGACAGCGTTTATGCGCCTAGGCATGCTTCTAATTAAATTTTGGATAAAATCTTGAGGAATTTGCTCCCATTCTGTGATAACTGCATTTTCAAATTCCCTCAGGTCTCTAGGTGCAGGTATATGACGTTTCACATTTTTCTTAAGGTGGTCCCATACATGTTTCTATCGGATTCAGATCCGGGCTTTTTGGTGGTCATTGCATAATCGGTATATCAACTTGATTAAGATAATCGAGTACCTCCCTAGCCACGTGAGGTCGAGCGTTGTCTTGCATAAATAGGAAATTGGGCCCCACAAAATGACCGAAAAGCATCACATGTTCTATTACAATATTCTCAAGATAGTAGTCAGCATTCATGGATCTCGTACGGACAGGAACTAATTCTGTGCGAGCATCAAAGCAGATGCCACCCCAGAACATAACAGAGCCACCGCCGAATGGAATCCTTGCAGAGATATTGCAAGGAGCAAACCTCTCTCCTGGTCTTCGCCATACTCGCTCACGACCATCTGGATGTTTTAGACTAACCCTAGTTTCATCTGTGAAGAAAACTTGTTTCCAATCATCTACAGACCAGTTTTCGTGATTTCGAGCAAAACGTAACCTGGCAACGCTGTTCTCTCTTGTAAGGAAGGGCGCAGTGGCTGGTCTCCTACTGTTTAATCCAGCTTCATTTAACCGTCTTCTAACTGTTTTAGAAGAAATTGTTACACTGCGAACAGCTTCGAGTTCGTTTCTTATTATAGAACTAGTGACAGTCCTGTTTCTTAAAGCATATTGTCTTATAAAACGTTCATCTAGGTCGCTAGTGCATCGTTTTCGCCCTTGCCTTAGCCTTCTAGAATAAGTTCCTACTTCATTCAAGCGTCTTACCATACGACTTATTGTGGAACGATGTTTGCCTAACAAATTGGCAACATAACTCTGACAATATCCCTCGTCCAATAAAAACTGAGGCTCGCACTACCTCGTGTTCAGTTAAATTCCTTGTTCGATTCATTTTTCTAATTCGTCGGGGTCAAAAATAAAACAGTCTACCACAAAAACGTATTACTTTGAAAACGGGAACAATTTATAAGTTTACTTTTAAAGAAAATCTATCGCATTATTACAGAAAATTGTTTATCTTCTAAAAAATTCTTTAAAACTGTAAATCTAAACGAATTGTTTTGATTTCTGTCATGAACAACGAAACAAAATATGCATAGCCTACTATTCAAAATACTTGATAAACTTTAAAACTGACATAAGAAAAAGATAAATTAATTTTAAGATTGTTGCGTTAATTTTGTCCAGGATTTATATATATATATATATACATATATATATATATATATATATATATATATATATATAATATATATATATATATATATATATATATATATATATATATAAATAATTTTTAATGCTGTCATTGTAAGAATCATTTAGATTTAAAACAGTTTTAATGTGGTTGGAATTTACGATCAAGATTATATTTACTTATAAGATAAGATAAAAGAAGAAGCAAGTTTTCTTTATTTTCTTGAACCAAAAGCTAGTTCTGGACTAGAATTAAAACACGTAATAGAAAATCTGTCTGTTTGACGCGAAGTTTGTGAAGGATGCTGTTATTCACGGACGATGTTTCATAATTACATTTTGTAGGAATTAACAATTTTATGACGAACCATATCTTAAATATGTTTAACATCACAATTTGTGAATTTATAATCACTGTTTGTATCATATTCACAATTCAATGCATATGATATACACTTTTCTTATTAATATGTTTATAGTCTTCGTTTATATCTTTGCTACACTTTTTAATTTAACATATATGTATTTTTGCGATAATATAATCGTACAGAGAGATTCTAGTACAAGTATTTTGATTGAAGGCTGCACCCAAGCTATATTAATATTATATATCTCTACTGCTCTCGCAACTAACCAACTAAAAGAAACTT
>CM032446.1:203453819-203517294 GCA_019049505.1 Pachyrhynchus sulphureomaculatus
ATATATATATATTATATATATATATATATATATTATATATATATATATATATATACTATAATATTACATATTATGTATATATATATATATATATATATTTATATATTTATTATTTCATATATATATATATATATATATATATTATATATATATATTATATATATTTATATATATATATATATATATATATATATATACATATATATATTTTATATATATATATAGAATATATATATATATATATGATATATATATATTATTAGCGCTTATCACTCGAGAACCACTTATCGGATTTGCGTGTTTTTTTTTTTTTTAATTCATAATATTTGTTCTCTGGCCAAGTTATCTATAATCTTCTATAACTATATATATGTCTGTTTGTCTGTGTGTATGTTAGTACCGCTTATCACTCAAGAACCACTTATCCGATTTATGTGTTTTTTTTATTAAAAAACATTACATATGTTTCCTGACCAGGTTATTTGGATATATTTTTATTATGTTCGGTCACGTAAGGAACAAGCATAGTGACGATAATAGTGAATCAAGTCGGCAAAAATTTTTGGCGCTCGCTAGCGCGTTCTCTTGCAATACACTGCCTAAACCATTAAATATGGAAACAATATCATGTAGCAAAGAATATAATATATAGAGAATGCGAACGACTCTCTCTCTTGTCTGTCTGTTAGTGCGCTTATCACTTAAAAACCACTTATCCTATTTACCATACCTGTTTCTTAGTGTTCCGTGCGGAATACTTATAAGATGATTTCGGTGTCTGTCTGTCCGTCTAACTGTCCGTCTGTCTGTCAGTCACACCCGATTTTCTCGAAACTATATTTGTCATAGAAAGTTGAAATTTGGTAATAATATAGGAATTTATGGCCTCATTAGAGCCACGTAGTTTTTGAAAGTTAAATTTTGACTTAAGGGGTTAGTTTTGGGAGGTGAAATCGGAAGCGGTTATGGTGTCAAAATCAAAGCTTGTGAAAACACAAGTAATATATATATATATATATATATATATATATATATATATTATATATATATATATTATATATATAATATATGTATATCAAAAATTTTTGAAAAAAATTTTGGAATATATTCTCCACGGGGTGTAGATTGAAACAAAAATTATCACGAGTGCATTACCTTTAATATTTATCTGGTATATAAAAAAAAATTCAAAGTTATCAATTTTCAGTAAAGACAGGACACAAACTTTGTTGAAAACTCATTTGGGGTGTGTGTTTTGTGAAGTCTCTGATCATTTTATACCTCTGTAACAAATTTTTTTATTTTAAAAGCAACGTACGGAACACTAATTGCGCAAGTTTAACTTGCATTTGACCGGTTATTTTTATTCTCTTTCCAGGTTATATAATATTAATAAAATTTACAAAATGCAACGTCTCTCTGTCTGTCTGTCTGTCGGTCTGTTAGTGCGCTTATTACTCGAGAACGACTTATCCGATTTACGTGTTTTTTTTTTAGATTCATACATATGTTCTCTGGCTAGGTTACAGGATATATTTTATTACGTCAGGTAATATAAGAAATAAGCAGTGACGATAATAGTGAATCAAGACGGAAAAAAGTTTGCCGCTGGCGCGTTCTCTTGCAATACACTGTCTAAACCATTAAATATGGAACAATATCATGTAGCAAAGAATATCATATATATATGTAACGCAACGTCTCTCTGTCTGTCTGTCTGTCCGTTAGTGCGCTTAGTACTCAAGGACCAATTATCCGATTTAAGTGTTTTTTTTTAGATTTATACATATGTTCTCTGGCCAGGTTATAGGATATATTTTATTACGTTAGGTAATATAAGGAATAAGCAGTGACCAAACGGTAAAAGCAAATAAAGATGAGTATAGAAAATTTCAACACTGTACGGTGTGTTGTAGTAGTACAATTGTACAAGTAGATACTATTTAGGATACTATTCTAGATTCTTTTTTAGTTCTTACAACGATAATTTCTTACAAGTAGCCTAAACTGTACATGTCATTTTAAGGGCTAAGTAAAAATAGCAAAACAGGGGAAACAATACGAGATAAACAAGTCAACCTTAAAACTATTTTTAATGAACCAAGAATTTTTCAGTAATTAAATTTGTTAAATGTTATTTAAACCACTTATGAAGAAGTAGATTTTCAAGTCTATGTATCACGCAGGCATTCATTATTTAGTTTTAATTAATTTCGAGGTAATTATAAATAATTCTTAAAATGAAAGCAACTACTATAGAGTCGTGAAAAACATCAAGGTTTACTTTTCAAAAGAAAGTGAAAAATGTTCTTGAATTACTAGAGTCTGCGAAGTTATTTTGATGGTGCACGCCAGGGGTCGGCAAACTGCGGCTCTTTCAAGAAACAATTGCGGCTCTTTAAGTTTCCTTAAAAAAAAACAAAATCTAAAGCGAATAGACACGCAGTCCGCGCGTACACATAAAACAAGAGACCACGCTGAACGGCTGCGATTACACGCACATATCAGGCATCTCCCACCCACCTCCGCCCGCTACTACGAGTAGTCGAGTTAGCGTGTTGCGTTTGTTTCACAAACACGTGAGTTTCATTTTATCCGTTGGTCGCAGCTTAAAAAATACCTAATTTATATGTTGTATAGAAAGCAAGACATCGTAAATCATGGGACACTTAGTTATATTTTTGTAAACAAGTTGTCTCTGTAATTTATGTCTCAAAAAATTAATTATTGGAGTAAACATATAAGTTGAAGTGGAATGAATTATTATAAAGTGAAGCCATATTTCACAGGTATGTATGCGTGTAGTAAAATTAATTTAGTTGGTTAATTTATTGTCATATTTTTAGCATAAAACGCTTAGATGTTCTTGCTTTTTATATGCATTTCTATATATGCTGCTCTTCCTACATGACGTTAATTTTAAGCACTTAGATAAACAAATAGAGTAGTCAATCTCTGACATTAAGCGTAAAAAAAGCGTATCCATTACTACGACCACGTAACTTTGCAAAAAATATACATTTTCAAGTGAACATCTCTCTTACATGAGTTCGCGAGCACCACGGCGCACAATGGAGCCAATTGCCCGATTCGCGGCAAAAATTATATTACTTCTTAAATATGCAATGAATGATCACATAAACTATTTGTGTGGCATTATAATAATTAAAAATAATATATTTGTGTAAAATTCACATAATACGAACACATATATTTAACCTTTTCAGTCACGCAATTCGGGGAACAGACGGATCTTCATATTATGCATGTTATTATAGGTTTTTAGGGTCGCTGAATTCAAATACGCTGTCAGATTTCAAAAATTCAAAATGGCGGATTTAATATGGCGATGGAATTTAATTTAAAGTTATAATAATATATTCTACTTACCTTATTATACAGAGTGATTTTTAATTGTTTAATAATGCTGCAAAGTTGCAAATGTAAGAGGACTATCAACGTCAAATTGTTTTAACCTTAAAGCTTTAACGCGAAATGATAAACGTTCGTTATAACCAAACGCATAATATTTGTGAGTCGGTCACTGAAACGATTACCATAGTAACAAAACAGATACGAAATTCCTTAGATGGAAAGAACAATCGAAAGATTGCATAAAAATCATTTGTTTCATGCTTAGACGACATATTTTCGTAAAGACATTATATAGTTCGGCGATAATTCAAATATGTTACGAGAGTAGTCTGAAAAGTTTTGAGTTTCAACATAAAGATGGTGTTATTCGTCAAAACCATTATTTTCAGACAACTCTCGTATATTGATTGTGAATTAAGACATTTATATACACGCCTTCCGAATATGAATGACTCAGGGCTTAATATATACGCTACTCAGCTAGAGTTCATAAAAAAACTAGTGCACTATATCTATCCTTATATAATTTAATTTCTGTATATTTCAAGTTATATTTAGTATTTAGAATATTTAACTGTCTCTCCTAAAAGGAAATTGTATAAAACAGGAAATTTTTCATCTACTGACAGAACTTTAACCTTTGGCAGTGTGGCGAAAATGAGATTATATATTCCTTTTTTCACCTAGTCAAATTGTACGTTCGTGGATATATGATTTAATTGTACTCGTAATCGCACTTGATCGTACTTAAAACCATTTGGATATGATAAATAACAATGTAATCTTCTAATAAAAATTAATTTTATATTGTAGGAAAGTGTAGATAAATAGTTACGCCTAAATAAAGATACAGTTTTATGAAGATTTTTGGTTCTGTGGCATTTCTTAATTTGGCACGTAAATATTTGCATCAGAAACGTAACCAATACGTGTTAATGCAGCTATTATATCAAACCTTGAATTAAAAAATGTATAGAACATAGTGTTCTTAAAAAATTGTGAGCAGCATATGAAATAAAAACGTAAGAATGTAATGTGTTATCAGAGGTAATTTATTTGAGTAATCTACATAAGGAGTATACTCTATTCAGATAGGTAAACATAAATAAATTATACTTGATTCTTTGAACTTAGACACTTCTCTTCAAATTTTGGTGTTTATTATCCTTCTCCACATACTTTCATAAAATCGACTTTTCGCCGCCTCGGTTCCACTGTGCGGCGTTACGTCGATTAGATGTTTCTAAAATTTCATGACCTTTTCTGTTTCTCCAGAAAATGGCCACCCTGTCTTATCCTCTAACTACAACTATTTTAGGTTTAATATTGATACGTCACATAGTAATATAACAATTTACCTTCTATTTCAGAAAGCTTTCTAAATCGGCCGACGATATGGCTTCATCAAAAAAGAAAAGAAAAACAGAAGACGAAAACCTAGAATTTCTTCATAAATGGACGGAATCGTATGCTTTTATTCGGAATCATGATGGTCTTTCGACCTGTCTTATCTGTCAGGAAAAACTGACTCATAATAAAAGGTCAAATCTGGAAAGACATTTTATAACCAAACATGATTCTTTCTCAAGAAAATATCCCGTGGGTGACGCACGAAGGAAAGCTGTTGAAGAACTTCAGAAAAAACTCAGATGGCAAATTCCATGTTGCATAATTGGACACAATCCACAAAAAACGTAAATATGCGCTAGAAATAGTTAAAAGAGGAAAACCGTTCACAGATGGTGACTTTATTAAGGAGTGTTTTATAAAAACGTCTGAAGATCTGTTTAGTGATTTTTAAAAAAAAAAAACTGAAATCGTAAAAAAAATCAAAGACATCCCACTGTCTGCTAAAATAGACCGTACTATCAAAATGGCCTTGTTGAAGGACATCAAACTGACTTCGGCAATATCGATTGCTGTGGACGAGTCTTGCGACATAAAAGACACGGCGCAAGTAGCACTATTTGTAAAGTTTGTCTCACTTCAAGAGCCTAAGGAAGAATTGATAGGATTGCTGCCACTAGTCGGGCAAACTCGCGGGGAAGACATTGCGAATACTATACAAAAGTGCCTAGAAGACTGTAACATTCATTTTTTCCTAGATTTAAAGATCATGTTACGACACTGTTTTTCTCCCTCTAATTTATATTTTATTACATTTTTATATTTATTGCAGCGATTTCAATTTTCGAGCAGTGTAGCTTAAAACAGTGTTTTAAATTTTTGTGCAGTTTAATTGAAACCGGCAGTGTGTAACGCGTGTTGCCGACTTGACTTATTTAGTTCGCATTGAATGCGTCGAGATTTGCATGCCGGGAAATGACCCAAGGAAGGGACAAAGATATTTAAGCGGCCCGATGGAATTTTTAAGGGCTTTTTCCACCATTTAGCAGTAGTGGCTTTTTCCACCATGAAGCAGTAGTGGCTTTTTCGACCATGAAGCAGTAGGCTGTAGTGGCTTTCTTCTCCAGCCCGCCAGAGTGTTTTTTTTTTTCTCAGTGATGTAGTAGTGCAGTAACGGTTTCTAGCTCTCAAGTTTAAGGCCTTTTTCCTTTCTTGAAATATCTTTATCATTCTCAAGCATTTCGGGTCAAAAAGCAACCCAAATAAAACTAGGATAGTAACAATATTTTTATGAGAATCTCACCTGGAGAGGCCAAGCATCTTATGGAAAACTCACGAGGCGAAACCAATCTGTACGTTATAAGCACACCAGTCTAAAAAATCTCACTTCCTGTCTACAAGTGCGTTTCCAACGACTACTCAACACGTGTAACTTGCGGAGTTAATTTCACAAATTTTTAATATCGTGTTTTATCAAGCCTTTTATTAAAAAAACTTAATAATCCCAATTCAAAGACTCTAGGCAATAGTGTACACTCTTCTAGCATAATGGGTTTTTATTTAGTAGAGGTAATTTTTAAAAGTGTAATAAAGTTAGGAATTTTTATTTTGTTAATATATATTTAAAGAGTAAAATTGACCACAAAATCTTTCATTGGATAATTCACCAAGAAGCGCTTTGTGCATAATTATTTCGAAAAGAAATAATTGACGTTATAAACTTGGTTATTAAGATTACCAAAAGCATTTTAGCTAAGGTACTCTATAATTGCCAATTTAAAGAATTATTAGATGAAATGGATAACCAGTACTCAGACTTATACAAAATAAAGTGCGATGGATTTCACGAGGCAATGTTTTAAAGCGTTTTGCCTCATATCTGCATGAAATTAATTATGTTCTTGAGTAATAAAGGCATTGCTAATCCTGAATTAAAAAAAAATACCTATTTACTTACTTAATCCTTATGCCTTTCTACCACTTTTGTTAGGAGTGCAAGGCCCGTGGAGTTTAGTTATTCTATATTTGTTTTTTTTTCCATATTTCCTTCTATATCCTTCGATCCTGTTTAAATTGCCGATTGCCTCCTTTGTTTCTTCTGTATTAGATTCTTCTGTTTGGGTGGGTTCTGTATCTTGTTCCGGTATTATGTCTCTATGTTGATTTTTGTATGCTATGTCATTCCCCATCTGATAGATCTTTATGGTATTCCCTCCATATTTCCATAATTTTGTCTTCTTCTTTTATGACCTTTCCTTCTAATTTTTTGCATCCATTTTGTTTCCTTTCTGTTTTCTGTGATTTCTACATAGCGTATTTGTTGTTCTTCTGTCATTTCATCCTCTTTTCCGTTTATACCCCTATTATTCCGTGTTCTCAAACTAATAATTCTATAATTACTTCCCATTTCTTTCTTCCTATCTATTTCTTTGATTATCTTCTTATTTGTATTCCTTTTACTAGTCCTCTCTTCCGTATCCTTTATCTTTGCCAGAGTCGTCGTCAATCTACCTATCACTCTCCTTTTTCTCAGTTTTTTGACTTGATGGTCATAGTATTCTTTGTTTGATCTTTCAGTTTTTTCTTCCTCAATGTCCCATTTATATTTTCTCCCTTCGATTATGATTTTTTGATATCCTATTTTCACCCTTTTTTCACCCTTTTTCACCCTTTTGTTCAAGGAAAAGGAATCACTGCATATTCATTACTGGAAGAAGTAGTTTGTTTAGAAAATAAATTGCTTCTTTTTTACGAAGATATGGAGATGGGCACATTACAATATTTCAAAACCTTAAAGAATTATCGGAATGGAAAACAGTGCTTCTATTGACACCAGTTACTTCACAAGAACGATCAAAGCAATGAAGGATGGCTTTGCTGAACGATTTGATCAGTTCAAAATAAATAAGCCTATCTTAGCTTTCATTGAGAACCCTCTCCAGGCAAACAGTAAAGAACTAAATTTTGCCCCATTTGACATTAACGCTGGTTCCTTTCAAATCCAATTACTACATTTAAAAAGCAAATATTTGTGGAGTTCGAAGTTTACGAATCTTAGTAGTAGCTTAGAAGAGCTAGAAAGGCAGAAATGTAGTTTGGTATCGCAGCATATGTGGACAGCTTTAAAAGAAATGCCCAAGCCAGAGGCAATAATTTTCGATACCTGGAATAGTCTTCCGGAATGCTACGGCCAAATAAAAAAAAAATGGCTTTTGGTGTGTTGACGATCTTTGAGTCAACATATTCATCCGAGCAAGTTTTCTCTTTCATAAATTTAATAAAGAACAAGCTAAGAAGCCAAATAACAAATCAAAATTTAGAGTCAAGTCTTAAACTAAAAACTACTAGTTATATGCCGGACTTACCAAAACTTTCTAGAGAAATGCAAGGTCACCGTCCGCATTGATTTTTTAATAAAATTTTACTGTTTATTTTCTTTGGCATAGCATATTTTATTACGAATAAATAATAATTAATAAAGTTGTCTTTTAATTAATTACCGTTTTTTTATCCGATTTATTTGAAATAAGATGAAAACGCGGAAACCAAAATTAGTGGCTCCTTGAAATTCATGAAATCGATGTTTTTATTGTGATTAGTTCTTCCGGTTTAAAAGTTATCCGACTCTTAGTGTACGCTAAAGAGCGGCTACATATTTTATTGAAAAGAAAATCAAAATCACTTCAAGAAGATAACTAGAACTAGATTTGCGACCAAATATCGTTTTAAATTTGTAATCTACGACCCAAATACATAACTAACCTTCAAATAATCTCGCCATTTCATATTGACTTTTGTTGATTTCTTATCAGTGTTGCATACGGAACACTTATAAGATCACTTCGGTGTCTGTCTATCCGTCTGTCTGTTCATCTGTCTGACTGTCTCTCCACCTGTCACGCCCGATTTGATATAGAAAGTTGAAATTTGGACATAATATAGGAATTCATGTTCTCATCAGAGCCGTGTAGTTTTAAAAGTTAAATTTTAGGGGGTGAAATCGGAAGTGAAAAAAAATAATTACCAGGTCATCAAGTGGGGTGTCAAATGAAAGTCTGTAAAAACACGAGTTCAAAAATATATATAATGTAATATTTACGCATACTTTTCTTTGTATTATTTTTAAAAATTTGGGAAAATTCGCTATCCCACCCCCTTATCTCGAAAAGTACTGATCAAAAATTTTGAAAAAATTTTGTAATATTGTCCACAGGGTGTAGATTAAATGAAAATTTTCACAAGTGCGTTATCTTTAATAATTTATCTGGTATATATATATATATATATATATATATATATATATATATATATATATATATATATATATATATATATATATATATATACATATATACATATATACATATATACATATATACATATATATATATATATATATATATATATATATATATATATATATATATATATATATATATATATATATATATATATATATGTATATATATATATATATATATATATATATATATATATATATATATATATATATACCAGATAAATTATTAAAGATAACGCACTTGTGAAAATTTTCATTTAATCTACACCCTGTGGACAATATTACAAAATTTTTTCAAAATTTTTTGATCAGTACTTTTCGAGATAAGGGGGTGGGATAGCGAATTTTCCCAAATTTTTAAAAATAATACAAAGAAAAGTATGCGTAAATATTACATTATATATATTTTTGAACTCGTGTTTTTACAGACTTTCATTTGACACCCCACTTGATGACCTGGTAATTATTTTTTTTCACTTCCGATTTCACCCCCTAAAATTTAACTTTTAAAACTACACGGCTCTGATGAGAACATGAATTCCTATATTACGTCCAAATTTCAACTTTCTATATCAAATCGGGCGTGACAGGTGGAGAGACAGTCAGACAGATGAACAGACAGACGGATAGACAGACACCGAAGTGATCTTATAAGTGTTCCGTATGCAACACTGATAAGAAATCAACAAAAGTCAATATGAAATGGCGAGATTATTTGAAGGTTAGTTATGTATTTGGGTCGTAGATTACAAATTTAAAACGATATTTGGTCGCAAATCTAGTTCTAGTTATCTTCTTGAAGTGATTTTGATTTTCTTTTCAATAAAATATGTAGCCGCTCTTTAGCGTACACTAAGAGTCGGATAACTTTTAAGCCGGAAGAGCTAATCACAATAAAAACATCGATTTCATGAATTTCAAGGAGCCACTAATTTTGGTTTCCGCGTTTTCATCTTATTTCAAATAAATCGGATAAAAAAAACGGTAATTAATTAAAAGACAACTTTATTAATTATTATTTATTCGTAATAAAATATGCTATGCCAAAGAAAATAAACAGTAAAAAATTTTATTAAAAAATCAATGCGGACGGTGACCTTGCATTTCTCTAGAAAGTTTTGGTAAGTCCGGCATATAACTAGTAGTTTTTAGTTTAAGACTTGACTCTAAATTTTGATTTGTTATTTGGCTTCTTAGCTTGTTCTTTATTAAATTTATGAAAGAGAAAACTTGCTCGGATGAATATGTTGACTCAAAGATCGTCAACACACCAAAAGCCATTTTTTTTTATTTGGCCGTAGCATTCCGGAAGACTATTCCAGGTATCGAAAATTATTGCCTCTGGCTTGGGCATTTCTTTTAAAGCTGTCCACATATGCTGCGATACCAAACTACATTTCTGCCTTTCTAGCTCTTCTAAGCTACTACTAAGATTCGTAAACTTCGAACTCCACAAATATTTGCTTTTTTAAATGTAGTAATTGGATTTGAAAGGAACCAGCGTTAATGTCAAATGGGGCAAAATTTAGTTCTTTACTGTTTGCCTGGAGAGGGTTCTCAATGAAAGCTAAGATAGGCTTATTTATTTTGAACTGATCAAATCGTTCAGCAAAGCCATCCTTCATTGCTTTGATCGTTCTTGTGAAGTAACTGGTGTCAATAGAAGCACTGTTTCCATTCCGATAATTCTTTAAGGTTTTGAAATATTGTAATGTGCCCATCTCCATATCTTCGTAAAAAGAAGCAATTTATTTTCTAAACAAACTACTTCTTCCAGTAATGAATATGCAGTGATTCCTTTTCCTTGAACAAAAGGGTAAAAAAGGGTGAAAAAAGGGTGAAAATAGGATATCAAAAAATCATAATCGAAGGGAGAAAATATAAATGGGACATTGAGGAAGAAAAAACTGAAAGATCAAACAAAGAATACTATGACCATCAAGTCAAAAAAACTGAGAAAAAGGAGAGTGATACGTAGATTGACGACGACTCTGGCAAAGATAAAGGATACGGAAGAGAGGACTAGTAAAAGGAATACAAATAAGAAGATAATCAAAGAAATAGATAGGAAGAAAGAAATGGGAAGTAATTATAGAATTATTAGTTTGAGAACACGGAATAATAGGGGTATAAACGGAAAAGAGGATGAAATGACAGAAGAACAACAAATACGCTATGTAGAAATCACAGAAACAGAAAGGAAACAAAATGGATGCAAAAAATTAGAAGGAAAGGTCATAAAAGAAGAAGACAAAATTATGGAAATATGGAGGGAATACCATAAAGATCTATCAGATGGGAATGACATAGCATACAAAAATCAACATAGAGACATAATACCGGAACAAGATACAGAACCCACCCAAACAGAAGAATCTAATACAGAAGAAACAAAGGAGGCAATCGGCAATTTAAACAGGATCGAAGGATATAGAAGGAAATATGGAAAAAACAAATATAGAATAACTAAACTCCACGGGCCTTGCACTCCTAACAAAAGTGGTAGAAAGGCATAAGGATTAAGTAAGTAAATAGGTATTTTTTTTTAATTCAGGATTAGCAATGCCTTTATTACTCAAGAACATATTAATTTCATGCAGATATGAGGCAAAACGCTTTAAAACATTGCCTCGTGAAATCCATCGCACTTTATTTTGTATAAGTCTGAGTACTGGTTATCCATTTCATCTAATAATTCTTTAAATTGGCAATTATAGAGTACCTTAGCTAAAATGCTTTTGGTAATCTTAATAACCAAGTTTATAACGTCAATTATTTCTTTTCGAAATAATTATGCACAAAGCGCTTCTTGGTGAATTATCCAATGAAAGATTTTGTGGTCAATTTTACTCTTTAAATATATATTAACAAAAAATAAAAATTCCTAACTTTATTACACTTTTAAAATTACCTCTACTAAATAAAAACCCATTATGCTAGAAGAGTGTACACTATTGCCTAGAGTCTTTGAATTGGGATTATTAAGTTTTTTTAATAAAAGGCTTGATAAAACACGATATTAAAAATTTGTGAAATTAACTCCGCAAGTTACACGTGTTGAGTAGTCGTTGGAAACGCACTTGTAGACAGGAAGTGAGATTTTTAGACTGGTGTGCTTATGACGTACAGATTGGTTTCGCCTCGTGAGTTTTCCATAAGATGCTTGGCCTCTCCAGGTGAGATTCTCATAAAAATATTGTTACTATCCTAGTTTTATTTGGGTTGCTTTTTGACCCGAAATGCTTGAGAATGATAAAGATATTTCAAGAAAGGAAAAATGCCTTAAACTTGAGAGCTAGAAACCGTTACTGCACTACTACATCACTGAGAAAAAAAAAAACTCTGGCGGGCTGGAGAAGAAAGCCACTACAGCCTACTGCTTCATGGTCGAAAAAGCCACTACTGCTTCATGGTGGAAAAAGCCACTACTGCTAAATGGTGGAAAAAGCCCTTAAAAATTCCATCGGGCCGCTTAAATATCTTTGTCCCTTCCTTGGGTCATTTCCCGGCATGCAAATCTCGACGCATTCAATGCGAACTAAATAAGTCAAGTCGGCAACACGCGTTACACACTGCCGGTTTCAATTAAACTGCACAAAAATTTAAAACACTGTTTTAAGCTACACTGCTCGAAAATTGAAATCGCTGCAATAAATATAAAAATGTAATAAAATATAAATTAACCAAACCAAAATTAGTGGCTCCTTGAAATTCATGAAATCGATGTTTTTATTGTGATTAGCTCTTCCGGCTTAAAAGTTATCCGACTCTTAGTGTACGCTAAAGAGCGGCTACATATTTTATTGAAAAGAAAATCAAAATCACTTCAAGAAGATAACTAGAACTAGATTTGCGACCAAATATCGTTTTAAATTTGTAATCTACGACCCAAATACATAACTAACCTTCAAATAATCTCGCCATTTCATATTGACTTTTGTTGATTTCTTATCAGTGTTGCATACGGAACACTTATAAGATCACTTCGGTGTCTGTCTATCCGTCTGTCTGTTCATCTGTCTGACTGTCTCTCCACCTGTCACGCCCGATTTGATATAGAAAGTTGAAATTTGGACGTAATATAGGAATTCATGTTCTCATCAGAGCCGTGTAGTTTTAAAAGTTAAATTTTAGGGGGTGAAATCGGAAGTGAAAAAAATAATTACCAGGTCATCAAGTGGGGTGTCAAATGAAAGTCTGTAAAAACACGAGTTCAAAAATATATATAATGTAATATTTACGCATACTTTTCTTTGTATTATTTTTAAAAATTTGGGAAAATTCGCTATCCCACCCCCTTATCTCGAAAAGTACTGATCAAAAAATTTTGAAAAAATTTTGTAATATTGTCCACAGGGTGTAGATTAAATGAAAATTTTCACAAGTGCGTTATCTTTAATAATTTATCTGGTATATATATATATATATATATATATATATATATATATATATATATATATATATATATATACATATATATATATATATATATATATATATATATATATATATATATATATATATATATATATATATATATATATGTATATATGTATATATGTATATATGTATATATGTATATATATATATATATATATATATATATATATATATATATATATATATATATATATATATATATATAATAAAAAAAAAAAACAAAAATTCAAGGTCATCACTTTTTATCAAAGATCGGAATAAAAACTTTGTTAAAAACTCATTTGGGGAGTGTTTTGTGAAGTCACTGATCATTTTAACAACGTAACAAAAAATTTTTATTTTAAAAGCAATTAACGTACAGAACACTAATTGCGCAAGTTCAACTTGCACTTGGCCGGTTATTTTTTCAATAAAAACCTTTGTACGTATTTTTTATTGAATTTTGGGTACTTATGGGCATAAATCAATTGACAGCACTATCTAAAAAGTAAAAATACATCAATTTTCTAGCAAGAGATCTGAATGATAAATTGTAAAATACTAATATAATAACGGAGTATAACGAATTGACTAAAAATACTCCTTTTACTAATTTTATTAGGTTAGCTCAGAATTTTAGCAGTATTTGAATTGAGTTAATGAATTGATCCTTCAAATATTAGAAGTATAAAAATCTTAAAATCGACAAATTCCACCAAATAACTAGGTTTTTGGCTTATATTATATAACTGATCGTATGTTGATGACTTAGTTTCTATGTTTCGTGGTGGTATGGTCTTTTGTAAATTTACTTAATTATTTAAACTGTATACACGTTTTAAAATAACATAAATAGTATGAAATTATGAACAGAGTTTTATTACGTGACCTTCTGCTCTTCAGGGTATGAAATTAATCTCGAAATTAAAGTGGTGTGTGTTAATTTCTAGATGAAAGCTGCTGTAAATCTAATTATAAAATAGGAGTGTTTCTAATTAGTGTATACTTTACAGCTTTTACAGGAAGTGTATTAAAAACTTAAACAGTTAATTTTAATTAAACTTGTAGTATACCGATGTGAAACCAGATTGATATTTTATTGTTCATTTATTTATGCGTTTAGATAGCTAACAGACCCATAGAAGTCCCAAAATTCGCGTACACTAAACTAACATATTACAAAAAGGCAATTGCATAAATTAGTATATTTTTTTTGGTAATTTTATAGCTATTCTAGGCCTCGCTAAGTTTTACAAATTTATTAGAACGGACGTATTATGAGGCGTGTTTTATGAACATAAGAACGAAGTTTGGCCACAAAAATTAGATTTTGAAATATTTCCAAAAAAAACTGCTTTCTGAAGTCCATTTGGTTCTTATTTGCTTTCAATTAATAAAAACTTGTATCTATATATATATATATATATATATATATATATATATATATATATATATATATATATATATATATATATATTTTATTTAAACATTTTCTTGATACACTGATTAATAAATGCTGTGGAATCATTATTCTATACGTATGGGGGACTCTGTATATATATATATATATATATATATATATATATATATATATATATATATATATATATATATATACAGAGTCCCCCATACGTATAGAATAATGATTCCACAGCATTTATTAATCAGTGTATCAAGAAAATGTTTAAATAAAAGTTATAGGGTATTATACGGCGCACATACTGACGTTGACAATAAAATGTTTTGAACTGTCAGTTCCAAATTACGTCATCTTAAATTTTTTTAAATGGAAAGCCCTGTATGTTATTTTATTTTTAAGTCCTACTAAAAATTCTATTTATTTAACATACCATATGTCAAAAAGTCTCCATACACTCAAGAACTGCATTGAAAAAACACTTTATAATCAGCCGCATTTTATCACGCTGTCTATTGCTCGCTGAAGTGAAAATAAATGAATTATTTGTCATACTTTATAATCTGTCACTTGCTAGTAATTTTATAGTGGGTTTTCAAAGTAGTATTAAAAATGAGAGAAAGAAGTTGTGAAATTCTATTTCAAGTTCGAAAGATCATAATTGATTTGTGGAAAGATGGAAAAACTTACAGAAATATAGGAAAAAATTGTTAAAAAGTCACATGCTATTGTTCAGTACATTGTAAACCAGTATAAATCAAAGGGTTCCTATAAAATTCGACCACGCTCCGGTCGTCCCAAGAAACTGACTCCACATGAAGAGGTCAGTATTTTTAGACAAATAATTATGGTTCCCAAGAAAAGTGCACCAAAATTAAAAGAAGAAGTACGGGAACTAATTTCGAAAAATATTTGTTCACAAACAGTGAGAAATTGTTTACACAGGGCAGGCTATAAGGGGTGTGCAGCCAGGAAGAAGCCGTTAAGTTCGAAAGCTAATCGCAAAAAGCAGTTAGCTTTTGCTAAGGAATACGTTACTAAACCTCATGAATTTTGGGAATCCGTAATTTTTAGTAATGAAAGTAAAATTAACCTTTTTGGGTCTGACGGCAGAAGTAAAGTTTGGAGAAAGAAGAATACCGCATTCGATATTAAAAACATTTGTTCCACGGTGAGACAAAGGAGTGGCGGTGTTCTGCTTTGGGGATGCATGTCCGCTGGAGGGGTTGGAAATCTGCATTTTATTAATAGTACCATTGATCAGCATGTTTATCTGAACATTTTAAGAGACAATTTAAGAGAAAGTGTCCAAAAATTAGCACTCGAAAAAAAGATACATTTTCCTACAGGACAATGATTCGAAACACACCGTAAACTTGGTGCGAGATGGGATGATCCATAATGTGCGACATCAGCTTCATACACCTCCACAATCACCCGATGTTAACCCCATCAAGCATTTATGGGAGGAACTTAAACGGCCCATTCGCAAACATAATGTTTCAAATGGAGAAGAATTAAAAAACAGAATATTGAACGAATGAGAGACCATGCCAGTAGAAGTTACTAAAAAGCTGGTTGCAAGCATGACAAAAAGGTTACAGGAGATTATCAAGGGCAACGGCGGTCCCATATTAGTTTAAACGAAGTTGTTAATTTCCGTTAAACTTCATCAATCTATTATTGGTAATTGTTAAGTGTATGGGGACACTTTTGACATTAATTAAAAGGAAGTCGAGTGATTTTCAAGAAATGGACGAAAAAGAATTTCGTGTGGTGATTAAACATTACTTTATGAAAGGCAAAACGCCTCAGGAGACTAAAGAGAAGCTTGATAAACATTATGGTGACTCTGCACCTTCGATTAGAACAGTTTATACGTGGTTTTAAATTTTTCGGACTGGCCATATGGGTACAAGTGACGCTGAACGTTCTGGACGGCCTGTGGAGGTTACGACTCCAGAAATCATTGATCAAATCCATGATATGGTGATGGACTACAGAAGAGTTAAGGTGCGTGAGATTGCTAGTGCTGTGGGCATCTCGACTGAAACGGGTCCATAATATTTTGCATAAACATTTGGACATGAGAAAGCTATCCGCAAGATGGGTGCCGCGATTGCTCACGCTTAACGCTTGACCAAAAACGGAATCGTGTGAAGGGTTGCAAGGATGGTTTGCAGCTGTTCCAGAAGAATCCGGAGGACTTTAAGCGTCGTTTCGTCACTGTGGATGAAACATGGATACATTACTATACTCCTGAGACCAAACAACAATCTAAACAATAGGTTACCAAGGGGGAATCTGCACTAAAAAAGGCGAAGACCGTTCCTTCGGCCGGAAAGGTTATGGCGACTGTCTTTTGGGATTCGCAAGGGATAATCCTCATCGACTATCTGGAAAAGGGTAAAACTATTACAGGTGAATATTATGTTATTCATCGTTATTGGACCGTTTGAAAACCGAACTGCAAGAAAAACGCACGCGATTGGCCCACAAGAAAGTCCTTTTCCATCACGACAACGCACCAGCACACACCTCAGCAGTTGTGGTCGCAAAATTAATGGAAATAGGATTCCAACTCGTTTCACATTCCCCCTATTCTCCAGACTTGGCTCCCTCGGACTACTATTTGTTCCCCAATTTGAAGAAATGGCTGGCGGGACAAAGATTTTATTCAAACGAGGAGGTGATTGCCGACACTAATGGATATTTTGCAGATTTGGACAAATCCTATTATTCGGAAGGGATCAACAAACTAGAACATCGTTGGACGAAGTGTATAAGCCTAAAAGGAGACTATGTCGAAAAATAAAAAAGGTTTACCCCAAACACATAAGTAGTTTTTATTTTTGCACGGACTTTTCAAACCAGCCTCGTATATATATATATATATATATATATATATATATATATATATATATATATATATATATGTATATTTATATATATATATATATATATATATACATATATATATATATATATATATATATATATATATATATATATGTATATATATATATATATATATATATATATATATATATATATATATATATATATATATATATATATATATATATATATATATATATATATATATATATATATATGTATATATATATATATATATATATATATATATATATATATATATATATATATATATGTATATATATATATATATATATATATATATATATATATATATATATATATTTATATACATATATATATATATATATATATATATATATATATATATATATATATATATATATATATATATATATATATATATATATATATATATATATATATATATATATATATATATATATATATATATATATATATATATATATATATATATATATATATATAAATATATATATATATATATATACATATATATATATATATATATATATATATATATATATATATATATATATATATATATATATATATAAATATATATATATATATATATATATATATATATATATATATATATATATATATATATATATATATGTATATATAAGACAAAAGCATCACGCCAAACTCAAAATATAGGTCGCTTAATAGGTTATAATAGTTCGATTATTTGGTCGGTTCATGATCAGGAGCCGTCCGGTAAGATATTTTATAATTTAGAACTGTTTAAGATTATTCATTTTCTTCTTTTTGAAGTGCAATATCCGATACGGATGTAAGCGACCCTCTCGTCTTTGCCTGTAGTTGGTGTGTTTTTTAAAGTATTTCCACAGACAAAGGGGACTTACAATTTAATGCCAGTTCTAAACGGCCAAAGTGAAAAGGCTTTACTAGACATGATATTACGGGTAATTTGCCATTGCCTTCCCGAGACCGTCTCGTTGTAAATTTTATTTTTTATTTTATAATTTATTCATCTTTTTTATTATTATTTCTCGAGCCGACATACGAACTGGCGTAAAAGGTAGAGACCTTAGCCACTACGCTATAGTGATTTTTATTATTATTTTATTATGAAATCAAACCATCAAAAATATGATTCATTCACACACACACACATTCCCCCTATTCTCCAGACTTGGCTCCCTCGGACTACTATTTGTTCCCCAATTTGAAGAAATGGCTGGCGGGACAAAGATTTTATTCAAACGAGGAGGTGATTGCCGACACTAATGGATATTTTGCAGATTTGGACAAATCCTATTATTCGGAAGGGATCAACAAACTAGAACATCGTTGGACGAAGTGTATAAGCCTAAAAGGAGACTATGTCGAAAAATAAAAAAGGTTTACCCCAAACACATAAGTAGTTTTTATTTTTGCACGGACTTTTCAAACCAGCCTCGTATATATATATATATATATATATATATATATATATATATATATATATATATATATATGTATATATATATATATATATATATATATATATGTATATATGTATATATATATATATATATATATATATATATATATATATATATATATATATATATATATATATATATATACATATATATATATATATATACATATATATATATATATATATATATATATATATATATATATATATATATATATATATATATATATATATATATATATATATATATATATATATATATATATATATATATAATATATATACATATATATATATATATATATATATATATATATATATATATATATATATATATATATACATATATATATATATATATATATATATATATATATATATATATATATATATATATATATATATATATATATGTATATATAAGACAAAAGCATCACGCCAAACTCAAAATATAGGTCGCTTAATAGGTTATAATAGTTCGATTATTTGGTCGGTTCATGATCAGGAGCCGTCCGGTAAGATATTTTATAATTTAGAACTGTTTAAGATTATTCATTTTCTTCTTTTTGAAGTGCAATATCCGATACGGATGTAAGCGACCCTCTCGTATTTGCCTGTAGTTGGTGTGTTTTTTAAAGTATTTCCACAGACAAAGGGGACTTACAATTTAATGCCAGTTCTAAACGGCCAAAGTGAAAAGGCTTTACTAGACATGATATTACGGGTAATTTGCCATTGCCTTCCCGAGACCGTCTCGTTGTAAATTTTATTTTTTATTTTATAATTTATTCATCTTTTTTATTATTATTTCTCGAGCCGACATACGAACTGGCGTAAAAGGTAGACACCTTAGCCACTACGCTATAGTGATTTTTATTATTATTTTATTATTAAATCAAACCATCAAAAATATGAAAACGAACAACAAAGAGAGGGCCGTAAATTTAATACCCCTGGAAGAATGGAAAAATTATTACGAAGTATTACTAACTGAAAACAGACAAGAATTCCTTAGTATAGAGGACAATGAATCAGAAGACACAGAGGGAAAGGACTGGGACGAAATAACCATGGAGGAAGTACAAGCAAATCTAAAAACGATGAAGAATTGAAGAGCGGCCGAACCAGGTGATATCTCTGTAAAAATGATTAAAAATGGAGGTATAACCATGTGGAGAACAATAACTAGCTTAATTAATAATTGTATATCACAAGGAAGAACACCTACTGAATGGAAAAAAAGTTACATTTCATCAATCTATAAGAAAGGAAAAAGAAAAGACCCTAATAATTATAGAGGTATATGCATTACAAGCACTATGAGCAGACTGTACGGTAAAATATTGCAGAATAGAATAAGAGAAACAATTAAAGGAAAGATATCCGAAAACCAAAGCGGATTTACTCCGGTCGTGTATAGACAACTTGTTTACTTTACAACAATTGATAGAAAGGATCTTCCAAAAAGATGACGAAATACATATGACCTTTATAGATCTTAAGAAGGCATACGATAGTGTACCGAGAAATAAACTTTGGCATGTCTTGAGAACAGTAGGGATAAAAGAAGGGATGATAACAACAATAAAAGAGTTATATAATGAAAATATAGGATATGTGAAATAAGGACGCTATCTCTCGGAAGCAATCCACATTACAAAAGGTCTAAGACAAGGGTGTTGCCTTTGGCCAATCTTATTTAATGTATTTGTAGACAACGCTCTAAAGAAATGGAACCGCACTTACCAAAGCATGGGCATCCTCATTAGTGATAAACACCTATTATTGTTAAACTTTGCAGACGACCAAGTAATAATGACACAAGGTGCATTTGATATGGAATATGTATTGAAGTGATTATACACAGACCACAAGGAATTGGGACTGGAGGTGAGCCTTGAAAAGACGGAGTATATGGTTGTGAACTCGGAAACAGAATTTGATGTCTTAATTAACCACGATACACATGTCAAACAAGTCAAGGAATTTAAATATGTAGGAGTACTGATTGACAACAAAAATGGTATAGGTAAAAAGGAAATACAGAATAAAATACAAAAAGCCAGGAGGATCATAGGACCTCTTAACTCAATATGGTGGGATCAAAATATAACTACACAAAACAAAAAGAGAATTGGAAGAACAATGGTAGAATCGGTTTTAAGCTATGGTAGTGAACTGTGGGTTATGAAAGGAGATGATAAAAGAAAAATAACGACGATAGAGATGGATTACCTGAGAAGAAGCACCGGAGTGTCCAAATTCCAACACATAACAAATCAAGAAATACGCAACAGAAACAATTATACAAAGAAGAGAAAATAGAGGATTAAAATGGTTTGGACACCTACTCAGAATGAACGATACAAGATGACCCAAAAGGCTCTTGACATGGAAACCACCGGGAAGAAATAAAAAAGGACGACCACGTAGATCCTGGAATGAAGATATGAGACAGGCCATGAGGTCACGAGGAATGGACGAAGAGATGGTGGACGATAGAGAGGTTTGGAGAAGGCGAATGGGAACACAACACTTAGCCGTATAATTGTTATATATTACTTGTGTATATGTACAGTTAAACCCAAATATATATATATATATATATATATATATATATATATATATATATATATATATATATATATATATATATATATATATATATATATTAAGATTAGGACTAGAGGTACTAAATGAAATGTAATACAAAACAAAATTAGCCTACATTTTAATTGCATATAATAACATAGATCATTTATGCAGATGATAAATAAAAATGGTCTTCGAAGGAACCCTTGTGGTATTCCATAAACACAACCTAGATTCGATAAATATAATTGACAAACATATCATCGGGCAGGCAGTTTGACAAGGGGGTTTAACAGGGATCTGAAACACATTAATTGCTCATTGATTTTATTTGTAAAAAGCTTCATTACTTTTTCAGTCAATCTATCGTGTTCCAGTTTAGACAGCAATACATCATGGTGTAAGCTTTGTATTTTGTTTCGGATAAAACGCTCTATATGACTCGTTAGGTTATAATGTTATACAAAGCGCAAATAAAACTGTCATCAATCTTTTGAAAATTATTTACGTTTATTTTTTGGAAACCGAGTATATTTTAAACAAAGAGATTATATTAGAGTGATTGATAACTCAAAACTGAGTCAGCATCTTGTAAGTTTTAAATTCCATGGGAAAATCCCACAAGCTATCAATTTTTCAAAACTATGTTTTAAGTTTTATATGTTGAAACAAGCGCTTTAGTTCCTCATATAAATGATTTATGGTTATATTTATAAACTGAATACTCTGTAGATCATTTAAGTAAAAATATTTAAAAAAAAAATATATTCATGTAGTTGTAGTTAATGTATTATTGATAGGTAATAAGAAAAACTTTATATGCGAAGATGGATTCAAAAGTTTCCGATTAGAAAAATTAGGAGCACAATTTGAGTTAAAATTCAATACTTCCAATAGATTGCAATGAAAGAGATACAAAAAAGATTATGTGCCATCAAATATGTTTAGATAAATGGGAGTATCGTCTCGTGGTAGTATACTTTCATTTAAGTAGAAAAACTTCAACGGAAATCAGAGCTGAATTAACTTCAGTACATGGAGATGACTCTTCTTATACAACTTTCAAAATCTGGGCTACTGGAATCAAACGGAGGAGAATGGACGACCTAAACCCACAACGACGAAGAATATGATCGACTCGTTCACCAAATCGCAATTGAAGACTGTCGATTAACAGAAAGACAGATGAGATTGTTGGCATCTCATATAAAAACAACTTTTCAGTTGAAAAACTGGGTACGAGAAAGGTGGAGGTTTGTTAGGTGCCAGTTGTTCACTATAGGTCAAACACAAGAGGGATTGAACGTTTCACGGACATGTAGTGAGTGTTTTATGCGGAATTAAAATGATTTTCTTCGGCTTCTCATTATAAAAATCTAGATTCACCACTACAATCTGGAGGCAAAATGGCAGTCGAAGCGGTGAAATTCATAAAATGAACCTACTCTGAAAAATACAAAAGCAGCTGCATGAAAGTAGGCTTTTTGGGATCTCTTTTTGGAGAAAGAAAAAATTACTATAAAAAAATAATATATTGGAGTTATGAACGAGGAAATCAAGAAAAAACGTCTCCATTTCTCCAAAAAGAAAATTCTATTTTACCACTACAATATATCTCAGCATACAAATCAGCAGTTTCGACGGCTAAATTGTACCTACTCAATAACGGATTAACTCATTTACCGTATTTTCAACATTTGGCACTATCTGATTTTCTCTCTTTCCAAATTTGAAAAAATTGTATCATCCGAAAAGCGGTATATATCGAATGCTGAAGAAGCATGTACTGCTAATGACTAGTTTTTAGTCTAAACGAAGAGTATTGTTCTGAGGAACTGAAGGGTATTGAGAAATACTGGGTCAAGTGTATTGAGTTAAAGTGTTAGAAAATAAATTTCGATTCGCTCATAAATATGTGTTTAGTAGTTAGGTCGATAACTTTTCAATCCACTCTCGTAGGTGGATGGAATTTCTTATAAAGGTAAAAATATCTGAAAATAAGGGCTTATTTGTTATTCACTTCCTGTACTGTAACAGTAGATACTATTATGCATGTTTGGTCTGCATACATGGTAACGCCACAATCTCCAATATAATCTGGTAAATCATTAATGTATACGAGATATAAAAGGGGCCAAAAAAAAGCCCTGAGGAATTCCTCAAAGTATACTACTCTTTCCTGATACTCTTCACCAAACGTAAATGGTTAGTCATAAAAGATTCTACACACATTTTTACGTTTCCTCTAATACCCACACTTTCCGGTTTATCAATTAGTATTTTTTTGTTCACTAAGTCAAAAGCCTTAGCGAGGTTAAACAGCATGGTTGCCACATAATTTCCTTTGTCAAACGATTCATGATTGACTTATTCATAAAAACTAGCAGATGTAGTCTGCACAAAACGCCTTGAACGAAAATCATGCGGTACATTGAAAAGAATACTGGTGGTTCCAAAGTTGGATTACTGATGATATCAATGCGAATGACGTAAAGGGGAGTAAGATTGGTCCCCAACTGAGCTGAGGTAAACGATGAGGCAGATCTCCGACTGGCAACTAAAGGTACGTTGGTATTGTGGCTTGGTTAGTAAAGGGTAGAGGCGAATGCCCTGAGATCTAGGGCCCGAATTCTACTGGTGCTGAGCAACTTTTTTTAATTCTCTTGTAACTGTGTCTTTACATTCAAGTCTTCCTTAACATTAAAAAAATGGACAAAGAATATAATAAAAAACTAATTATATGTAAAGGTATGTATCCACGATGCCACCGCATTGTAACGAGAATTTAATCTGGTGACTGATATTTCATGAAGTATTGATATTACAAAAAAGTCTACCGGTTCACTACACATATATGTAATCAATATATTACTAATACCATTAGCTAGTTGTAACCGCAGCAGGAAGCTTTATTCCAGGCTTCTAAGCTTGCACATTTAGCACGTTTGTAAATAAAAATCCAAACAATCTTTTGCTAATTAGAGGTCGGGCAATTTTTATCGTTATATTAAAATTAAAATATAAAAGATTTTAAAAAGTTATAATAATATATTTATATTTTAATAATTCCAAAAATTTTTTCGAATGCAGGATATTGTTTCTTATTTTTAAAAAGTAGTAACACGCAATATCCCTAAATTAATTAATTACACAGGCCAACAAACAAAATATTTGTAAAAACTTTTTAAACCAATCGATTTAAGTGTGATGTATTTTTGGGTGCTGAAACGATATCTGGTATCAGTTTTTTTGTATCACCCACAGTTCTCTCACAATATGACATCGATTAAATTTAGGGAAAATTTGATACATAAAACATAAAAACTTAAACCGTACTTTTATTTAATTAGGCTACAATTTTTACTCACGATAACATATTTCACTTCAATGCGAATATTTTAGTTGCTTATTTTTTTTGTATTTCCTTTCCCTTTTCTCTATGAAGTTTCTTGTATAGCTTTTTCTCCGATGTGATGCATTTTGGTGTTCTCTATGAAGTGACCAACAGTAATCACCCATCATGTTGATATTCCACCATCCCTGGTACCATTTCTCCATCTCTTTTATGTCCTGATGGAACCGTTCCCCCTGCTTTTCACTCACATCGCAAGTTTTTAGGAAAAAAGTCAAGATGGTTGTGCAAGAAGTGGACTTTAAGGCTTATCAGACGACCCAGATTTTTGAACTTGTCTATCATATTAGCTAAGATAAGTTCATAGTTAGGGTCTTTCACAATGCCCAAAAACTTAGTCACAACTTCTTTAAATGATATCCAAGCCTCCTTTTCCTTTGTAATCATCCTGGCTTCAAAGTTGGAATCGAACATCATTTTGCGAATATCAGGCCCAACGAAAACCCCTTCTTTCAGTTTGGCTTCTAATAAATGAGGAAATCTTTTACACAAATATTTAAAACATTCACCATCTTTAGGCAAGGCTTTCACAAATTGTTTCATTAAGCCTAACTTAATGTGTAGTGGTGGTAGAAGAATCTTTTTTGGGTCTACTAAAGTTTTATGGAAAATGTTCTTCTCGCCAGGTGTTAAAGTTTTTTTTACGGGCCATTGTTTTTTGGACCAACGTTGATCCCTTGCTCTGCTGTCCCACTCACATATAAAACATGGAAACTTTGTAATTCCCTTTTGTTGACCAAGGATCATGGAGACAACTTTTAAATCTCTACACAGCATCCAATCGTGAGCTAGATAGTTAATTTTCTGTAAAATCATGTTTCCTTCATATGGACTGAATGAGCAACAGGCAGTAAAACATAAGTATTTCCGTTGTGTAACAGAACACCTTTTAAATTAGTTTTTGATGAGTCTATAAAAAGCCTCCAATCTTCCTTTTTGTACTCAATGCCAAATTCGTTCATTAGACTACTAATATCATGGCAGTAAACCAAATCATCTTCCTGCTTGAAAAACTGTGCAAATGGTTGATCTCTTGTTCTATAATGGTAAATAGATGTTCCAAATTCCAATAAATGTTTTTCTTTCAGCCTAAAACCAAGCAATTCTGCTTTTTCCTTAATCAAACACAGATCTCTCACTAAACCATTTATCTCAGCTTGTGTAAACAACTGTGGTTTTAAATTATCTAGAGAACATTGAAACTCATCATCATCCGGTCGACTTTCATTAAATTCGGGACTGGACTGTAAAACGTCATCAATAGACTGAGGTGGCTCAGGGACAGGAAGTTCCGGGCCATGTCCTACTGGCCGATTAGTTGAAGTAAAGTTAGGATAGACAAATACTTTCTTATTTTTGTAGTTTTATCCAGAATCATCAACGCTGCAAAAATAACAATCATTTGAATGATTTTCTTGCTCTCTCTGCAAATCTAAAAGCTTTATTTTCTTTCTTGTACCATTTCCTAAGATTCTCGACACAAACATAACATACTTTGTGAGAAGCCCAACATTTTTCTTGATTATCGATTTCTACACCAAAATATGTAAGTATACTTTTTTTACAAAGTCAGTCATGTTTCTTTGATGTTTTTAACTACAAACTCACCACATATACGAGGCATGTTTTTTAAGTAAGTACCGTTTTGAAATTAAAAAAAGACGTGCAAAGATATCGCTATAATTTTATTTTTACATGAAAGCCTGTACCTTAATCTACTTTTCTACATAATTTCCGTGAATATTGAGGCACTTGTCATAACGTGGCACCAGTTTTTGAATACCCTCCTCATAAAATTCTGCCGCCTGACTTGTTAACCACTGTATCACAAATGCGATACAAAACACTACGAGAATATTGAGGAAAGCAGTCGCACAATGATGAAATTGTAAAGCGTCTGTTTTCTCTCACCTTTTCGTCCACTTTCTGCACCAAATCTTCATTAACGACCAAAGGACGCCCACTCCGTTCTTCATCATGCACATTTGTGCGGCCATCTTTAAATGCTCTCACCCATTTCCTTACCATTCCATCACTCATAATGTTTTGTCCGTAAACTTCACAGATCTCACGATGAATATCGATCGGTTTTACGCCTTTAGCACTAAGAAATCGTATAACAACCCCCGTACTTCACAATCGGCGGGACTCACGATTGTCGGAGGCATCTTAAACACTCAGTAAACAACGTATACAATGAAGAATCAGACTGTAATGGCGTCAGTGCGTAGACATGAGATGTAGGTTACCAGCGCGCATGCGCGGAACGCCGACCGTATCGCTGCAGCGGCGGAATCGCAAAACGGTACTTACTTAAAAAACATGCCTCGTATAACAAAAAGTGTTGGGAGAGTTTTTTAAAATCACGATTAGCCATACTATGTGAATTAAAGCACATGGGTTAAACACTGCAATGCGAGGTTATATTAACTGGAAGAAAACAAACAGCTGTGACATTTATCGGAACTGCCAACCTAATAACATATGATTTTACTGCCAACCTTATAAAATTCTGATTTTATTGCCAACCTAGTAAAATTCGAATGATAAAAAATAAGCTTTTCACATTTGGAATATTAAAATGTGAAAAATTGGTGAGTGATACGACTTTTTTATTATTATTTTTGGGCTCAGCACACCAAAAAACACAGGAATCAGGTAAAATTATTAAAAAAGTTTTTCATCGTTGGCCTGTGTTATTAAAGAAACAAAAATAAAATAATACCAGAACATATATGAAGGTAGAGACAGAACCACAAGTGTCGTTGGGTGTACTCCTTTATATTTTCAACTAAGCCACAACATAACTGTGCGGCCGCCTGTTTTTCATATTTGGAGCTACTATTTTATTATTTTGTTCATTTGTAAGACTTTACAATATAAGTTAAAAATCCGTCAGTGCGGATCGAACCCACGATGTCAGGGTATAAGCCTCTAAGTATTAGTTAACCATTCAATTTCTTGTTAATAGGTATTTATATTACCATGTCTTAACTGATGAAATTGTTATTTCGCCAAATGTTTCGGTTAAAAACAAGATGTCGTTTTTCAATTACGTATGGCCTTCTCGTTGACACTTGCTTATTAGTGAGATTTTCGTGTCGTGGATAAAAATACCTTAAATGATCTGGTCATGAAATTCAAGCAAGCAAAAGTAACTTAAATAAATAAAAAAAACTAAGCTATTTTCGTCAGAAAACGTGTATATAACGCTTATTAATATTTAACATTCGAACGCCAGGACAGTAGCTATATAGAATTTATTATTTGAAATGGTTCATAGCCCTTCTGTAATATTTAGTGGCAAGTTAGCAGCACTATATATATGTATAACCTTCACATATTCCCATATCCACCTATTTTTGCCATATCATCTATATTTCTTGCATTTAATTTGTTGTAAAGCCTTTGCTTTCTTCACTGCCGAAATCAAATTTTCACCTAAGCCATTATCAAATTTTTAGAAAAATTAACAGGTCAAGAATATGCCCCCCAAAAATTGAATTTTGACTTAGAGACTGGATGAATAAATCTGCTAAAATTTTTATGAAATAGCGGAAAATTTTGTTCAGCGGCATGCCTGTTGGCAAGCGTGATTCTTAAAACGGATGTCTTCAAAATTTCAAACAAATACAACTCGCAGTTGTGTGTTGGCAGCTGTTGTAAGTGATCGGTGTTACACGTTGCGTAGAAATGGATAAAGCTGAGTATTGTGCAGTGACAAAACATTTTTATTTAAAAAAGTGAACTGCGGCCCAGATAGAAACTGCACTGAAGAAAAGTTCATGTGTAGCATCACTTAACTCTATTTATTACTGGATAAATGAATTTAAACATGGCCGTACGAGCACTGCAGGTGCTGCAACCTCAGGATGATTGAGCTTTCTTCTGAAGAATTGTTCAATAAAATTCATGGTATCTTGATGGAAGATCGTCGCATTAGGTTTTGTGAGATTGCTAAAATGGGAGGCATCTCATATGAGCGGGTACATAATATCCTGCATGAAGTTCCAAAAATGAAACAGCTGAGTGTGCGATGGGTGCCACGTTTGTTGACTCTAGGCCAAAAGCGCACAAAGAAGGACATGTATAAATGGTGCTTTGAAAAGTTACAGCATAATCCGGAGGATTTCTGGCATCGTTTTGTGACTATAGGCGAAGCTGGGGCCACCATTGCACCCCGGAGATAAAACGGCAGTCCAAATAGTGGGTTGACGAAGGTGACATTACATTGAAAAAAGCAAAAGTAGTTTTATCGCTGGCAACTGTTTCTCGGGACTCACAGAGTATTATCACGATTGACTATTTGGAAAAGGGTAAAACAGTAACGGGCTCTTAATTCGCAACGTTATTGGACCGTTTGCATAGTGAGTTGAAATAGAAGTGACCAAAAAAGTACTTTTTCACCAAGACAATGCTTCTGATTACACGTCAGCCGTTGTACCCTTATTCCCCAGATGACTTTTTTTTGTTTCGTAACCTCAGGAACTGGCTTGGAGGGGAAGAAATTTTCGTCTAATAGAGATACTATCTGTGCTGCAAACGAGTATCATGTACAGGGTGAGCCAACGATAGAGTAAAGTTCATTATCTCATTTGTTTCGGGAATGACGAAAAAATGTTAAATACAATAGTTTTAGGGAATGTTAAGGTGCATATTTTAAAATTATTTTTGAGTATACAGGGTACTTCAAAAAAGTGTGGCCGATATAACATGTTTTTTAAATGGAATATCCTATTTTCTAATTTATTTTTAAATTCTGCGTAAAATTTTATAACTTTTTTATTAATAATGTTATATCCCTAAACCTAGTAGTTTTTCTAATATTTCATTTTTTTTTTTAAATACTAGTTTTCAGTTTTGTAAAAAATTGCCAGTAGTGCCATTATTTCTGAAGGTAGAATACTCATAATTGGTACGAGCGTTCTATAGAGATGAAAAAAAGATATATGTAAAAAAATTTGAGTTAGATGCTACAGGGTGTTCAAAATAAATTTATGCATTTCGACTATTTTAAATTGAAAAACCTCAAATTTTTTAAATGGCATATGCTGTATATTATTATTTTTTCTGATAGATTTTACAAAACCCTCCAACTTTTATTAAGTTTGTACCTATTTCTAATAGTTTTTCGATTTATTTTGAATTTTTCAATTTTTACCCTTGTTTTTAATACACTTACGCTATAACATCATAGTTGCCAAAACAAAACAAAAATGTAGGCATTGTCAAATTTTGACATGTCTATTAAGCAAGCAAAAATATCCCAATCTACGGCTAATCGTATCACGAGAAAAATACAAGTTTCATCCCTTTCATATGGAACTACACCAAGAACTTCAAGACCGTGATTTTGAACGACGAGTAAACTTTTGTACCACCATGAATGGAGCAATAGAGGTCGATTCAAATTTTTTATCCAAAATAATGTTTTCTGATGAATCTACTTTTCGCAGTAATGGAGCAGTTAACAGCCATAACATGCATTATTATTCAACAGTTAATCCATTTTGGGTCCGGGAAGTTCAAAACCAAAACCGTTGGTCTCTTAATGTATGGTGTGGAATATTAAATTTTTGGATTATTGGTCCATATTTTTTCCGCGAACCACTTAACGGGCCTACATATCTAAATTTTTTGGAGAACGAATTACCCCAGCTTCTTGAAGAAGTTGATAACTTTGAAAGGGAACAAATCTGCTGCTCCTGCTCATTACCATCCGGAAGTTCGGGAATTTTTAAACGATCGTTATCCACAAAAATGGATCCGTAGGGATGGATTCATTCAGTGGCCCCCTCGATCATGTGACTTAACACCTTTAGACTTCTTTTTGTGGGGCTCCATTAAAGATCGTGTTTATATGAATCCCCCTACAACACCAGTAGATATGAAAAATAGGATACGGGATGCGTGCAGGACAATAACGCCCTGTATGCTAAGGAAAGTGAAGGAAAATATAGTAAAACGACTAAACATGTGTAGTCAAGTAGACGTGCATATTTTTGAACATTTATTACGCCATAATAATTAATCATTAGATAAATTAAACTATATTAAAATTATTATTAATTATTTGTTTGTTTTCACAATAGCATATGGTAAGTGTATTAAAAGCAACGGTAAGAATTAAAAAATTCAAAATAAATTGAAAACTATTAGAAATAAGTATATGACATACTTAATAAAAGTTGGAGATTTTTGTAAAATCTATCAGCAAAAATAATAACATACAGAGTATGTTATTTAAAAAATTTGAGATTTTTTAATTTAAAATAGTTGAAATGCACAAAGAGAACACCCTGTAGCATCTAACTAAAATTTCTTTACATATATCTTTTCTTTCATCTCTATAAAACAATGGCGCTACTGGCAATTTTTTACAAAACTAAAAACTAGTATTTTAAAAAAAAAATTGAAATATTAGAAAAACTACTAGATTTAGGTATACGAGGCTGGTTTGAAAAGTCCGTGCAAAGTCCGAGAGATGGCACCACCGGCGCGTATCGAGGTCATGTTTAGTTAGTAGCATCTCTTGAATGAACGCATACCAAGTTTCAGCCATATTGGTCTATTTCTTTGTGTTTGGCATTCGTGTGAATCAAGGAAGTCGAGTGATTTTGAAGAAATGGACGAAAAAAAATTTCGTGTGGTGATTAAACATTACTTTATGAAAGGCAAAACGCCTTAGGAGACTAAAGAGAAGCTTGATAAACATTATGGTGACTCTGCACCTTCGATTAGAGCAGTTTATAAGTGGTTTCAAAATTTTCGGACTGGCCATATGGGTACAAGTGACGCTGAACGTTCTGGACGGCCTGTGGAGGTTACGACTCCAGAAATCATTGATCAAATCCATGATATGGTGATGGATGACAGAAGAGTTAAGGTGCGTGAGATTGCTAGTGCTGTGGGCATCTCGACTGAACGGGTACATAATATTTTGCATAAACATTTGGTGATGAGAAAGCTATCCGCAAGATGGGTGCCGCGATTGCTCAAGCTTGACCAAAAACCGAATCGTGTGAAGTGTTGCAAGGATGGTTTGCAGCTGTTCCAGAAGAATCCGGAGGACTTTAAGCGTCGTTTCGTCACTGTGGATGAAACATGGATACATTACTATACTCCTGAGACCAAACAACAATCTAAACAATGGGTTACCAAGGGGGAATCTGCACCAAAAAAGGCGAAGGCCGTTCCTTCGGCCGGAAAGGTTATGGTGACTGTCTTTTGGGATTCGCAAGGGATAATCCTCATCGACTATCTGGAAAAGGGTAAAACCATTACAGGTGAATATTATTCATCGTTATTGGACCGTTTGAAAACCGAGCTGCAAGAAAAACGCCCGCGATTGGCCCACAAGAAAGTCCTTTTCCATCACGACAACGCACCAGCACACACCTCAGCAGTTGTGGTCGCAAAATTAATGGAAATATGATTCCAACTCGTTTCACATCCCCCCTATTCTCCAGGCTTGGCTCCCTCGGACTACTATTTGTTCCCCAATTTGAAGAAATGGCTGGCGGGACAAAGATTTTATTCAAACGAGGAGGTCATTACAGACACTAATGGATATTTTGCAGACTTGGACAAATCCTATTATTCAGAAGGGATCAACAAACTAGAACATCGTTGGACGAAGTGTATAAGCCTAAAAGGAGACTATGTCAAAAAATAAAAAAGGTTTACCCCAAACACATAAGTAGTTTTTATTTTTGCACGGACTTTTCAAACCAGCCTCGTATAACATTATTATTAAAAAAGTTATAAAATTTTTTATGCAGAATTTAAAAATAAATTAGAAAATAGGATGCTCCATTTAAAAAAAAATATATGTTACATCGGCCACACTTTTTTGAAGTACTCTGTATACTCAAAAATAATTTTAAACTGTGCACCTTTACATTCTCTAAAACTATTGCATTTAACATTTTTTCGTCATTCCCGAATCAAATGAGATAATGAACTTTACTCTATCGTTGACTCACCCTGTACAGTCCGAAACATTTTTTTTTGAAAAAAAAAAAATTGACTCAATGGAGATTATATTACGAAATAAATTCCTATTTTTGGAAAACAAATGTTGGTTACCTTGTTTTTTACAAAGCTTTTTAATCCACCCTCGTATATAAGAACAGACTATACAATTATTAGGTCTATTCAACCTGATTTGTAATTTCCTGGAGATAATTTTGCACTTTTTAATTTTCTTCAGTCAAAAAAAAATTAATGGAAAAAAAAAATCAATTACACAAACGCTAACACGAAAATTTATTAAAAAACCTAATTGATTTTATTACTTGTATAAGGATGATTATTATTTTTGTTGTTATTACTTTTAGCAACTCTATTGAGCAGTATGAAATGCCTGACTAACCTTTTGTAAAGCTGTCTTATTTTAAATTTCGATACAATCAATATGTCTCCCGTTTCAAAGTAATAAGATTATGGGTTTTACCCTGTTAAATCCGAACTCTATACAATACTTTTTAATAAGCATTCAGTAAAGTTAATATTTAAAGAGCATTACCTTTCCAGGTATAAAATCTGGAAAATTTGCTTTCAGTGGTTTGATAAGCTCACAAAACTATTCAACTTTTAATATCAATTAATTAGTATTTATGAGATCTGAGCCCGTAGAATTTTGTTTGTAAGTTTTCTAATTAAATGTATTTAATGTGTTAGTCTTCCCTTTTATATATGCTCGAATAAATAAAACGAAGTGATAATATTGGAGTCGCGAAATTAGCAAGTAAAATCTTTAAGACTTATTTGAGCAAATTAATAGAACCTGTGTAATTAAAACAGTAACTAATATTTAAATCTCGCTTACCGCGCGTAAAGTTCAACCATTTAAAGTTATATTTCCATCTTACGTAATGTTTTAAGTTGTTAATATAGCAATGGTCATAGAGGCTTTATATTCAATACGAGAGCTACCTTTCAAGTTTTTATAAAAACAACGAAAGAAAGAAAAATTATTGTTTCAAAATATTTGCCTTTAAGATTTATACACTTTTTAAGGCGTTCGAACCAATTCTTTAAACATTTTTTCCACTCTGAAGTTGGTACCTCAAAAATATAGTTTTAGAAGGATTCAATAGTTTCTTGAGGTGATGAAAATCGCTGACTACGCATTTTCTTTGACATTCGGGAACAAAAAGAAGTCGTTGGATGATAAACCAGGTTAATATGGGCAACGAGACATTAATTCGATGTTTTTTTCCGTCAAATAATCAGTTGTTTGACGTGCTGTGTGAGAGCTGGCATTGTCATGATGAAAAATAATGCGACGTTTTCGGTTCTTTTCCTCATATCATCGATGACTTCTGGCAAACAAATTGTTGTATACCATTCAGCATTAACCAATATTTAATCCTTTAAAGCAATGGTTGCAACATGTCCAGTGTAACCAAAGAAACAAGCCATCATTTTCTTGCGAACGAATCAGTTTTATTGGATTCGGTTCATCTTGGAACATCCAAACAGTGGATTGTTGCTTAGTTACCGGCTTGTACGAATATATCCAAATTTTGTCTTTTGTTACGATGTTGTATATGGATTTTGCATGTCCTCGGTAGAATTGTTTGTGTATTTCCTTATACCAATTGACACGAGTCCATTTTTGAGTTTCGATCAAATTATGCGGAATCCATCAGGAACAGATCTTTTTCACAACTAAATGTTCGTGAAAAATCGAATCTGCTGCAGTCTTCGATATGATTAAGGATGCCTCTGTCTCACGGTAAGTCACATGCTGATCCTCTTCAATCATGCATCACAGCATCGATGTTTTTTTGGAACAACAACCGATTTTGGTCGACTTCACGAAATTTATCGCTGAGGGAACCACGACCATGACGAAATTCTGCAAACCAGTTGTAAACAGTCTTTTCTGATGGTGATTCATTACCAAAAGTTGAACAAATCGATTTGAGGCATTGTTGTTGAGTTAGATCTTTACTAGAATCGTAAAAAATCATCCACTGAAATCTTTCACGTGAAATTTCCATTGGTCTACAAACTTGTTTTTTTTTTAAACGCTTACTGTAAACAAACTACTCTGCCAATTTCTGAGCTGCCACTGTGTTAACAATGACAAATGTCAAATTTTACAACAATCACATCTTAATAGCGCCATCTAGTGGTTGTTTGTAAAAAATTAAAAGGCGGCCCTTGTAAAGCAGGCCAAAGTAAAACAGTATTCCGTTTAACTTTGTTATATAAAGAGAGTTCTAGATTCCTGAAAAATATGTACTTTATCTACCACTAACGTTTCGATCCTCTGCAAACAGCATGACATGAGTTTATCTACACCTTTGTTCAACTAAATCTGTTCCATTATATCTCCCCGAACATTTTCTGATGGTAAATTTTGTAAAGGAAACTCATTACATCTGTAATATATACCTTTCAAATCCGCCCCTGTTATTTCTGTCATGTTGTTTCTTGATTAAATCCAGTAATGAAAAATAAGTCAGTCTAGACCGTAATTATCTTACGTTTTAATAAATGTGTCTCGGTTTTGCCTTTAGGCATCGACCGTTGTTAATTTACTTTACAGTAACAATTTTGGTTGGTAATTCGTTGAAATTCATATGTAAAGGCTCATTAAGTTGGATGAGGATTTTATTAAAATCAGTAACTAAAAACCCAAGTAAACTACTTAGAGTCCGTTGTTTGAACGATAGTTAAACTAATTAGTGGTCAAATTTCACTTGTTAAACTACCCATTAGTTAGAAATGGCTACAGTTAGTTGTTTCATTGGTAGTTAGCTAACTTATATTTAAATTTCTGGACTATAGTTACAAAATTTTAACTACTTGAGAAGGTTGTAGTTAACCTTGACTATTAGTTATTTAAATAAAATGGACTTTTGCTAACTGTTGCTTTATCAAGCCAATTTATAACTATAACTATAAATAATGGATTATAATATACATAGGGTGGGAAACTTATCAGAAGTTTTCGGAGTTAAGAACCCAATCCAATATCTTAAAGAGCAACTGCTACTTGCAGTATGTTAAAAATATTGAGACAAATTTAAAGCATAACACCAAACAATTTTGGAATTTCATTAACAGTAAAAAGGGGGGCAAGTCCACCCCTACCTTAATAAATCTAGACGAGCTAACAGGGACGGATGGACAGACTATTGTGGAAATTTTTAAGTCTCATTTTCAGGGTGTTTATAGTTCGGATACTGACGGTGGTAAGCCTGGGCTTGAGGATGGTGGGGATAGTGGTGGATCATTCTCCTCTGTTGAGATCTCCCTGGGGGAGGTGTTTGACTATGTGTCTAAACTTGACATAAATAAGGGACCGGGTCCTGATGGTATATCTCCCAGATTTTTAGTTGACTGTGTCTATGCTTTGGCCAAACCGCCCAATAGCTTTTTAAAATGTTCCTAGAGAGCGGTGTTTTTCCTGACCAATGGAAATATAGCTTCTTTACTCCAGGATTTAAGCCCGGCGACAAATCAGACGCTAAAAATTATCGACCTATTTCCATTCTAAGTTCTATTCCAAAAGTATTCGAAAAAATTGTTTGCGACAAATTAAAACCATTCATAAAACCTTTTTTGGTTCCGGAACAGCACGGTTTCGTTGGTGGCAGATCGACGGCTACAAACCTAATCTTGTTGGTTCAAAGTACTATTGATGTGATGGAGGCGGGTGGTCAGGTTGACGTGGTTTATACGGATTTCAGCAAGGCCTTCGACACAGTCAACCACGATATCCTGATAGGGAAGTTAAGAGGTTATGGGTTTTGTGGAGCACTACTGAATTGGTTGACCTGCTACCTTACATACAGAAAACAGTTTGTTAAAGTAAAGGGCTTTGTGTCGAGTGAGGTGTCTGTTGCATCGGGTGTGCCGCAGGGTAGCCACCTGGGCCCGTTGCTGTTTAATATATTTATTAACGACCTACGAAAGGTGATTCTATTTTCAAGGCCCTTGTTTTTTGCAGATGACTTGAAATTGTCTACGGCAATTCATTCTGTTGACGATGCTATGAGACTGCAGGGAGACTTGGATAAGGTGAGTGAGTGGTGCAGGAGAAACAAAATGAAACTAAATATTCAAAAATGCAAGATTATGTCGTTCTTTCGAGTGAAAGTTCCGCTTTTGTATGCCTACAGTATCAATAATTGTCTTCTCGAAAGAGTCTCCTCATTGTGTGACTTGGGTATTTATTTGGACACTAAGCTTGATTTTCATATTCATTATGACTTTATTACTAACAAATGTATTAAACTCCTTGGCTTCGTCTGTAGGAATACTAGGGATTTCCGGACCGTAGATAGCGTGAATATTTTGTACAAGGCCTTGGTGAGATCTTCTTTGGAGTATCTGTCATGTGTGTGGTCGCCATCGTATGCTGTGCATATTGAGGGTGTTGAAAAGGTACAGAGGAAGTATGCTAGATATGTCTCTTGCAAATTTAAGTGGAACATCACTGCCTATGGGGACCAGCTACGAAGACTTCAGCTGCAATCACTTTCAAGACGAAGGAAAGTTGCTGATATATGTTTCTTATTTCGACTTGTAAATGGTCATATAGACTGCTCTGATCTCTTGAGTCTGATAAATTTTCATGTTCCACCAAGATCAACAAGGGACCACGTACTCTTTGCCCCGAGGTACCACAGATGTAACTATGGCCTATTCTCGCCGATCACTAGAATCACTAATGGTGCCAGTGAAGCGGATCTTGATTTTTTTAATCTCTCTTTAAAAACGTTTAAAAGAAAAACTGTTGTCAGTCCACTGAGTTTTTGAAATGATAATTACTGGTGTTGTTATTGTATTGTATTGTTATAAGTTTACTATATTATTGACATTTTTCTGTAAATACTATGTATAAAATGGGTCTGCCCGTAGATAAATAAATAAAAAAAAATAAATAAATAGTTAGATGCATAAAAGAGTGAGAGAGCTCTTCTGGTAACGAACTTGTGGTAAAATACGTATTTTGTCACCGTACAAAAACGTTTAGGCCTCGTGTACTACAATTCGAGATATAAGATGATCAAGGTTTTATAGATAGATATAGACTGTCGAAAGAAATGGTGCTTTGGATACAGGAAAAAATTAAGAATCCATTAGAAAGAAGATCAACGAGGTAGGTAAGCAACATTAATTACATTCTGTTAAGAATCAAAGATTTATTTTAATTTTATAACAGGTATGTAGTACATATAAATACCTAATACCTAAATAAAGAACCCTCAACCAAGCCTATTTTGTTTTTCAGAGATCATGCAGTCAATCCATTAGACCAGTTAGTATTAACTCTGCGGTTTTATGCAACGGGAACTATTCAGCAATGTTCTGGAGATCTTCTTGGTTTACATAAATCCACGATATGTAGAATAGTGCACCAAGTTTCTCAAGTAATATGCATGACATATAAATATTTGATAGAGATGCCTGAAAGTGCCATGAAGATGAAAGCAGCTCCTTTTTATAATATCGCGAAATTTCCTAATATTACAGGTGCGATTAACTGCACTCATGTACCTATTATAAATCCAGGAGGAAGTAATTCAGAATTATATCGGAATAGAAAAGATTATTTTTTCATAAATACTCAAGTAATCGTCAGTGCTGATATGAAGATATTGTAGCAAGGTGGCTAGGTTCCGTACATGATGGCATAATTTTTAATTCAAGTGTAATTAGAGAAAGTTTGAACAAGGGTTTTTTAGGTAGTAGTTGCTTGTTGGGGATCGAGGCTACGGTTTAAAAAAGTATTTTTAAGCTTAAGTTAAGTGAACAGTAAAACAACTTTTTTTTTTCCGTTTACTGGTAAACTCTACATTTATTTTAATATATCAACATGTTTCGCTATCACTGTAGCTTTATCAAGAGTAAATGAACAAGATGGAAAATTTATTATATAAATTAATAATTTGTCTGTTTTAGATATATATATATATATATATATATATATATATATATATATATATATATATATATATATATATATATATATATATATATATATATATATATATATATATATATATATATATATATATATATATATATATATATGTATATATATATATATATATATATATATATATATATATATATATATATATATATATATATATATATATATAATCCCTACAGGTAAAATACAATAATGTTGGAAATCCCTAATTGTACTGTTATAAAGACTTTATATTATAGGTAACAAATTAATTAAGTATGGTTTTACTGAAATCTATTTAAGAGAGGTGAATTATTTAATTCTAATTGGTTATTTAACAAATAATTAGTATTTTTAAGTTTATTGATTTCTAGAGATTCAACCAAATTTTATTTTCAACATGTAAAATTTCAAAGTTTTTATTAAACTGATGTTCTGATTTTATTAAATGGTTAGTGTAATTTGAGTCTGATTTACGAGTTATAAAAGATGTAAAATGTTCTTTTATTCTTTTTTTTAAATTTCTTCCTGTTTGATCAATATAAGTACAATCGCAATTTTCACAGTTAAGTTTATAAACTGATGACTGATTTTTGCTCTTTGTCTGTTTTTGATTTATTATTTTTTATTTATTTGCTTAGGGAATTACTTGTTTTAAATGTTACATTAATATTTAGTTTTTTTGTTAAGACATTTTTAATTTTATGGCTAGTCTCACCTATGTATCTAATCACATTATAGCATTCTTGATTCATTTTTTGTCTAGGAAAAATTAGTTCTAATGCTTTTTTATATTCTTTCTTTTTTAAAATCTCGTTGACTATATCTACATTATATCCGTTATTTACTGCAATTTGTTTTATTATGTTTAGTTCTTTAAGAAAATCTTTTTCATTTAATGGAATAGATATTAGTCTATGGATCATGCTATGAAAGGCAGCTAGTTTGTGTTGGACTGGGTGACGTTATTTATTATGTATTGTTGTATCAATATGCGATGGTTTGTAGTAAATAAAGAACGTATGCTTATTATTATTCTTTGTTATAGTTAAATCTAAAAAGTTTATGCTATTATTAGTTTCTTCTTCTGTAGTGAATTTTATGTTAGCATGTAAATTATTTATATAATCACAAAATATTTTAACATAACATAAAATCCACTACGGAAGAAGAAACTAATAATAGCATAAACTTTTTAGATTTAACATGTTGATATATTAAAATAAATGTGGAGTTTACCAGTAAACGGAAAAAAAAATTGTTGTTTTACTGTTTACTTAACTTAAGCGTAATGGATCTCCACCAAGTATCGGCCAAAACAATCCAGTTATTAAAAAAGTATTTAATGATTCCATTACATAATCCACAAAGCAGAGTTGAAAATATGTATAACGAGAGCCACATAAAAACAAGAAATGTAGTGGAGAGAACATTTGGTGTATGGAAAAGGAGATTTTCTATAACTGGATCAAAATTAGGGGTCCATATTAAAAACAGCCAAGCAATCATTGCTGCTACAGCAATTTTACACAATATATGCATTGAGCACAAAGTAAATATGCCTGTTAATTTACAATTGCTAGATGATGATATGCCAAATATAGAAATAGCAGAAACTGTTGGGCAATCAAATCAAAGATATCGTGGAAAATTAAAACAGCAGTATTTCTCCAGATTAATGGATGAATTCAGCCAACTGTTATCTTGCACTAAAATTCAAAAGTATTTCATTAGGAGAATGTATCTAAACAACAGAAGCGACATATTTGATATAGCTGCTTTCATTTCAAATGAAACCAATTTCAAATTTCCCATAGAGTATTTAGAGAAATGGGGGAAGTGGCTCCAAAGATGATTTGTTGTCCCATCTGATTCGGTAGTTGGAGCTCCCCAAAAGGAAATAATATTAATCTAAACTACGGATATGTATAAAACTTTAATTAAGTATTAATTTAAATCACTAATATGTAAAAAAATAATTTTTATTTAATAAAGTCTCTCGCCGATTGTCACTATTTAACTACAGTTAAAATAACGAGACCTTAGGATTATGAAAAAAATTATACTCAATCCAAGCCACGACTGTGCCCTGATAATGGATCCATTCTATATGTGGATATTTCTTAGAAAACGTCAGTTTGTCCATTGACAACTCGGGACCGCGCTGCAACTTGTGTTGCAGATAAACTATAAATTGATATAGACCTGAAACTCAAATGGTCATTACTCAACGGAAAATAAAAATCCCCAGAAGGCGTAAGAACTTTCAACGAGTCTATTTTATTGGCTCATCTTTTGACTGATTTGATTGATCTGTTGATTAATTTACAGCGATTCAAGAACAACGTGAATCGCTTTTTCCGCACACATGCCGCTCCTGGAGCGCTTTAGGGACTTCCATGCAGCGCGTGTTCTAGACCCATAAAAAAAAATTGTCTTAAATTTATAGTCACATAGTTTGATAAATAATTCTTTCAGCTATGGTACGGACTAATCTGTCGGCTATGGAAGTTTTAAAACCTCCGTATGGACAGTCTCGTGAAGTAACATTCAAGATTACCCCGATTCCCCTTTCCAGTCTCTAATTCATAGTCAATTTTAATATTCTCATGGGGGAGGGTTGTCCTAGTTAGTTGAAGTAAACGGCTACATTATATGTTCTGTCAAGTTTTACGGATATTTTTTATTAGTGTTCCGTATGAAACACTTATAAAATCATTTCGGTATCTGTCTATTCATCTGTCACACCTGAGTTTCTCCGAAACTATTTGACATAGAAAGTTGACATTTGCGACTAAAATAGAAATTGATGTCCTGAGGCCGTGTAGTTTTGAAAGTTAAATTTTGACTTAAGGGGTTAGTTTTTGAGGGTAACATCGAAAGTGAAAAATTTTTTTTTCGTCAAGTTATCAAGTAGGGTGTCAAATGAAAACTTGTAAAAACACGAGTTCAAAAATATATATAATGTAATACTTGCGCACACTTGTCTTTGCATTTTTTTTTAAATTGCAAAAAATCGCTGTCCCCCTTTATCTCGAAAAGCACTGATCAAAAAATGTTGACAAAAATCCTGAACTATTCTCCACAGGGTGTAAAAAGAACGAAAATTATCATGAGTGCATTATTTGTAATAATTTATCCGATAAATACGAGTATAAAAGAAACGAAAATTTCAAGTCATTAGTTTTCAGTAAAGATCGGAAAAAAAAAATTGTTGAAAACTCATTTGGGGTGTTTTGCGAAGTCATTGATCATTTTATACCTCCGTAACAAAAATTTTTATTTTAAAAACAATCAACGTACAGAACACTAATTCCGTACGTCCAACTTGTACTTGGCCGGTTATTTTCCTTAAATTAGGGATTTTTTGACTTCTGATATTTATTTTATTTTGTGGTGATAAAAGTGTAATTCTCTCATGTTAGGGCCGTATTCTAAATAAAAAAAAAACAAATTCAACACCGAACCTAAGTTTTTCAGAGTTCAGAACACATGGAGCCCGATTTAGCATCATCTAATATTAATTAATTAAACTATAGAATATTAGGAACTTCTTTCTCTAGGGTTTTTACATTTCTAAAATGTGTAATTTTTTAAATGACAAAAACAGCCCTAGGTAAATTTTAACTAACGTATTTAATTAATGGGAAAAAGAGATTATAGATATTATTATTAGATGTAATATATATTCATTTCAACATCTCAGTTTTTACTTAAAATATAAATTATCTCCGAACTTAAGTGTCCGAAGTGGTTCGAAATAATTTCTTTTGTATCGAAACCATACCATCCGGAACGCTTGTTATTTTTTTTCATCGATCTATATACAATACAATCTAAGGAAAAAATTACCTCTTTTTAATACAATAGCCAGTGATGAATTTCCAGTGTAATCTATGTTTTGCATATCCTTCATACAACTTCTTTATGCTAAATAAGTTATTTTCTGGGTTATAATTTTTGCATTGTACAATCAAGAGTTTCCATTCCCAACTAGATGCTTCTCAACCTCCTTAAACTCCTAACTATTGTGTGTAATACTGTGAGAAATATATATATATATATATATATATATATATATATATATATATATATATATATATATATATATATATATATACTTATATTTATATAAACACTATTAGGAGATACATAGAAACTGCTATTGAATTCAATAGCTCTCAAAAATGTAACAACAGTTTTGTCAGATCTCAGCTTAGTGTGAAATTTAAGTTTTTTTTTTAAACGAAATATCTTGATAAAATTAGATATTTTAACCTTTCCCATCAGCATAGATGATCGTCTGGCATCTTCGGGGCATAATTGGAACGAGATTTTCCGCATATTTTTAGGATTTCCAAACTTCCGGAATTTGCCCTGACAGCTGCTTTACTGTGTACACCTGTTTATTACGACGCTGCTTCTTGATGACCAAACGTTCTTAATTGGGTTTGCATCGGACACTGGGATGGTCAACCGCGTACTGATGATACCGGATTCTCCTTTTTACTGGCTATACGTTTTACTTCAATGTTTGGGGTCGTTATCTTCTTGAAGAATCCACTCCTCATTTTTGTAGACAAGTGACCATTTGTTAGTCGATATTAATACCTACTTGTAAATCTGGAGTATTTTTTCAACATTCAAATTGTAGGTAAAGATGAAGAATGACATCCTTAACCATGGTTTTTCACAGGTTCTTTCAGGGTGCCCTAAACCAATCGGATAATGGAAATTGTTCAAACTAGTGGGGTGATAACATAACTTTAAAATGAAGCTTCACCAGAAAAAATTACATTGCACCAGTCTCGATCTATAATTTACTCTGGCCACGTGTCTCGTTCCTCTCTGTGTTTTTCAGTCAGAAATGGTTTCTTGATTGTACTCCGCAATTTCAAATCGTTAGCTCGGAGATGAGTGCGAATCATTTAATACGATGTATCCAAACCTTTCTGCTATAGTTTTTGCACCCCTTGTCTTCAAGTTAATTGAAGATTTCCGGAAAACTTGTTAATAATCATTTTTTCATCCTTGCCTGACACTTTTTCTCTCAAATCTCGTTCTGGTCGCCCACTTACTAATGAATGTCCTCGACTTGCCCATATACTTAGCAGCCGCTGTAGGCCTTATTTTCTGACTTTTTGGATGATTACATTGCAACACACCCTCGAAGCGCGAAGCGTATGTATAACTCATGTTCGATAATGTACTATTTACCCATAAATAAGGTTAGAAATGAATCTTTTTCTACAAAGCATTATTGGCAGAGGTGCTAACAAAACCTCAAAAAAAGTTATAGACGACATGTTCTTACTTGACCAATTGTATTACTTATTTATGATGATGATGTTTTATATAATTTCAACAACAATTATAATATACATGAACAAGCATGAAAAATATAACCTGACAATACCGCCTAAGGGTTCTCAAGTTAGCTTTTGAGTTTCCTAACTTTTGCGAGGAATTCGAGGCATCGGTTTTTGACTATGAAATGCAAACCTAAGGTAAATTAAAGGTCTTCGAGTTCCTCAAGTAAAGAATGTAAATACGGGCCCTAAAAGCCTTAGAAGACTACAAACGTTTTATGTGCCTGTGTGACCAGATAAAACTCCGTCGTTTTAAAATTGGTAGACATTGTTCGATTGTTGAAACTTTATTTTTAGACCCTTGTTTCATTGGGTTGTTTTACAGCTCTACTTAATAGGCCATAAGGTGATAAAAAGTTGTTTAAGAAGAGACTTGAGTAGTAGATGGGATTAATAAAGAAATAAATTAAAAATAAATACGCACTTTTTAGTCTTGTATATACTAAACTTTTAAATATGACAGAATCTTCTAAGAATTGGTTGATTGCATTCACTGGTACTAAATCTATCAAAATTATATAAAAGTCAATGGGAATAATAAAGTATTTTTGTAATCGATGATTAAAATAAAATTTTAATAATAATTTAAAATTTTGCGTAAGATGTTTCAAAGTGGTCCCAAGCCTGCAATAATTAAAACCTCTTTCACCAATAAAAATCTATTTCAATTTGTAAAAATTTCAATTCCAATCTGGCTTCAGATGACTTCCATTATAAATTCCCTAGGACAAATAGTTTGATCCACAAATCATTTTGGAGCTACAAACCGTGCCACAATGTTGACAACGAAATAGTTTCAGAGGGATTTAAATATTTCGTTCTACGAGGTGGTTAAACTGTTTTGGCTTAATGATATCGCTATTTCATTGCCATTTTGTGTGTGTGGTATTTTAATAATTTCATTAGATACTGCTATGATATTCGTATAAATTCTTTCAAAATTAGGAATTCATGAAGAATGTTTACTAACTGGCTTATTTACTTATTTACCTGAACATAAATTAATTTAAGATTTAAATTCTACGTTTCAGTTATATGAACTCAAAATATATTTATAATTGAAGAAATCTTGTTTAATGTTACATCTACCGCTTTGGATAAAATAAATATTAAAATATTTTTATTACATCGGATTTAAATTTTAAATATTTTTATTAATTTTTTTTTTATTAAATAAAACATGCTGTGAATTTAAAAAAGCAGTGATATTTATTTTGAACTAACAGAATCACTTTCAAACGGATGAATATATTTTTACAAATTTAGAACAGAGCTGTAGTAGAGGTTAGATTACCGTATTAGATTTTTTTTTTTAAGTAGTTCAAAAAAATGGTCTTTATTGCTCTATATATATATATATATATATATATATATATATATATATATATATAGAGAGGGAGAGAGAGAGAGAGAGAGAGAGACGTTTCGCCCATTTTTTTGTGGGCATTCTCAAAGTATCTAAAAATTTTTTAAAAAGTTTCAGGACCCATTTTACAATTTAAAACTAAAAATTAAAGATTTGATACAATTCACGTCACGCTATAAAAACAGTTTACACAGTTTTTTTTTTAAAATATATATAACTAATTTAAAAATATGTACGCTAATTATACTGTTTTTAAAATTAATCCAAAAAATATTTACTGAAATATTTGATTTGGTATATGGTGCGTACCTAATAAACTCAGTATTTTTCATACACAGGTTGTTATTGATCAAAATATTGGATGTTTACTAGTTTGTAAAGGTGAGATTAAAAATAAATCGTGCCTTTGGTTTAAAAAAATAGATGGTTTTTATGTTGTTATTTTTTTTTTTTATTTCATGTGGATTATATTTTGATAAATATGGCTGAGGCAGGCTATATCAGTTCTATCATTTACAACATCAGGATCCCGTCTTATTTCGATCATTTCCTTAATTTTTAGTTTTTGGTAATTAGTTTAGTGACCATGTTGGTTTGGTTGGTGGTGTGTTTAGTTTCTACTTTATTATTTTCGTTGTTCCTATACAGTGTCATATCAAGAAAGTTTAATTTGCCGTTTTCCTCAATTTCAGTTGTGAATTATAATTTGCAATGAAATAAAATGAAATAAGTTGTTTTAATAAGTAGAACCAAAATCCTAAGAAATAAAAAAAAGCACAGAATTATATATATATATATATATATATATATATATATATATATATATATATATATATATATATATATATATATATATAAATTAAAGGATCTGAGTTACATGAAAGTCTGTATCATGGAATTAAACACATAATTATTTTCACGTAGTTGACACCACAAGTAAAAGCTGAAAATATAGCGAACACATGTTTGATTCTTATTTTCGTTGTAGGTGGGTTATCTTGCAAGGTTTTAGCTCTTATTAAATTATAATTCTTTAAGTTTTTTCACAGACTTAATGATTTTTGCAGACTTTGTTAAACTTACGGCGAGGGCATTGGGAATAAAGTAGGTGAAGGGGACTTAAGGGGCTTTCTCGAAATCCTTTATTGCTTAATGTTGCAAATCATGGTGCACACGCGATTGGAGCCGTCGGCACAAGTTGTTGTAAGTAAATGTTTAATATCGAGTCTTTTTCTTCATACTATCCCCAAAAAAAATCAAGCCCAGGAAAAAGTAATTTTGGTACAATTAGCTTGTTGCCAACACTATTTCTTGAAAAGCTGTTTTTTATACAGACGTACGTTACAGAGTGGCGTAGTGGACGAAGACCATCAGTAAGTCTTGCTCTCGCATTAACAGTTCGGAAAATCCAAGGGAACGAAAACCTCGGACGTGTCATTTATCAATCACTAAACTAGTACATGTCATCTTTGGCTCTCTTTAGAACTCGGCTAGTTTTAAATGAAGGTAATAATCATGGACCAATATATGGGCTGGTTGGCTGTCCAAAAGATTAAAAAATGAACTTACACCGTTTTTGAAAACTAGACAGCTATATGTATTAAATAGCGAAATGGAGTGGGTCCATGTTTCATCCATTGATACATATTGCACGAAAAAATCCTTTTTATTGCGCTTAAACAGGTCCAAACAGCACTCAAAATCGTCTACATGTTGTTGTTTTCGGTCCACTGTGAGCAAACGCGATACAAATTTCGAACAGAGCTTTCTTATGCCCAAATGTTCATGCGAAATATGACCAACACGTTCTTTTGAAATCTCTAAGGTGTTAGCTATCTCACGCAATTTCCCTTTATGGTCATCCAAAACAATTTTGTGGATTTTTGCTGTTTTCCGGTGTAACCTCCTTGTTTGGACGTCCAGAGCGTTCATCATCATTTGTGTTTGTACGACAGCCTTTAAATTCACCATACCATTAAATGATGAGTAATTTTTCAGGGGCAGAGTCCCCGTAACACTTATCAAACCACTGCTTTGCTTGAACGGTATTTTTTTCCCGTCAAAAAACAGTGTTTAATCAACATACGAAATTTGATTTTGTCCATTGTTTCGAAAATATCAAAAGTAGCGTCACTAAAACCACTGTAACTTCTGAAACTAATTGTCGAAATGTCATGAAATTTTGACATGTATCGTTTAAAGGTTGGTACTTCCTAAAAATCATATGGATTTTTTTGAAAAGGGCGACATCTGTGTGTCAGACCAAAAACTTTTCAGCCTACGTGTTAAATCAACAGTTTAACCACAAAGTGCGTATAATGTTGTTCTACTACACTGAACGACCGAGCGGTTTGACGGAATAGCGGTGTATGTCCGTACGTACTCCATTCCTCCCCACATTCTGCCTTTTGTTCTTAATTTTTCTCTTTCTTTAACAGTTCGTTTTTTGACTGTATATTTTTCTGTATCTATGTCAGTCGATTATTATCATTCCCAAAATTACTATTCGTATAGTTATTCAAGATTAGTTAATGTGTTTGTGTTAGTTTTTTAAGCCAGTGAATAATAATGGATGAAATTACTCCAGTTCCTAAGTCTAAGAAACGATGGAATGATAAAGGTGACAACACAACACAAATCATACAGGTAATATTTTAGCTTCTAAGATTTTTTGAAATATTGCCTGCTTATGCTAGAAACGGTGTCCCCAGAATATCACAGAGGATAAACGAAAGTAATTATTTTATGCATATTGGAAATTAGTTAACTTTGGAAAACAAAATGTGTACCTCTGTGGACTTGGACACTCTTGTTAACCATGTGGGTTTACGCACTATTGAAACGTGCAAAAAGTTTTTTCTTTGCTCGTTTTCGGTGAGAGGTAAAAGTTCCTTGTGAAAATCTGAGAAGGTATAAGCTTAATCCGAGGACGATGATTTAGGGAAAGGTGACATTTGTTGAACAGTATTTAAAAAGTTTTCATTTTAAGGAATTTCACTACACCAGAATTGAAAACATGAATTAAAAATATTTGAGTTCACTTCTAAACAAACGAAAGGTGTACGAATTGTACAAAGAGAAAGGTTTTCAGGATAGTAGGAAGTTGGTCGAAAAAAGCTTCTACCGGCACATTTTTTAAGTTGTTTTTGTTTATGTTTTTGATATTCATATATATATATATATATATATATATATATATATATATATATATATATATATATATATATATTGTATATATATATATATATATATATATATATATATATATATATATATATAATCACCGGTTTATAGCGTCACTCTGCGCCTTCCGGTTCCTAGCTTTCATTCGCGCCGATCATCCCAGTCATCTGGTTGTAGATTTCGTTCGGACATTGCTTTTGTTATGCCCATAGACCAGGTTATTTTCGGCCTTCCCTTTTTTTTCATTCTGTAGGTGTCCACTGTAGGATTTGTTTTGGGATTCTATGGTATTGCATCCTTTGGACATGGCCGTACCACTTTAATTGTCTCTCCTGTACGTCCTCTATCAGTGTTCTTTCCATTTTCATTCTTGACCAGACCCTTTCATTTGATATCCTATCGAGCTTGAAAATTCTTGCCGATCTTCTCCAAAATCCATTTCCAGAGCATTTAACCTTCTTTCAAGAGTTTTTTTTAGTTGCCATGTTTCGCACCCATATAGAACTATACTTTTGAAGATGACGTTGTAAATCTTTTGCTTTCTTTGCCTACTGACATTTTTTGACCACAGAATGGAATTCATGACACCGATTAGTCCATTCCCCTTTGCTATCCTCTCTTCCACTTCATTTTCTGTTCTTCCAATGCTGTCTGTTCTAGTTTCCAGGTAAGTATATTGGTCTCATCGTCTATTTCGACACCCATTCCTCGACAACTTCCTTCAATGATCGAGGGCCGCATCAATATATACTTTGAATAACGTTGGGGACAAGCAACATCCTTGTCTAATACCTTTTGTGACGTGAAAGCTTTCAGATATTTCTTTACCAATCTTTATTTTTGATTGACAATTTGAATATAGTTGTTTTATCGCTTGTATGGCGGTAACGTTAATAGATGTTCTTTCCAATACCTGCCACAGTTTCTTTATTGGTACATTATCGTAGGCCTTTGTTTTTTGGTATTCATCAGGACGTAAAAAGAAACGGGGGGTATTTCTACTGATGAAATGAAGCAGTGGCATCTAGGGGCTCATTATAGATTGCCTCGTCCCTCCTGATTAATTTCAATCAAGTACTGTCCTCTAATCCGATTCATGTAGGGGACAAAATCGCAATTTGCATGTAGGTTTCGCGCTTCTAAGTCATGTTCTGTCCGATGACAATAACATTAAAACCATTGGGCAAAAATTTTTGGTATTGGGATACTCGTACCTACCAAATAATGTCGACTTTGGGTATGTCGAAACAGTAAGTAAGTAAAATCATTTTCACTCCCGAAGATTGGTACCTTGTTATGAAAGAAGCTCGAAAGAATATTAATTTCATCGTCTATAAGATGCAACGTGCAGACTTTTGTTACTAAAAAGCCTTTCGAAGTTAGTTACAAAAAGAAAAAAGAACCTCGCTGGAAACAGTACCAATTGGTTAAAAATGAGGCATATCAAGTTTGATAAACAAGATACCCCCTCAATCTTCTATAAAGAAGTACTCAACAACCTGGTTAAATTTCAAGAACTTGACTTAAGAAAAGCGCGAAACCAGACAAGACGTCCGTCAAATAGCCTGGCTAGTCATCAACTTGACACAGCTTACCCCAATGGAAGATTCGTCACAGCAGCGAAGAAGAAAGACATAGCGGACCTATTACAGCTTATACCCCCTTGTAATCATCCTTTTGTTGTGAACTTAAGAATAGGAAGCAATATTTAGATCACTAGTGCTACGAATTTATTATACTTTTTGCTTTTTTGTACTTTTTCATTTTAACTTTCACTCATTTAATTTTTTCGTTTTATTTTACTGGTTAAATAAACAACTCTTCATTAATACTAAGTTGCTTGCATTATTGTTTACCTTATTAATTAACGTCCCCTGTCTTAATCTCTTATTATTATAGTAGTCAAAAGTGATATTTTTGAACATTATATGGCTTCATAAACATAGATCAACAGGAGATCTTCTGACTTATGTAACACATGTTTGGAACAACACAATTGAACACTTTGGAGAATCTCGAGCGGTTGCTCTTAAGATATCCAAGGCATTCGACCATGTTTGGCACGATGAACTGTTGGCTAAGCTAAGCTCTTGTGTTATGTCTGAAAAGTTCTGTTTGTAGTTCTCATGTTTCCTCAGAAAGGGTTCTTTACGAGTGGCGGTCGACAGATTTCTTTCTAACACCTTCACTATCAACGCCGGTGTGCCCCAAGGCTTGATACTGTCTCCTACTCTCTTTCTTATTTACATTAACGATGTGCTGGAAAAGATCCGGAATCCAATCTACAACTTTGCAGATTATAGTACGCTTATCTCTTTATTCACCTTGAACGCTCGGACATCGGCTACTCAGGCGGATATCCGTAGACAGCAGGAGGTCGTTCAACTTAACAAAGACCTGGAAGAAATTCTATCTTGAGGTGACAGTAACCAAGTGGAATTTAACGCTACAAAAACCCAGACGGCAGTGTATTCTAAAAAAGTTAACGTCGCTGAACCCGACATAGCCATGTCGGGGTACTCCATTCCCCTAGCATAGTCCCGGCATGACCATGTTGCAGGCATAGCAAGCTTTACACTCCACAATAACTGTTAAACTCTTTACAAAGCTCGAATTCGACCAACTATGGAATACTGCTTCCATGTTTGGGGCTCCGCTCCCAAACACACACTGCAGTTGTTGGAGACCCGGAACTGAATTGGTTGGAACATCGAAGAACGGTTGGCGACTTGAGTCTGTTCTACAAGTATTTTCATGGAAAGTGTTCGAAGGATGTAGCCCGCTTAATTCCTCCTAGAGCGGTGCATGTTAGAAATACACGTCGCGCTAATACTTCACATCCGTATGAGGTTCAGCTTGTTACTCCGCGTACAATGCTTTTTAAGCAGTCTTTTATATGGAAAAACATCATCCGTTTGGAATAATTTGCTCAGGGCTATGTTTCCCACCGAGTACAATTTACAGAAGAACAACCTGAATCGCTTTTTCCGCACACATGCCGCTCCTGGAGAGCTTTAGGGACTTCCCTGTAGCACATGTCCTATACCTATATAAAAATAAAGAATGTATTGGTAGTGCGATTTTCAACTGGGGGGTGGGGGGGTGTGAAACTAAAAAACTGAATTTCTGCTCACTGGCTATAAGTTTATATTCCAAAGTATACATAAAACAATAATTTTTGCAAAAAATGGTATTATGAATTTACAGGAAGTTAGAAACTTTATATTTGCTCTCTGAGAAGAGTTAATTTTGGACTTACACCACTTAACCCAGCCCATATCCTGAAAGATATTAGTAACCAAAAGACTCCTCCGCCATTAAACGTGAAAGCTTCGACAGGAGCATAGACCACAGAAGATACCATTCTATCACTACAGTAAATTAAGGTGCTTTAACGCTCTTAGCTGTTGAGCTGCAGTTGTTAAAAAGTGCTAATTTAAACAAGAACATGGCTGACCTCGGTCCCGTTATTGAGACGGGTTTAGTACCCCATTACGGTATGTTATCTCTTTTCTTAAAGTAGTGTAGTGATGCATTGTTGGAGTGGAGTAAAGAAGGAAGAAAGAGCAAAGGCCGGAGTTGGAATATTGGTAAAAAGTGGAAAGTGGAAAAAAAGAAAATAACATCTTGGGAACCCATCAATGAAAGAATCATAAAACTAAATATAACAATGCTAGGAAAAGACATGGTAATATTGGGAGTATACGGCCCAACAGAAGACAGCACTATAAGAGAAAAAGATAATTTCATGGAAGCACTAGAAATAGAAACACAAAAAGTAAAGAAAAACCAAGAAGTAATAATAATGGGAGATCTGAATGAGAGAACAGGAAGGAAAACAAAGGACAATAACGTAGGACCATTCGGAGAAGACATTACTAACGACAATGGAGAGAGACTAATAGAGCTGTGTGAACTAAACGGCCTCAAAATAACAAACGGATTCTGCAAACACAAAGACATCCACAAATATACTTGGATACAAGAAACACGAAACTTAAAATCAATAATAGACTACATTATAATTAAAAACGAGACCACTATCAAAATAAAAGACGTAAGAGTAAAGAGAGGTGCAGAATGTGGAACAGACCATAGACTATTAATAGCAAATATAAAAGTACCGTGGTACAAGACAATAAAGCAAAAAGGAACAATAGATAAAGAAAATGTAAATACTAATGAGATAAAAGAAAAAGAAGACAAAGAAATAAAATTCAAAATACACTTACTGCAAGACGAAACGATAAGAGACCTATATAGACGACGATTAGATTAAAAATTAAATGAATTTAACTACGACAACTTCCAACAGATGTATGACCACATAAAAGAATGCATCAAACAGGTGTCCCTAGAAGCATCAGGTAAAGAAGACAACGAGAATGAGAAACATAAAATTAGAGTCTGTGAAAAAACCAAAGAATCTATAAAGGAGAAAAAAATACTATACGAAAAATGGTTGAATACAAAATCAGAAGAAGATCTACAGAAATATAAAGAGAAAAACGCTGAAACGAGGAGGATGATAAACAAAGAAAAGAACGAGAGATGGGAAAAAATCGTGCGAACATGTAGAACAATATATAGGAGGAGCTAGAAGTACAGAGTCATGGAGAATAATTAAAGCATTAAGGACTAACAATAGAGAGAAGACGTATATAGAGTACATCCCCAGAAAGCGAGTGGGAAAAATATTATAAGAAGCTGCTAACAGAAGATAGACAAGAATTCCAAGAAGAGAACCCTGAAGAAGAACAGAATAAGGAAATAAAAGAGATAGAACTAAGCTATGAAGAAGTAAAGAAGACAATAAAAACACTCAAAAATAATAAATCTGCAGGGTCTAGGGGTGTGGTAAATGAAATGATTAAGTACGGGTCTAATAAATTACATCGAATGCTGAGAAACATGTTCCACAGAGCGATAAATGGAGAAAAAATACCAGAGGAATGGTCAAAAGCTTATATAGTATCCATATTTAAAAAGGGAGACCGCAGAAAATGCACAAACTATAGAGGCCTAAGCATAATATCGAGTATGGGACGTTTGTATGGAAAAATTATTAAAAATATCATGGAGAAAAATATAAAAGGAAATATTGGAGAAGACCAAGCAGGCTTTGCGGCCGGAAAATCATGTATAGACCACATATACACTATAAAACAAACAATGGAAAAAAAAACTGGCAAAGAATAGAGAAGTTCATCTAGCCTTCATAGACATAAGAAAGGCCTATGACTCAGTACCAAGACAAAGATTATGAAACGCAATGAAAGAAATAGGCATTGACAAAGAAACTAATATACGCAGTAAAAGCTCTCTACGAAAACAACACAGTGAACATAAAAATAGGACATAAAATAGGGAAGAGACTCCAAACATCAAAAGGCCTATTACAAGGATGCTCTACATCCCCAACACTATTCAAAATATACCTTGAACAAACATTAAAAAAATGGAAGCAAAAATGTAGTGGAATGGGAGTCCCAATACGAGAAGATTACTTATATACTCTAAGTTTCGCAGACGACCAAGTAATCATAGCACTAAAGCGGGATTAGTAATAAACTTTGATAAAACACCAAAGGAGGGAAACGTGGAGAATCTAGAAGTAGATAACGAAACAATAATCAAAGGAACCGATAGATTTAAATATCTAGGAACCATCATTTCAAAAAACGCAACATCAGAAGAAGAGATTAAAGCTAGATTAGGACAAACGCGAACATGCATAAGACAATTAAATTCGATCCTGTGAGACAAGCACATTACAAAGAGAAACAAAACACGCATATACAAATCAATAATACAAAGCATAATGACATATGGGTCAGAAACATGGACGATCAACAAAAGAAATAAATCTAAAATTAACGCGGTAGAGATGGAGTATTGGAGAAGATGTTGTAGAGTGACACGTATGGAGAGAATAACCAATGAAGAAATAAGAAGCAGAATGAACATCAAAGAGAACGCAATAAATACCATTGAAGAAAAACGATTAAAATGGTATGGACACATAAGACGAAGCGAAGATAATAGGTGGATAAGAAAATAACGGAGTGGAACCCTATAGGGAGAAGAAAAAGAGGAAGACCCAGACGATCGTGAAGAGACGATGTGGACGAGGCTATGGAGGACAGGAGTCTAACAGATGGAGACTGGGAAGATAGAAACGGATGGAATCAAAGGCTGAGGGAAGGAAGACAGCGTCAGCTGTAGAAAATCCTTGTTATATTGTAACATTCATTTTTTCCTAGATTTTAAGACCATGTAATGTTACTGATTTTTCACTTCAAATTGTACTTATTTTCATTTTTGTATCGAACGGTATATTAAACAGAGATTCCAAGACGTTCGGTATATACTGTGCAGTGCGGGTTCCTGACCGAATCTACCGCTACGCCGCGATTGGTGAAAAGTGTGTATCCGCAGTTTTGGTTCCGGCGTCGCCATATTACCGGCAGAGTTTGTACGGTTTTTATTTAAGGGTCCGAGAAACGACTGTCTTGGCTAATTTCCATCCAGCCGCCGAGTAGGCGAGGCTAATTTCATCGGAGCCGCCAAGTAGGCTTCCTTCGACTGAGCTACAGTAAAAGCTCATAACAACCATCATGCGAGCTAAGTAAAGCACCAGTTTCTTAACGAAAAGCCGTAGTGGGCTCTATAAGTGTTTGCTAGAAAAGTGTGAAATCGGTCGTATTCCATCAAAGCCGGAATAAGAACAGTAAGTTACCAAAGCATCCTTCAATAGACCTATCCCTGAGTAGTGCCTTAACAGCAATTTAAAACTGACTAAAAAGTGAAGTGAAAAGCACTATTTTTCGTCTTCGGGGGTAGTCATAGTTCAGAATTTAAATGTAATAACTACTAGTTAGGCTAGAATTTTTTTGTAGAACTGCAAAAGGTTAGAACTTTTTATTTTAAAAAACAAGAATAAATTTTCTTTTAGTTGATTTTAAAGCTAGTGTCTCACTGAATAACCTATTTTTCTTTTCAGGATAAGTTGTACTAGACTAATTCTTTTTAGTAATACCCATAAAACCCTTCAGTATTTTTTTCATTTTTTTAAACTGAAGTTAGATCCTTTCTATTTTAAAATGAAATGGTGCCCAAAAAACTTGTACGACTGAAGCTTTTTAAAAAATAGAAAAAATTCCAAAAAGACGTACAAAAATTATCTCTTACCCATATTTCTCTACCAAGGAAAACTGAGCTAGTGTGTGTTTAATTTCTTTAGTTATTTTAAAATCAGGATTCACTCGATTCATTATCAGAAATTAAAGCGGGGCTGCAAGAAAATTGTGCTCAAGCTTGGGGCATCCAATATTCAAACGGTACAAAATTGCGCTCAAGCGTGGGGACAAAACAACTTCTCACAGGGTACAAAAAAAAAAAAAAGATGCCTCAAAACTGAGGACAGTTTATCGCAGGGTACAAAATGACACCACAACGTGCGGGCAAGTTCACACCTTACAAAATAGCGCTGTCAACGCGGGGCTTTTGGAATTTTATTTTTTAAAAGGGTTCAGTGTACTAGCTTTCGAACAAAGTAAAAGCTCTAACTTTGCAGATATTTTTATTTCATAATATTTATTAAACGAAACTACACTATAGCAGTAAGACAAAAGCAGGAAATTTGTAGAATTTTTTATTTCAATTTATCTGATGGTGGTATAGATATTTGAATTTAGTTAATCGACTCTAAGATAAGAGGTTCCTACTTTTTTCTTAAAAGCTACTTTTTATAGTTCAGATTAGCAGATGTGCTGGTTTACTTTAATTTTTGCAGTGTTAGATTTATTTTGCGGTTAACCGAACAAAAAACTGTTCTTTCTTTTCACCGATGTTTTGCATGAATATTAAAAATACTTTGCTGATACGAAACGGTATTTGGAGATTTTTTTGTTGAAAATTCTTAACATATTTGGTAAAAAGAATTTTAATAGAAGGCAATACTTAGAAATTTTTTTTGAAATTGTCGAAGATTTTTTTAAATGTTTGATAAAGAAGTTTACATATTTTAAGTGCCTTTACATATTTTGATTTTATTTAGACTATTGGGAGCACAGGAGAAATATTTTTACGATTTTTTAAACAATTCTTTTAAATTTTATACATTTATCATGGAAACATTCAATTTTTAAAGTCACCTACTGGAATGTGAGTTAGACTATGAACTGAAAATCCGTCGTACTTTCTCAGAACGTCCGGTCGCGGATAAAAGAAAGATTCTAACGAGGATCTGAAGTAAAGAAATATTCCAATAGATCAGATTGGACTAAATAGTTACAAAAAGTTTCTGATTTTTTAAGTCTAATAAAAAATTCTCCTTATCAAGTTAAAAACTCCTGCTTCTCCAAATGGTCACATGTCTCCTTTATTCGTGCATAAATATTTAGATAAAAGACCGCATATCGAGATAAATCTATTAGGTGCCCATTTCTCGGCTTTATTTGACTCTCGTGCAAATGCCTCCGTTTTTTAGGTCAGAATGGTATTAAAATTTTAAGTCGTTTAAGTATAAAAATATGCCATGTCAAAAATAGTAGTGTTACCACTGCAGATGGCAGCCGTCTAAAAGTTTTAGGTACGGTTGAGTTGCCGCTAGTCTGCAATGGTCATTGTTTAGTAATCTCTGCTCTAGTAGTACTTTCTCTATCACATACTTTGGTTTTAGGATGTGATTTTGCACAAAAAATTCGGAATTTTTGTAAATTTTAAAAATAATTCGTGGTATCCACAGTCCCTAGAAGTCAATTCTCAAACAAGTTTTAAAGATTGTTATTCAGAAAGTTCTATAGAAAACCTTTTCTCGCGTCTATGTACCCTAGATGATCTCTGGCGGACGGAAACGCTTAAAGGCAGAAAAAGTAATAAGCTCTTTCAAAGAAATAAGTAGTAAAGATAGGTTAGGCCGAACGAATAAAATCAACATGTCTATAGATACGGCTGATGCCAGTCCTGTAAAGACAAGGCCCATCGCCATGTCTCCGTACATGTCAAAAGTATTAAATAAGGAGTTAGACGAAATGTTGAAACTCGGAGTGATTGAAGAATCAAACAGTCCTTGGTGTTCTCCAATCTTATTGGTGAAAAAGGCCGATGGACAGTATCGTCTATGCTTTGACGGAAGAAAGCTCAACGAGGTCAGCAAATTTGATAACTATCCATTACCGAACATCGACAGAATTTTGACATCACTCAGGAATGCTAAGTATGTATCCTCGATAGACCTTAGAAAGGCTTTCTGGCAAATTCCTTTAGACAAATCCTCTAAGGAAAAGACCGCTTTTGCAGTAGTAGGCCGAGGTCTATTTCAGTTCGTCACTATGCCGTTTGGTCTAAAGAACGCTGCTCAAACTCAGCAACGTTTAGTGGACGCTATATTTGGTCCGAAATATGAGCCACATATTTTTACCTATCTCGATGATATTTTAGTAACATCGGAAGACTTCGAATCGCATATTCGCTTACTTAAGGAAGTAAAAGATAAATTGAAAGAGGCCGGACTGACGATAAATTTGAGCAAAATGTGATTTTTTCAAAACTTCTCTAAAGTTTTTAGGCTATATTGTAGGCTCAAATTCCTTGCGTACCGATCCGGATAAAGTAGCAAGCATGGTTAATTATGCGAGACCTACACTAATACTACGGAAGTTAAGCGCTTCGTAGGAATGTGTTCGTGGTATAGACGTTTTATCGAGAATTTTTCTACCTTGTTGTCGCCTATTAATGATCTTTTGAAAGGACGAAAAAAGGACAATCGATAGATTGGACAAAGGCAGCCGAAGAATCTTTTATAAAGATTAAAGAGCTATTGGTTTCAGCTCCCATTTTATCCCAACCAGATTTTTCCCAACAGTTTTATATTTCTAGTGATGCTTCTAATACCGGTTTAGGGGGCGTCCTAACACAGAAAATCAATGGTGAGGAAAGAGTGATAGCGTATGCCAGTAGAACTTTATCAAAGGCTGAACGTAACTATTCGGTTGTTGAAAAAGAATGTTTAGCAGTACTCTTTAACATCGAAAAGTTTCGACCTTACATAGAAGGTGTTCCTTTCACGGTCATAACAGATCATTATAGTTTATTGTGGCTTAATTCAATTAAAAACCCTAGTGGCAAACTAGCGCGTTGGGCGATTAGGCTGAGACAACATACATTTAATTTAATTCATAGAAAAGGAGTCCACAATGTTATTCCTGACGCTTTGTCAAGGATCCCAGATCATACCGTGGACGAAAACAGTCTTAATGCACAGATTGGCGTAAGAATTGATATAGTTGACATAGATCGCATAGATCCATGGTACGACAATTTACGGCAGCAAATCAAAGAATTTCCTGAAAATTTTCCGTGTACAAGTTTATCCCAAACCAGTTGCCTTTAAAGGTTAATGTACCCGAGTGGAAAAATACTAGTTCCTAAACCACAGAGAGAGGAAATTATAGACATGTGCCACACTCCTCCTACTTCTGGTCATTTTGGCTTTTATAAAACTCTTCACAGGGTTCAGGAACAGTATTATTGGTCAAAAATGCGTTATGATATCTTAAAGTTTGTGAGGACTTGTGAAGTATGTGGAGCGCAGAAATCTCCAAATACACTACCTATGGGACTGATGGGAAAAGAGAAAACGGTTAATTACCCTTTTCAAGTCATAGCAGCTGATCTAGTAGGCCCATTTCCACGTTCAAAAAAGGGAAATAAATGGCTTCTCGTGGTTTCTTGCTGGTTTACAAAGTATACCATGCTATTTCCTTTGAAAAGCTCTAAAGCAGAATATATATAGAGAGGATTTTGGAAAATAATGTCTTTCTAATCCACGGTGTTCCATCGCTCTTGATATGCGATAACGGTACTCAGTTTACCTCTAAGAGTTTTAAGAGCTTAAGTGAAACTTATGGTTTTAACATCCGTTTTAATCCCGTGTACACCGCAAGACACGAAGTAACAGGGTTCACACCGTCTTTCTTAGTTTACGGCAGACATATACCTCTATCTGGATCGTATTATAAAAATTTAGACTTGGATGTCAATGTTGACAGCGAAATAATTCCGGGTAACAGGGGTGCGTACGCCGAAAATTTAAAGGGTTTAAAAGATATTTTCACCGACGTGCGCGGTAGGATACATAAGGCTTATGAACGGAACAGTAAGTCTTACAACCTTAGAAAAAGGGATTTTTCCTTTAAGATAGGAGATCACGTTTGGCGAAAAAAAATAAAATTCTTTCTAGTGCAGCTGATAAATTCACATCTAAGTTGGTACCTAAGTATGTGCATTGCGTGATTAGAGAAAAGATTTCAGATTTAGTATATGGTTTAGTTAATTTAGATGGGACTAAAATAGGACGATGGCATATTAAAGACTTAAAACCATTCAACGGACCTAACCCTAGTGAAAGTTTGTCAGGAGAAGAATAATTTATATTTACATTATCTTAATTGCTTAAATTTTTTTTTGATGTTGCTCTGTAGAGGTGACGACCTCGTTTTTTTTGACTGTTATAAAAGTTGAGCAGAGTATAGCTTACTTTTATAGTTTTTTGCTAAGGTTTTGGGTACTGATCATATCCAAACTTAGGTTGATGGTGGTTGATGTTTAGCATCGACTCAGCTGTTGCGAGCTTGCGAAAGAGTCACACTCAGGATATATCATAAGACTGGTATGTCGGTGGTCGCGGGATTTGATTTGCTTAAGACCCCACATAATATCCAGTTCTTGACACTTGGAAGCGAAATTTTGATTAGAGGCAATCCAAGGTGATTTTGAGTTAGGACAAGCGCAAGATGTAGCTCGTGTAGTGTGATGAAGAGTCAAAATTTTTATGAGCAATTTCAAAGTTTGTTATCCGAGTGGGTGTATTTCTATTACCTTAGTGGTATATGTTGGGTGCAATTAAGAGTAAATTGATTTTGGTTTATCCAGTGAGTCTAAGACTTGGATTATTTTGATTTAGATCTTCTTCTGAATTGACAAACTGAGGGTATATTCTATTCTTTTCAGGGCCGTTTAAACGTTACCTTTGGGTCACTAATTTTTTTAAATTTTTTTTGCATGGACTCATAGGCGTATGTTGAGTTTTTTTCGGTTTACTATCAGATTGATAGGAAATTGAAGTCCTGCAGGAGAACTAAAGGCTGATCATTTACAGGAGATGAGAGCAGAGCAAGACAGTCGTTTCACAAAGAAATGATCAAAATCTGATACCGAGATGAGAACCTTGTCAAGAGTGGCTAAGCGCAGTGAAGGAAGATTCCTAACCGAATTTTTAGATTTCCAAGAGGTAATCTAGAAGTTTGGGCTGACAGAAAACGGTTATGCCTGATACCTGTAGCAGTTTCTTCTAGAGGCTATTGTCTAGGGAGACGATTAACACCATGATCGAATATTTTAGCTGTCAATGATGTTTTCTTCTTGTTTCTGATTAAGCTGGAAAAGCTCTTGTCGTCTTCAAAAGTTTTGTTGCGTTGCCACCGAAAAATTGAGAAATTTTTTGCTTCATGTAGCTTTTTTAAGCTCATTTTCGTTTTTTGGAAATTTCCGTTAGAAGCTTGGTTAAGTCAACCTTGTAAACCTTTTAGGTTGTATCCCATGAGTTATCTGTTTTTACAGGCTGTGATGCACCGGGTGCTAACAGATGCCGTTACGACGTTTGGCAGGGAGTTAGTCTTCCTGAGGAACAGACTGATTGGAAGGGTAGTCTATGGGGGGTGAACGTTTGACCTTTGGGACCTTTAGGGGTTTTGTTACCCAATGGTTATTTCTATTTGAACCAAAGGAGAGCCTAACTACTGTAGTCGACCTCAGCTCCAATTAGCCTATTAATGGTGACAGGCTGTTGGCAGTAGTGTGTTTCGGAACACCCTATTGATTAAATTTTTTTTTTTTGACTTATGGTGGTGTGGTAGACACCGTTTCAGTTTAGTGGATGCTATAATCTACTCCCTTTTGTTGGTGGACTCCAGGGTCACCAATTCTGTATTTTATTGTCTCCACCATTCAGTATATCGTGGTGAGGTGTTTGTCTCCTGTTATGTGGGATGGATCGAATGTTTTTCGTTGTTGTTCTAGGGCGAGACCAGTACACGAGGGTTCTTCATGCAACTTGGAGAAGCGCAATGCTGGTTAAGTTTTATATCTCTGTGTAACCACCCTGAAGAATGACGGAGGGCGTTTTTTCTGGCTCATGTTTCTAGGCAGATTTGTCACTTTGGTGCGATGTGCTGAAGATTTGATTAGCTTTTGCTAAGAGCTTTCACCAAGCTCAATATGGAGTTATCGTAACCAAGAGTTTGGGATTTGAAAACTCCTGAATGTACTTCTGTATATATTTCTGTATATATTTCTGTATATATTTCTGTATATATTTCTGTATATATTTCTGTATATATTTCAGTGTATGTTGGTTGCCTGAGGGCATGTGCTCAAAATGCGAGATTTTGAGTCGTTTTGCTTATGGACTCTATATTTAGGATTATGACTTTAGGGAGGTCCTATTTCGAGACTTGCTGTCTCATATATTTATGTTAGGAATGTTTCCTTGAATGTTAGTTGCGCGCGGACTAATCATTCTGTTCTTAGTGAACATTGCTTTTTGAAGCAGGATCATTCAGTTTGGTGAATTTTAGCTTTTATAGCTATTCACTGTGCCTATAGTGATATAGTTAGCTTTTATAGCTGCTCACTATGTTAAAGGCGAGATTGTTCTTTTAGAACGCAGACTTTGTGTAGTCGAGGACTACTTACAGAGTGTTTTCTTGGCGAGGAGCTGAGGCTTTTTTCTGGCGATATGCCAGAGTGTTTTCTTGGCGAGGAGCCGAGTTTTTTTCTGGCGATATACCAGAGTGTTTAGTTGGCGATGAGCTGACGTGTTCCCTGGCGATTTTTGCATGTCTGGATGTCTCAGGACGTCGACATTGCGCGATGTAGAGTTTTCCTAGCGATTTTAGCATGTCTGGATGTCTTAGGACGTCGACATTGCGTTATAGAGTGCGATTATTTTCCGAGTGCGACTAGTAGTGATACTAGATTTAGAATGTTCTCTTAGCTGTGAGCTAGAGCATTGATGAGATTTTTCCCGAGCGTTTGCCTGGATATTTATCCAGATATTCCTTTTTTTGGCCTAGTGCTAAATGGTCTGACAAGACTTTTTCTTTTTAGTGTAAGTGTTTGCACTAGAATCATTTTTTTATTTTTTTTCTTTATTTAAGAATTTTTATAAATTTCTTTTGCTGAAATAGAAAATTTTCAGACAATCCTTAAAATGTTTTAAGGGGGGTGTTCACATTTTATTTCAGTTCACTTTTTTTGATTTAGACAAGAGTCTAGACAGAGTTATATTTTTTGTTTTGGTAACAATAACAGAGCTGATT